>CM041776.1:321804656-322134159 GCA_023374045.1 Limonium bicolor | reverse complement strand
CAATGAACAGAGAACTACTCTGACCTTCATACTCAGTGCGCTAACACCATTCGTCGTCTCATTCGCTAGGCTTCTCACCGGACTGCGCAAGGACGACCATCAGGTCGAGTTCGCCAGCCTACTACCCAACCTCGGGGAGGGCGCGATGCCGCCCGATTTCCCCCGCCGCCTCGAGCATAATCGTGACCCTCACCATGGACTGCCATCACTCTCTGTGAACAGCCGAGAGACCCGCTGATTGCACCTCCTCTGCCCACATCTGGACCTACTGCGCTGTCTCGACCCCTCATCTCTCCGCCCCAGGCGCAAGAACAGCTTCTCCTCCGACTTTGAATGCTCTCACGTCCACTCCGACACTCACGTTTAGCTTGACTCCTCCAAGACCCGCGTGTCTCCGACACTCGTGAAACTCTTGACCTATCCGCTCCTCTCTCTCTCGCTCATATTGTATCAGATCCTGTCAAAAAGACATGCTCGCTTGACAAATGCGTTCCCATAAATTGGTATGGTGTCAAAAAGGCATGCCCCTTTAAATTGGTATGGTGATAAAGGGCCACCTTATCTTATTTCCTTGTTAAGCTTATAAAAAGGGTACTTTTGCTACCATTTAACAGGACACTCGAAGAAGTAGAAAGCAATGGGCACTCTGTTATTCTATGAACTTTATCAATAGCTGCAATAGCCACTAGGGATGGAAAAAAAGTATTTGTGATCCCGAACATACCAAAGCAACCAGAAAACTATAGAAGAGAAACCAGAGCTACTCATGGAGATGGAATATGGTTTCAAGAAATCGACTGAGAAGGATAACACGAGCAAGATTGCACATATCGTATGCAGGTGCTAGGGATGAAAGCTGATATGTGCATAATTGGGTTAAATGATAGCTCAGGTTTAAATCAACGGCTTGCGAGGTTGGACAAGAGAAACCAGAGCTATTGCCACATCGTGAGTTTTAGGGCTTACTCGTTGCGATTAGGGCGACGAAGGTGGAATGTTGTGGAATAGAGATGAAGGTCGAGGAATGACGAACATAACTAAGATAGAAAAGGCAAAAGCAGCAAGCAGAAGTGGCAAGTATAGACGGGTTAGAAACGAAGAGACCGTTGCAAATCTCCCAATAGAAGACGGGAATCAACAATTTTTTATTCCAATGAGATTAAAATCGTATCGGTTAACTACAAGTCTCCAAGCATACCCATTTCACCAACAATATTCGTTGAAGAAATAATGTATTAAAGGATCAAACACAGATATGAACAGCAAAAAAGGGGAAGAAACATGATGATGCATACACAATTTACAATCAAATTCATCATTCCTTTTCCACACTGAGGTCGACTTCAGCAAAAAGAATAAAGAATACACAGCAATTTAAGATAGCAGCATATAACTTGCAAGTCTACCATACCAAGATCATGGCCGTTGGTAGACATATTTCGTCCGAGGGTCTACAATGAGACCCTTCCCACCATTAACTTCCAGGTCATGCCTGCGTTTCAACCAAAGTTATCAAAGCAGCATTAACAAATTTCACATGGGACATAAAAAAAATGATGACATGCACAGAGAAAAAAAACCCACATAATTTGGTTGAGACACAGCAACGGGCAACAATAGCATGTGCAAGTAATTCAGAATCGGGAAAACCAAGAAACTCACTGGAATACAAAATCGGGGATGGTCAACTGCTCACGGGGAACATATCTGAAGAGTTGTAGAAGCCGGTCAACATAAACTACTTTCTTCCACACCTAGGCATCAAAGCCACAACATAAGTTGGAAACAAAAGAGTTGTTACCTACCTAGTAAGCTATTAATTAATAGAAGTAGTTGCAAAAGTTAACAGAGATTATTATGTATACCACATTGTCAACAAACAGTTGTAAAGCAAATAAGGCTGCCTTTAGACCAAGTGTAGGGTGCAGAACATAAATTGCCTGCAGAAAAGAGGAGAGCATTGATAGAGTTGGTTCGGTGCGTGTGTATATAGATATTGTTCTATTAGCTCTAGTAAAACACATACATGTAGATTACGCTGATGCTTTCTACCAAGTATTTGCTGCAACCTCCTCATCCATCCCAAGTCCGGCTGGCTGTTAGATGTGATACATAAACCATAAATTGATCATTACTGCTGGTAACAGCACTGAAATCTAGTTCTTGCACATAGTAACAAGGTCAGAAAACATTTGGTCTCAGGGCATAGCTATAGTTCTAATTTGCCTGTATACTTTATATGCAAGTAAGCAGCCCCATAAGTACAGACGATGGGTTAATAACTAAAATACCAACTAACAAGCAGGAAGGTACTAAACTGATTGACCGCAGAGGAGTAGAGAATGAATACATGAAGTTTCCAAGGATGACAGGCTTCAGTCAATAAAGTAATACCACAAACAGCGACACATGATTAAAGTAAAACTCTATTCTATGGTTCCAAAAGGCTACCAGGCTACGCAGAGAAAAGCAAGAATTACGTTACCCCATAGATTTTTATTGATCTTTGAAATTCAAGTCCTCTGTAAACTAACCTATTCAGGAAGCTGAATTTGCTTTTAACTTGATTCTCTCGCAACCTTACTTGTGTCAAGTCAATATAGCACATCAAGTAAAGGAAAGCAGCAAGTCAAAATATATTCTGATAAACAAGTAACCAAAATGAACTTACAACGGCATTAGCATATAAGAGCTGCATAGAGGCTTCAAGAATGCAAATAACATGTGAAAAGGGCTGCCGAAATAATTATAAACACAATGAAAAAATTGACATGTCCATGAGAAAGCTTTCACATAGAATAATGCAATGCTTACGGCTGTAGAGAAGCAGCAGAGTGAAAATAGACTATGGTGTATGGCTTTTGGATCACAGGCTCAAACTCCTGCAATTAGGACATTATTAAAACAAGTCAATTCATTCCCATCTAATATGATATCACAACCAAACCAAACTCTCTCTGCTTCAAGTTTTGCAATGAAATAAACTTGCAAATACGCAAATGAAAACGCAAACAAAAATTAATTGAATCCAACTGAAGAGCTATTACCTTAACCACATAGAGCACAAAGCGTTCAAGATCAAGACATCTCAACAAGAAATGAGCTCCAACCACTACCATCACAGGACGACCTTCACTATCAACCCCACCACGGTAGCTGAGAAATCACAAAAAATACAATTTAAGAATTAAGTTATCAGCTTTAGTCAATGGTTAAAGCTTATCCATAAAGAAAATCACGTTCCATAGCTTTATAAGAATTGAGCTTCCATCTTTAAGCGATTATATTTTTCAGGATATTCAAGGGAAAAAAGTAAGGCAAGACATGCAAGTAACATATATAAACAAGTAGTTCTGGACTTCCAAATCATTTCAATCTCTGCGATATACAAAAGAGCATTCTTTCTATATAGTTGAGTACCTTACGCTTGATCATGCGTAGATGAAATCAAGAATTTACCAGCCAAGAACATACAATGAAGTAATGCACACAAATGCCAATAATTCAAAATAGCATCATTTCTGCCACATGCAAAATAGCAACCTTTGTATATAGTTGAGCATCTTACACTTGATCATGCATAGATGAAAGAAGAATTTTACCAGCCAAGCACATACAAGAAGGTAATACAAACAGATGCCAATACTTCATATGACACGACAGCTAGCATCTTGCTCTAGATGCTTATCCAAGTAAAGCTAAAACACATCCATAATCAACATGAGTCAATTTAATACTCCCTCCGTCCTGAATTGACCGTCCTGTTTGCTTTATGACATTTTTTCCCTTCAATATTAAGCATATTAGATAAAATAATTTGATAAAACTAAATTGTGTAATATAGTTTATCATGTAAGGAATCATATACAAAACTTAAATTTTTAAAATTATTTTATCTTATATGTTAAATATTGAAGTCAACGACATGCCCAAATAGTAAACAGAACGGTCAATTCAGGACAGAGGAGTATAAGCAATTTAAAAGAATGCAAGAAAAACCAGACCAGCCGAAGATTTGATATATCTATATGCTTACACAATTTTCATTTCTGCAACTTCTGAAAGATTAGCAGAATTTGCTTTTGCTAGGAATCTAGAATGAAGTGAATATTCTTCCGCGGTAGACAACGGAGGCCCACCAAGATCACCAAATCCAAGTATTTAGCACAATTCCATCCACTTTGAGCTTTAGCGGCTCTTTCCCACTGCTCTTTTCTTCTCTGATCTGGATCTTTAATCAGGGACATAAATGCAGGATCTAGATACGAATCCAGATATGATGAATTCCTATGGCAGAAATTGTAGTTCAGATTAAGCAAGGGAACTTATAGAACAAGTAATAGCTACAATACAATACTCATTTCCAATGCAGTTAGCAATCTTGTCAGATCCTAAAACCAGGCACCCCAAACATACCTAATATTTCAACATTACAGCCAATTGGTTATCAAGTAACTTCATAAAATTCTATGTCTGAGGCAAACCAATACTTCCCGTTGTAGACAAGCAAAGCAATAACACAAAACGTGAATGATGCCATTATTACGTGAATCAGACATTTTTATACAAACGCAGCATTGCTACTCTAACAAGTAGAAAGAGGCACTAGAAAATCAGAAACTAAAAAGTACTTGCACATTCTGAGTACTGAATGAAATATCAATGAGCAAAACAACAATACCAACCTTCTGGCCAGCCCAATATCACTGACAGGGAGATCATCAGGATCCGGAGCCTGAGGAGGCTGGGGCAAAGTCTTCCTTACAGTAGGAAGAGGTTTTATTCTGATTTTACGTTCATCTATCACTGTTTCACCATTTTCATCCCCAACATCAGCAGGAAGCTTAGATATTGCAATCTCTTCTTCATGCTTGTCACGAGGAAAGTAGAGCGGAAGCAGCCTACCAGCAGAATTATATTACTTACACCACATATCATAATGAACTAAGAAAATCAACTCAGCAACCACAGTTAAAGGTAGTTTCAGTCAGAGAAATTTCTCATATAATTCAAGGTCTAACAGATAAATATTACCTTTTATATATTTCAGTGTCATATGATGTGGTTGTGCAGAAACAATTGCTGTTATCTTGTCCTTGTGCTTCTCAAGAAACCTTCTGACCGTCCCTACCCCAAGAAGAAGCAGTCAGAAGTTAAGATAATCACATATACAAGTTGAATTACAAGTACAAGCTCACCAGACAGCACCTGGATAAATATAAAACAAGTCTATTTCCGATAAAAAGGGATAAAAAAACTTCAGAGTAAAAAAAGTTTCCATGAAATATCTCACGTATAGCCACATGTGCCGCAGGTTCACGGGGGTAGTTCTTGGACTCTGTGTATATGCAGCCGGTTGCTATGCTGCATTTATGAAAATTTACAAATGTCAAGTTCTAACAACAATTCAAGAGCAAGGACGAAGACAGTAAATTGTGCAGCCAGTACCTCCTAAGACCATTATCTATTAGAAGCTCCAGGCATGCCCGATAGCAATGGCTGAGAGCATTCTCTGCAGCAGTATGATATTTGACTGCATACTTGGGGCCAACAGTGTGAATAACCTTCCTGAAATTAAAGCCAAAGTAAGAAAAAATACCAATCAAGCGAAGATGTCCCCTAATTTCAAAAAAAAAAAAGAAGATTAATGTTCGTGTCTAGCATCCAATTCCAGTAAAACAGGAACACTCAAATGGCATGCGAAGAAAATTAAAAAATATAAACAGCAATAAGTAGATTAAACCAAACCACAGCATTTATGAAAGAATCCCAGCAATTGTTTCGTGAAGACAGAGGATAAAAACAGAGGGCATAAATTTAATGATATCAGAGCTCAAAGAATACACTGTAAAGGAGTATTTCATATAGAATAGCCCACTAAATAGAACAGTCAGAGAAAGAATATTAGCTGATATACTAAAACTTGACAGCAGTTATGACGACAAACATCAATAATGGCACACTGAGAGTAACTGAGAAATTGCTTCAGAAACATATTGGTTGTACAGAATTTCCAGTAATGATGACATTTGATACAAACCAATTAACAGAGCAAGCAGAGAACCAAAGAATACTATCCCTCATCAAACAGAGCAACAGAAGATGATGCTTACAAAAGGAGAGTACGTTGTACGCCTATACACCAACAACAATCATAATAAATACAATCTAAATTAGTCACCCACTATTACTCCCTCCGTCCTGAATTGACCGTTTTGTTTACTATTTTGGACATGTCGTTTGACTTCAATATTTAACATATAAGATAAAATAATTTTAAAATTTTAAGTTTTGCATATGATTCCTTACATGATAAACTATATATTACAAAATTTAGTTTTATGAAATTATTTTATCTTATATACTTAATATTGAAGTGGAAAAACGTGTCATAAAAAAACAAGACGGTCAATTTATGACGGAGGGAGTACTTCTGATAGGACCACAAAAGGAGGGATGAGGGCAGTTTGGGAAGCCTAGTGGTTGCCCCTTACTCAAGATAACTCTTACTATTTAAGGAAGGGTGTAGCTTTAGCTTAAGCATCAAGAAGAATATTCACGTCTTGGCCTCTTTAGAGGAATAGGCAGGGTCTCCCTGATTAGGCAGGTTTTATACCTGATTTTTATCTTTCCCTTCTATCTAGACCTTATTTCCAGATTTAGGTTGTATTCTGTCCACATTGGTTCTTATATTTCAATACTATCGGCTAGTTTGCATCAATTGGTATCAGAGCTGTACGGTCCTTGGGATGGAGGAGATTGATCGAGAAATTATGATAATCCTAAAAAGGATGATCAGAAGAGTAGAAGAGCATACTAGTCGCTGGAGATGCGACCAATCCCTTAAGCACGACGCGCCCTTACCACACCAACACCCAGGAGTTGGATGACCAATGAACCGGCAAGGAACAGAAGCCGATAACACTGAGCAATCTGGTCCTTGAGGGAGAAGCGCAGGGACTGAAGCTGATTGCCTTGGAAAAGCAGATGGAGGTGGTCAAGGTCAAAGAACACAAACAGAAGACAGCGCAATCAGCCATTAACGAGGAGAGAAAAAAGACACCATACAGTACATAGAGTTGGGATTGGAGGAGGCAGATAGTAAGCAATTAGAAAGGGGACAGGAGTGGAAAATTGGAGCTCACGTCAGTCCAGAAGCCGAGGAGAAGGAAAAGAAAGGAGGAACCAGGGAGCTCAGTCAACTCGATCCAAAGAAAGAAAGAGCAACTACCAACTCTCCTCTGCGTGGATCAGAAGGGAAGATAAAAATCAGGTATAAAACCTGCCTAATCAGGGAGACCCTGCCTATTCCTCTAAGAGGCCAAGACGTGAATATTCTTCTTGATGCTTAAGCTAAAGCTACACCTTCCTTAAATAGTAAGAGTTATCTTGAGTAAGGGGCAACCACTAGGTATTCCAAAACTGCCCTCAGCCCTCCTTCCATCAATTCATCGGTGCTGGCAAGTTCAAGTTGAACACCACCTTGAGGACAAGGTGGTTTAACAGGGGAGGAATGATAGGACCACAAAAGGAGGCTGAGGGCAGTTTTGGGAACCCTAGTGGTTGCCCCTTACTCAAGATAACTCTTACTATTAAGGAAGGTGTAGCTTAGCTTAAGCATCAAGAAGAATATTCACGTCTGGGCCTCTTAGAGGAATAGGCAGGGTCTCCCTGATTAGGCAGGTTTTATACCTGATTTTTATCTTTCCCTTCTATCTAGACCTTATTTCCAGATTTAGGTTGTATTCTGTCCACATTGGTTCTTATATTTCAATACTATCGGCTAGTTTGCATCAACTTCTAAACAGCACTATTTCACAATTATCTAAGCTCTGAAACTCCATTCTGCTAGACATACCACGGTGATAAGAGTGGCCCTGTTTCTACTATCACTAACCAATAGTCAAGCACCAATCGATTTCAATTTCTCTTTTATACTAAACTCTTCCTCCTAACGTAAAAAAATATAAGACATACATGATGTGGCAACTCCTGCACAAATAGGCAGAGACAAATAGAGATACGCAACCGACAAAGGATCAACTATTATATTACCCAATCTGCCTCCGTTAGCCGCTGGTCAGGCCAAGCAAGCTAAGATATGAATTAATCTCTTGAAAGTTGGAATACAAACAGATTTTAAAAATAGTGTCAGCCCATTAAAGAACTACATTAATTATCTTCCACACTTATAAACTAATATCATTCAAGAAATGTTTCACATGAGATTAAGTAGTATCAGAATTCACACTAGAAAAAAAAAAAGATGCTAAAATGTGTCAACATGGATATTCCATCAACATGTCAGCAACTGAAAGAAAAGTGGTGAATGTCACGTCTAAGATCATGTAACCAACCTAGCAGGAAGATCACAGGCACTTGTCATTTTAGCCATCCCTGTTCGACATCCACCCTGTAAAGCAATAGAGCATATAAATGGCCTGAGTGCATGTATTAATAAAGTGGAGCACAAGTATCCTTTTGCGGTTATCTCACAAATGAAATTAAAAGAGTAGAGAATGTATACCAGAGGCACTAGACCAACATGACAAGGATTAACTTTCATTAAAGCTTGAAAAGGATTCCTCGAGCAGTAGGTTAAACATTCCCTTAATTTTGTTTTGCAGTTATGTAAGAAAAATGAAATGGCTTACCAATGTAGCACACTCTTCAGCCAAACCAGGTCCAGCAGCAGCATGCAAACCAGGGCTGCTGTAGGCCTCATCCAAGTTCTGTCCACAAAGCCAAATCTCAGGTCCATATTTTATTGTCTATTGATTATATTATAAGTCAAAGCTTTATGGCAACAGGCGTACAATATTTCTGCTGAAATATAGGCTGATTATCGCAATTAAGAACCGCATCCAAACATTCAGAGCATGTGTTTAAACTTCAATTATTGGGATAGATTATCCTGATAAGATCTTCACTCCTCCTACTAACATTCAATTCCATCATACTTTACTATCATACCTTATCCTGCTCCACCTTTATTTCATGATCTGCCTGAACCTCACTTCCACATTTTTTCTTTCATCTTTTCTGTACGATATCTACATGCCACAGAATTTTAGGCATTTTTAGTGGATATGACACTCTTCATCTGTGTTCTTTAACCAATTGGGTGGGATTCCTTTATGTCATCTTTTAACCATTGCTTCAGAATAATCTTTCATCAGTATTCTCATCAAACACTTCAATACGATAAGAGAAAGTATGGCTCACATAGATTTGATTATTTTTGGTATGTTTTGAACAATATTGTCATTCAGGCCAACCCAGCTAACTTCCTCGTCTAACTAAAACTAGCAAAAAAACACCTCTTCTATAATAAAGTTGCTCTGCACTTAGGATTCTACTTATATTTAATTAGTCTTAATAGTTCAGGGTACTTTGGTCAATGATTAGTTTTAAGCTGTCATGGTATATAACGGAGAAGAGTAAGTTGTATTAGGCATCCTGTGTTAGGAATAGGGTATTAAAGGGGTTAGTAGTTAAATTGGGGGCTTAGGGGTAATTGTGGTTTTACATTTAGTATTTATTGTAAGTTTGAATAGCATTTATTATAGCTTGAATAGGCCGGATATTGCCATTAGTATTTATTGTAAGATTGAATAGCATTTATTATTAGTTTGAATAGGATTAGGATTTTAGCATTTATTAGGATAGATATTACCGTTAGTATTTATTATAAGCAGAGGCATCGATGAATTGAAAGTATTTAGGCCTCTTTGAGAAAATATTGGCCACTTCGGAGGAGTTAGTTAGCAAGATAGGGTTTGATCCTATCTATTGGTATCAGAGCCTGATTCTGGCAATTTCGTGATGGTGGTGACAAGAATTTCGGGCGCTCAAAGGGTGGAGGATTCACAAAGCGACTTGCCCACCTTGAACACTCGTTTGAGGGTGATTGAAGAGAAGGTGAAGAACCTTTCGGTGACAGTGGTGGCCATTCAGAAGGATATCCAAACAATTCTTTAACTATTGCAGCGTGGAGATTCAAGGAGTGGTGAAGATCAGCGGTCAGAAAATTTTCGGCACAATGTTGGGAAGGTACGGAGAGAGGAATGATGGATAAGATGACACTGAATGAGAGAGAGGAATTTGTGAAATTAGCTAGAGAGATAGACGGGAGATGCGAACAGAGGATGAAGAAGCTTGAGGCAACAACGAAGAGAGATTAAGGAGGTGGGAAACACCACCAGCAGAACCTACAACGATAGTCATGGATGCACCAATTACCCTACAGGTAGATATGGAGAAGGTACAGGTCAAGGAACACCAACAGCTATTGAAGGGAACTAAGACAATTGTCAAAGCGGAAGAAGAAAAGGCGGGCAACCGAAGCCTGGAGTTAGGAATGAAGGAGACCACCAATGAGGGGCACGAACCAAGATCACAAGAGTGGGAATCAGCCCTCATCAGGTTGATTCATGAACCAAGAAGAAAAGGAGGAGGGCAAGACAAGCAAGAACCAACCCAACTTAAACTCAGAGAATCGGGGAGCTGCAAAAGCGGTTGGAAAACAAGGTACTTGCAACTTTTTCATCAGTTTTCCATGAGAAATAAGGTTGAGGAGGGAAAAAAGACTGAGACAAAAAAAATCAAGAAAAAAAAGAGTAAAGGGGGAGGGGGAAAAAAACAAGGAAGAATAGATACATGTGCCAACTGGTGAGTCGATGGCAGAGAAGAAGTGCAAAAGCTCGATCAGGGTTTCTTGTATTTTGTCTTGTGAAGAAAGAAGCAAGTGGGCCGGACCACTTAATATTACTTAAAGGACGTAGCAGGAAGAAAAGTTAATAAGGACTATTTAGGTTTAATTTTCTCAATTTTTTCTTTTCCTTTTCTTTTCCCAATCTTGAGGACAAGGTTGTTTGAGGGGGGAAGTGTTGTTAGGACTAGGATATTAAAGGGGTTAGTAGTTAAGTTGGGGCCTTAGGGGTAATTGTGGTTTTACAGTTAATATTTATTGTAAGTTTGAATAGCGTTTATTATTAGTTTGAATAGGATGGATATTGTCATTAGCATTTATTGTAAGATTGAACAGCATTTATTATTAGTTTGAATAGGATTAGAATTTTAACATTTATTAGGATAGATATTTCGGTTAGTATTATTGTAAGCAGAGGCATCGATGAATTGGAAGTATTTTGGCTCTTTGAGAGGATATTGGCCACTTCGGTGGAGTTACTTAGCAAGATAGGGTTTGATCCTATCATTCTGTCATTTAATGAAATAAAAGAATAGGCCACTATGACAGATTGCAAGAGATAATCCTCCTGTTTTAATGTTGAACCCTTCCAAATCCACCGTAGTGGCCTATTCACTTATTTCATCAAATGACAAGATGCCTAATACAGCTTATTCTTCTCCCGTATATACTATGATACCTTAAGACTAATCAATTACCAAATTAGCCCTTAACTACTAAAACTCATCATTACTCCTCGCACGCCCCACCCCCCAACAAAAAAAATTTGTCCTCAGGGTGAAAGGAAGGAAACTGATCTTAATTGGAGTAACTGATTTCTTTCTATTACTGAGATTGTGACCAGGAGTGTTCTTTAGTAGTAGTAGCAGCAGCTTCAGTTCATCAGGAGGGTTACTTCATAACTTTGACGGGCCTAAGTTTATACACTGCTGAAAGTACAGATCCATTGCTACTCTGGTTTAGTTTGCCCTGAATTGCTAACTTACTGAGGGTAGTCATGTGACTGTGGAAATGAGAACAGACAAAGTGGGTTGATGTGCTTTTATTAACCTCCCATCAACCCAACAAGAAATGTTAGACTTGGTCCGTCTAGCGTCTTCACAACCTTGTGCGAGACTAGCCTTAATAACCTGACCTGGTACAATCTAATCCTAACAACGACGCCTCAGACCTGCCACCATTTGTAAACTTGCTCACTGCCACCGCCAATCCACTCTAAACCAACACCGTGTGACCTCCACTACTCAGCGGGTAAACAGCATCCACTTGAGACCTCTGCGAGAAATAGTGCTCGCTCTGTTGCTCATCCGAAGCAATTTAGCTGATGATCTGAATTTGGCGTGAGATCTAGCCAACACTTCACGCTCTAGTCTAGTCGCTCCTACCATCCGATTCTCCTTCGATTCCCTTGGTTAAACCTAAAGATCATTATTTTGCATGTTTTTTTATGGGATATGTCGGCAAGTGGACAGACTTCTACAGGTGATTAAGCACACCGTAAAACGAGCCGATCCAAATGAACAAACGAGGAGATTGAGGATAGACTGATTTTCCATAATTTGTTTGATTCACTCCCAGGTACAACTATCTTGATTGAAGATGTTGGCCTGGCCACCGGTAAATTCTTCTCCCTTCTCCTTCTCTTCTTCTGTATCCTTTTCTCCATTTTCTTTTGTTTGATTGTTTTCTGCCTCCTCACATCATACTCCCTAATTCCTTTTTTTACCAGTCTCCCAACTATGAGATGTTAGCTTCTTTTGATGCGGCAGATTCCCTTCCATCTTCTTCGCTCTCTGTCCCTTCTACATTCTACTGATCTTCTGCTGCCTTTTTTTCTTTTTTTGGAACCTCTCCTTGCGGCTATGTCATCGATGATATATCTTCTCCTCCACTTGCTTATGAGCCTTTCTCCACGTTTCTTGTTGCTTCTTCATCATACTTATCCCTTGCAAACTCTGTGTCAGCCCAGTTTGATCTTTAATGTTTCTAAATTCTGATTTCATAAAAACCAACTCTTATGTCGCCTCAACCCTGGCAACTGATTTCCTCAACTCCTCGGATTCCACTTCGTCAATCCTCATATCCTCTTCGGTGTTTGATACAAACAAACAGACTGCGAACAATCAGGTTTTCCAAATCTTTCCAACCAACAATTTCTAGAAATCTGGCTAAGGAAGCTCACCAAAACGAATCCAGACCCATTCAGACCAACTAAATGTTTCCCCCTCCAAGCACTCGGTCTCTAGTTGAAACCAGAAAGCTGTTGTCAATGTGGTTGGCGACTCAGCCTTGCACGGCCAGCTAAGTAGATCTTCCCCGCTGAAGATTGGAGGCTCATACGTGGCGTACATTTCCTCCACTGCTGTATCTTTCTCGTTCTTGGGTGAAAGCTTTAGATTTTTGTTGCCCAAATTCCACAACAAGGGCGTTGCTCTGATACGAATTGATAGAATTACAAGAGATCATTTTCCTATTCTAGGAACCCTCCAAATCCACCATAGTGGCCTATTCTCTTATTTCATCATATGACAGGATGCCTAATACAGCTTATTCTTCTCCCTTATATGCTATGACAGCTTCAGACTAATCATTTACAAAAGTACCCCTTAACTACTAAGACTCATCAATATTCAAAGTACTAATCTTCCAATTGAATCAATGATTTATTCATCACCAATCAGCTGATGTCTTGACAGTCAGCACAGCAGAAATTTAAGATATCATAATTGTTAGATATGGGACAAAAGTATCACTTTTTTCTATCTTTTGAACAAATAATACGAAAAAGGGTGAGGCCCTAGTTTGACATAAGCAAATAGAGGGTGTTTGATAAATTAGGGTAGCTCTTTTATTCATTCTTCTACAAGACAGTAAGACCGATACAGTATGGAGGTTTCAGCCCAACACTAACACAAACTCTGTATTTGACATCCACCTCTTTCCCCCGCATGAAGTCTGATGATAGCAGCTCATACAAACACATACGAAAATATGTTACTAAACGAGAACAGAATAGTAACTACCTCATTTGTAGAATTTACAACAGCATCCACTTCAAGATTCCAAGGGTTCCCTCTCCATAGATAAATCTTTGAATTAATTTCATGATCAACAGGGAATCTTGAAGCAACTCCATTGCCACCACTGTCTGAAGTAGAAGTGGATGCAAGTGGATCAGGAAAATGAGAAGATGGATAGATAGAATCTTCACTGTCGTGCGCTAGTGACCAGCGATGCTCAGCGTCACTCCACCGAGGAACTTGATCCAAAGTCACCACAGAATCTCCATTGTCCATTGACAAGCCACCCCCAGTTGATGGGTCAGATACTGGTTGATACATTTGAGCAACACCGAGAATCTCTTTGGTTAAACTTCAAATAAATAAAAGCCCAGAGCATCACCCCACGTGACAGATTAACACTTAAATTGGAATCATTCATTCACTGGAATTACCATCACAATTCACAAGTGATTCGGTAGGCACAAACTGAGCAATAACGAACAAGTATTCATAAGCAGAAGCAATCCATAGATTTTACTTTGCAGGTATCAGAAAGTATCCAATTTTAATTTTACACACGGAGAAAACAATTAAAGATTTAAAATCAAATCAAAATTGTGAGGTGTATATCTTATTCAAATTCATGAAGTCAACAGCATGTCCAGTAATTTACCATCGCCAACCAAAAAAGAAAATCTTCACTGAAATTACATTATCTAACTTTTTACCATAAATTAAGACTTGGCTATCAAACGCGCATGAGAGCTCCTACTCAGAGATCTAATGAGAATCGAGCAGATATAGCTACTATATATGTTCTTAGTATAGCGTGGCATAGGTTCCATTGTACTGAGAGCGACGAAATACATTGGTCAGATGGACAATGAAAAGCTACCAAAAGAACCCATTCATCAGCTCCGAAACTGAAGGCCAACAAAAAGAAATCAAGAGTTGACAAATTGCTCTGGATGATCCGAGTAGTTAGTTCCATACCAAGTTGCTAACAGAATATTTTGTCTGACTACGTATGTAGATACAAGTACGGCCGAAACAAAACGATATGAAGAAAGTAACGGAAATCAAATATCAAGCTTCCTCTTGATATCTACGGAAGTACTATGCTACTGGCTTGAACAGTTACGTCAATAATAATGTCTGTAACAAATTCTACGAATCCAGAGTCCAAATTCTCAGTCCATCAAACTAATTTATGCAATTTATTAAAAACGCGCACAACTGACTGGAAAACCAAACAAATTGATCAATACCAATAAATCTCTCTCCGATGCTTAAAGCAATGAACGATGAATTTTAAGGCCACCTGATTTAGAATTCAAACTCAATGATCACAGAGCCGGATCAAGGACAGCCGCCGCTTCCGTTGGGAGTTTGAAATTCAATCAGAACATCAACACAAGGATTTCAGCACAGCTCGCAGCCCCAACAATCGCTGCCTATCCGGTACCAGTGCCGGCGGAGAGATTCTCACCAGCCGCCCGCGTCGCTCGGAACGTGAGAGAGAAGCTGATAAGATTTGGGTATAACGTGACCCGATCGGGAGGAAGAAGACCCTCCTATTTTCTCCTTAATCAAATAACAAAAACACCCCTATACGCCCCCACCTCCCCAAATAAAAATTGGGAACTTCAAAAGAATAATTATGTTTTTGAGGTTCATGAATAGAACAAATTTTGTTTCAAATAGGCTGTATAGTGCAATTTAAAAGTAAGTAAAGAAAAATTAACGTGCATGACTCATGACTGTGCGCTTAATGGTACTTTCTTAGTTCCCATAAATACATTTGGGAATTCTCACTCTAATTTGTGAAGTTATAGCAATTCTCACTCCACGTCCTTATTGTATCTTTATTATATAGTATGAAACTTTCCTATATTTATTTTTGGTATATTAGTTTTCTTAGTCAAGTTTATGATATAAAGGATGTTAAAATGTTTCTAATAATTTCATTTGACTATTCTTATTTCACGTGTCTTTTAAACATGATTGGTTAAAGTGAATAGGGGGACGAGTATATGAGAATGGAAATAAAAGGATTTTGATTATCATTTGTAATAGAAGTTAAAAAAAATCAAAAAAGCATAAATGATTAAATGTTATATATAGATTGATAACACATCTCTTATCACTTTTCGTTCCCGAATCATTGTAAACATGTTTAATTAGTTTTTTTAATACTTTATGTTTTCACCTATTTTTAAATCATGAATTTTGTATATTTATATTGATTTGTTATTACTTAACTAAATGTTAGTAACTTTTTATTAAAACATTCCATTAAATATCATTTAATGATAAATAATTTAATTTTTGTAGCTTAGTTTTAAACAAAAATTTAGTATTATTATATATATAAATATATATATATATATATATATGAGATTGCAGTACATCGATGGTGTATTGTGTCCGCACTTCAGTCTGCACGGCCCATTTGATGTGGCAGTCCAGTTAGCAGCTGACTGGACTAAGCCTTTTTACTATATTAAAAAGAAAAAAATTATATCATTGTTCATCTAAATTCAAGTTTTTCAAAACATGACCAAACATGAATATGTTTTGACAACATTAAAATTTTATATTATTTACATACATATATATATATATATATATTTGCTCATGAGACTTGTGATTCACCGTATACAATTTAAAATACATCATAGAGCAATAATAATACACCATAAAAAATAATGATCTATTATTAGTCTGAAATTGGTATATGAGAAAAATATATGATTCATCATAAAAGACTCAACATACATAATATAAATAATACTCGCTCCTATTTTAATTATAAGCCGTTTTAGACTTTTCACAATATTAAGAAAGAGTTTGAAAAGACTAGTATACCCTTACTTTTTGTATTGGAAGAATAAAAAAGTAAGTATACTTAATTAAGATAAAAAGTAGAGTGCAATGACAATAATAATTTAAAAAGTAGAAATGGTAAAAGTAGAAAGATATATACAAAAAATCTAAAACGACTTATTATTTGAACATAATGCTAAAGCCTAAAACGACTTATATTTAGAATAGGAGGGAGTAATAATATACCACAGAACAATATAAGCTACAACACCAAACAATAATAATACACCACAAACAATAATAACTTTTTATCGGTTCCGAAGTTTATTATCTAATTCAGCGCTTATTAGTTAATAAATCATAATATAAAATTTGAATTAATCATAATATCAATGTTAATGGATCATAATATCTAAATTAATTAATCATATCATGTCATATCATCATAAAAACATATAAATAATACATCACAAAACAGTAACAAAAAAATAATTTTTATTGGTTATTAAGTTTGTTATATAATTCACAGCTTATTAGATCGTAATATCAATTTTAATGAACCATAATATCAAAATTTATGAATCATATGTTTGTAATTGTGTATCATCGCAAACATAAAAAAAAGTAAAAAATAATACAGTACAAAACATATTTGGTATGTATGAAAAATAATTGATTCACCATATAAGGTGTAAAAATACACCATACAAACAATAATAATACACTATAAAACAATAATGATTTTTATTAGTTCCAAAGTTTGTTACCTAATTCACCACTTATTAGTTAATGAATCATAATATCATTTTATAATTTAATGAATCATAATATCAAAATTAATGAACCATATTATCATTTTAGTGTATCATCGTTAACATGTAAAAAAATATATTTTTAAGTTGTCAAAACATATCCATAACTGGTTTTGTTTTGAAGAGCTTGAATTTAAGTGAACAATGATATAATTTTTTTCCATTTTGGACTTGTATATTAAAAGTTACAACCATTTAAAAATTATATAATAAAAAGGCAGCCCAATAAATAAAAAAATAATTCATTCAGCAGCTAACTAGGACTGTCAAATCACTAGCCTGTATAATAGTGGGTACGGGTACGCCACAACTTCGTATTTATGATGAGATTGCTTAGCACACGCCTTTGATCTAAGATTGCACATCCAAGCTCTTTGACAATTATAAGGGTTGGTCTTACTTCTCCCAAATGTGCTTCAATTTGTTAATGCTCTGTGTGAGCCTTTATGAAATCTTATTTGAAACTGGGAGAACTTATCATCATATAGCTTTCTCATAGCGGTTGTATCCACCTCGGTATCGGCCTCATCCGAATCATGAAGTTCCTTTAGTTTGAGATTTGAGACTCTTTACTTCGTCACACCTTAGGAGGAGGTATTCTGTGTCCCCTGTCTTAATGTAGTTATTGCTCTCCACTAGTAGAAAAAGATTATAAATGACAGCCTTTAAACCACGGTTAAATAAGTAACCGTCGTTTAAAGTTTTTAAACCACGGTTTAAAGAAGAACCGTCATTTATGTTGTACGGTCTAGCAGATAAACGACGGTTCTTTATGGAACCGTCGTTTATAGTTCACGGCCTTAGATAATAAACGACGGTTCTACCTGTAACCGTCATTTAAGTGGGACGACTTAGCATATAAACCACGGTTTCACTAGAGCCGTCGTTTATGTGTTGGCGCCAAATATTATATACCACGGTTTCAGGAAACCGTGGTTTATTGGTTGTGTCACGTATGTTTTAAACGACGGTTTTATCTTACAACCGTGGTTTAAAACTCATTAAAAATACCCTTGACGCCTCTTTTCCTTTCTTCTTCCTCGCGCCCGTCTTTCTCTTGTGATTTCCCGTCGACTCCAAATCGCCGTCCAGTCTTCCCCCCTCTTCCTCCGCTTGTTGCCACCGTTGTCGCCCCGTCTTCCTCCGCTTGTTGCCACTGTTGTCGCCCCGTCTTCCTTCGTCGCCTGCTTCCTCCCGCACCGCCTGCCCTGCTTCCTCCCGCACCGCCGCATCTCCAAATCGGTCGAGTACTCCCGCCACGTCCAGCTCGAAGCTCCACCGTCGCACAACCACACCGTCGCCGCCCTACCAACACCACCTCCGGTAATCCCCTAAACCCTAACTGATTTTGTGACTGATTTGTGCGTAGCTCGATCCAAAGCAAAGCATGAATGTCTCTGTTCTACTTCTTTCGTTTTTTTAGTTTTCTAGTTTTAATATCATTCTACATCTATTCTATGCTATCTTAAGGTAGTAACGATGCATCATTCTTTGAATTGGATATGGAGTTGTAGTTCAAACCTTTTTAGCCCATTTCTAATTGTGTTAGTACTTCGAATAAATGAACTCCTTCAAATACATTCTTTGGTATTGTGACGAGAAAGGCATGAACCTGTCAAAGTTTTTGAAATCGTACTTTGATACTACCATATTATTATAAAACTCACTTAATTGTCTCGGATTAAATTAGGTAGAGTGACTATACAGTGGATTTTAATTATATCCAGTAGACTTTAGTTTTGTTATTACTTATTATGTCAATGAGATTATCCTATATATGTTGTTATTGAATGTATTAATTATATACTCAATTCGTTCTTAAGCTGCATGCTCAACCTCAATGTTGAAAGGAGTAATTTACGTAATGGGCAACCCTCAACACAATACCAATGAATGTATTTGAAGGCCATCACGGCCAACCCTCAACATGACAATGAATGTATTTGAGGGTTAAGTAGTAGTGTACCTGCTGCTTATCTTTGAATTTATCTTCCATTTGCATCATAGATCGATGATAAGAGATGTTGAAGATGAGACATAAACGCTTCCTGTATGAAGTGGGATGAATCGTAGCTTACTCATGTAAATAACGTCAAATGTTTGCTGAAACAATAAGTGTTGGGTTGAGTTTGTTGTTTACGCGTTCGCCAAAGTATTTATTTTGTTTGATATGTTCGAAACGTGTCGATGGTAATGGTCTATACCGGCATATATGTCGGGATGTGCTCTTCTTTTCATATTATTGTCATTTGTTACTGCAGTCTTTTCTAAAAAATGTTACTAGTAGTGTGTGATGTAGGATGCACCTCTTAGCCTGCTATTATGCTGCTATTGTGTTTGCTTCTGCTTAAAAAAAGAGTGGAGTCTCTAGCAATACGCAAAGGTCATGCCCAATTTTTTCCAGAATTTAAACCTTATTCTTATTTTATTGGATAGGTGTTACTACGGTTGAAAAATTCCTCTTCCATCACATTTGTGAGTTGATCATCCCTACTCATTAGGTTAGTTTTTTAAAAATTTCAATAACATGGTTTATTCAAAATATATTCGTTTGCTTATTTGTTCAATTATTCATATTTTTTCAAATTAAAACCTTATATTCTAATTTCATTGAATAGGTGTCACTACACACGGTCGGATTGTCTACTTGTCGCACTATCTGCTGCTGTCAACCTCTGCCACGGTTTGCTTGATCAGAACCCACGGTAAAACACTTGCACTTTCTGATTCTATGATTTTAGAAATAAATATTTATATATTGTCACGAATAAATGTTATACTAAATTCTACTTGTATTCTGCAATCATAGAATATATATTTGCATAGTGTGGTGAATGTGAGATTAAGTTGAAATGGGGTGGTTGTTTTTGTTCATTGATCATATATATTATTATATACTTGTTGTCTGATAATAATTCGTATGGTTTGCTGAGAATAAATGTTATTGCTGCTACTGTGTTTGTTTCTGCCTTAAAAAAATGTGGAGTATCTAAAAATACGCAAGGTCATGCCAAATTTTTTCCAGAATTTAAGCTGATTCTAATTCCATCGAATTACCTTTCTTCATAATTACTTACAGTTTCAGTTTTTTCATCTCTTGCAGGTTGCTCTGAGGTAGAAGACAAGCGAATTAAGACGAGGAGAGCAAAATAACCGGTAATAACATTAGCTATGTTCGTTTGTTTAATATGTTCAATTATATATTCAAGTTTTTATAAAATTAAAACCTTATATTATTTCATTGAATAGGTGTCATATACTACGTGCAAGAACATCTGTCTACGTCTCTTCTCTATCTTGTGCTGTTCGCGCTGACCATCCAGTACTCGTCGGGTTGGTATTTAAAACGTTCCAATTTTTTTTTGTTTTTCTATTAAAACAATGGAAAATCAATTCAAACATATATTACTTGTCTGAGATTTACCTGATAGAGGTATGTCTTAGATAGTCCCTGTTGGGACTGTCCAATGACCTTTGATATCACCATCTAGGTTGTGAATGAGTTAATAATATACAGTAGTTTAGTGATAATTTCAGCAGCATTACCCTAGTGTTCTTCTAGTGTACATATATATGTGAATTGAAACGATTCATATATATATATCTACACTAGGAGAACTGTAGGTAATGCTGCCGAAATTATCACTGAACTACTGTATATTATTAACTTGTTCCTAGGTGAGATCGAAGGTGATTGGATAGGTTTAGGTTTTAATCTGTAAATAAAAAAGAGGAGATCAATGGAACGAGTTCACGACATCTGGTGTGTGTTGAAAAAGGAGATGGAGCGCTTAGTGATGTACAGTGACAGATTGGACATCAAGTACCTAGAAGGGGTCAATAAATTTTGCAAAGTCCTTGTTGACACTTAAACCAAAGCGATAAGGGATATATTCGATGTCCTTGTGTCGATTGCAAGAACGACTTCAAATACCGAGGTGTGGACAAGATTAAGGATCATCTGATTCGCAGAGGGTTTACAGAAGATTATGAAGCCATAGCAATACTGCATGGTCAACATTCCGTACAAGTGTTTGAATGTGTGCTAATAACGTCGTTGCAGAACAATCAGAAATGGATGCTTCACACGATTTTGGGGATACTCAAGATGATTCACTAGTTAGTGATTCAGATGATCAGGAGGACCTTAATGCAATGATGGAAGATGTTGAACAACATTTTTCCAACAAACCCAAAACATTTGAAAATCTGATGCAAGCATCAAAGGAACCGTTGTACAGTGGATGTGATACGCAAACACAAAACAAATTGAGTGTTGTCCTAAAACTATTCAATATGAAGGCGAGACATGGATGGAGTGATGTCAGTTTACAGATCTTTACAACTGCTGAAGGATGTACTACCAAAGGACAATGTGATACCCATAACAACTTATGAAGCAAAGAAGTTAATGTGTCCGATGGGTATGGAATATAAAAAAATACATGCTTGTCCAAAGGGTGTATGTTGTACTGGAAGGAGAATGAGTTGGATGACCATTGCTCTAAATGTGGGGAATCACGCTATGTAAAAAAGGGTGAGAGAAACCACATAAGCACTAAAGTGGGTTCTCCTGCGAAGGTGTTGTGGTATCTACCGATAATTCCCCGATTCAAACGTTGTTTGCAGTTCTTCAAAAAGATGCTGAGAACCTCCGATGGCATGCTACCCATAGAAAGGATGATGGTAAATTGAGACATCCAGCCGATTCACCACAATGGAGAAACATTGACAGAATATACCCTTAATTCGGTACAGACCCAAGGAACTTAAGCTTGGTTTATGCACTGATGGGATGAACCCTTATGGCACTATGAGCAGTATACATAGTATGGCCTGTTGTATTGACAATATACAATCTGCCGCCATGGTTGTGTATGAAACCCAGACACATTCTCCTCTCTCTGTTGATATCGGGTCCAAAACAACCGGGAAACAAAATTGATGTGTTTTTGCAACCACTTATTGACGATTTACAATTGTTGTGGAATGAAGGTGCGACAGTGTATGATTCATACGGTATGGAAAACTTCACGCTCGGGCTATGTTGTTTTGTACAATCAATGATTCCCTGCATACGGCAACCTCTCGGGATACACAATTAAAGGAGCTCTAGCGTGCCCTATATGTGGAGATAGAACTTGCAGTATACGGATAAAAAACAGTGGAAAAAATGTGTACATGGGCCATCGGAAGTTCCTCCAGAAAGGTCACAAATATCGTAAGATGACAAAAGAGTTTGATGGAAAAACGGATCATGCAGTCGCATGACCACCACTATCTACTGCTGAGACTTACAATCAGTTGAAGAATGTTGTGAACAACTTCGGACCCACCATTAAAGCCACTGAAAAGAGCATCTAGAAGAAAAAAATCAATATTTTGGGAACTTGAATATTGACAACATTTAGAGGTGAGACACATTGCATTGATGCTATGCACGTGGAGAAAAACATTGGTGAAGTGTAACTGCGACACTACTAAACATGAAAGGAAAGTCAAAAGACTATTGAAGGGTAGAAAAGATCTGGTTGAATGGGTATACGAGAAGAACTCGCACCACAACAAAGAGGGAAAAGAACATTCTTGCCTCCGCTTGCCATACATTATCCATAGAAGAGAAAATAAGTTTTTGTAGTTCTCTTCAAATTAAAGTGCCATTCGGTTACTCATCGAACATATCAAGTTTGGTATCAATGTCTGATCTTAAATTGGTAGGGATGATGAAGTCTCACGACTATCATGTGCTGACGCAGCACTTACTTCCGGTTGCAATCCGTGGGATCCTTCCAGCTGATGTCAGGAAAACTATTACAAATTTATGTGTGTTCTTCAAAGGAATTTCTTGTAAAGTGCTTGATGTGGAGACGCTGGATAAACTACAGAATGACCTTGTGATCACCATGTGTCAGTTGGAAATGTATTTTCCTCCTTCGTTTTTTGATATTATGGTGCATCTACTAGTTCATCTTGTTAGAGAGATCAAACATTGTGGTTCGTTATACCTTCGATACATGTATCCGTTTGAGAGATATATGGTATACTGAAAAAGAAAATGAAAAACCATCGGTGTCCAGAGGGAAGCATAATTGAAGGGACAGTAACAGAGGAGGTAGTTGACTTCTGCACTCACTACTTACACGGTGTTGATGTTATTGGATTACCAAAAGCAAGACATGATGGCAGGCTTAAAGGGGTTGGTACTTGTGGGAAAAAATTATGCAGAGTTGATATTGATACATTGAACAAGGCACATCTGGTTGTGTTGAATCATTCTGAAGTTGTTGAACCGTATTTTGATGCACACCTAGCCTACCTCAAAACAAAACACCCAACGATGAGTAATGCCAAATAAAAAAAAGAGTAGAATGCAACATTTGTTAAGTGGTTCAGACAGAAGGTGTTGTATGAAGATTCAAGGAACGTGGATGAAATGATCCAGTTGTTGGCCCTTGGTCTAAATCTCGATGTGTTGTCTTATGAAGAATATGATGTAAATGGATTTTCTTTTTACACTGAACGTCAAGATTGTAAATCGACAAACCAGAACAGTGGTGTGCATCTTATCGCTTCACAAGACATTTTCACAGGAACAAGTCGTAATACACTGAAGAACGAATATTATGGTGTTATTGAGGATATCTGGGTCTTGAATTACACTAGTTATGAAACTTACGTATTTCGTTGCAAATGGGTGGACAACAAACAGGGATATCGTGAGGAGGATCATGGTATGAAGCTAGTTGATTTAACGACAGCGGCTCCTACTGATGAACCCTTTATTGTTGCATCAAGGCAAAACAAGTATTCTACTGTCGTGATCAGTGTAATCCCAGATGGTCTATTGTAATGCAGAGTAAAAGATCGATAGTTGGAATTGATAATATGTTGATGAGGATGAATACGATTGTGACGATGAAACAGATGTACCTATTCGGTTGCCGATGGAGGTAGATAATGTAACTAATTTTGAATATCGAAGGTCCGACCACAATGAAGGATTGTGGATTGAACGATGAAATGTTATTTTGTAAGTTTGGTTGACAATATATATATTCATTTTTGTCATGTTTCAACATTTGATTCAGTAGATGTTCGTATTAACCTTGTTAATTATTGATTATTTTCAGATTATGGATCCTGACGATAGAGTCGAAGAGCACTTACTGTTGGGGTTGGATGATATTGACGATGACGTCCCTACTGAAGAACCACCAGCTGCATCTACTTCGCAAAATCCTCGGAAGGGACGTGGACCGACCCATGGGTTGAAGGTGAAGAAGGATTCTCCCATCGATTTGGTCTGGGACAAGTACCTCCGACATTCTGGTGGGTCGAAGCAGCAGTTTGCTTCTACTTGGGATTGATGGTAAAATCCCATTGCTCGATTAATAAGGATTGGGAGGATCAAGAAAAGGCAGACAAAGAAATCATGTGGCAGATGGTGAAGAAGCGGTACAAAGTCGCGGATGAACTTCAGACGAAGATTGAATCACTTCTAGCGACATCGCTGCGACAGTTCAAGCATCGGTTGGTAGATGGTTGGATTAACAAACCGGGCTCCAAGAGGTCACCGCCGTGGGTAGTGTGTATGATGGTATGATCACGGAGGAGGACTGGAGATATTCTACGACTATCGCCAGACTGAAGAGTTTAAGGTATTTTACAATATTTTTTTCTTAATTATTTAAGGAATAAAATTTAACAAATATTTTTATTGTTATGTATAACTTACAAATATACAAATTTTGTAACAGTTACGTCAAGAACAAGCAAGACGTAACCGGGCGAAGAATATATATAAGCACTTCATGGGGCGAGCTGGGTATACGGGGCGCTTGGAGAAGTGGAAGAGCGAGGGCCTACTGACGAAAACTAATGAAGATGGCACTCAGTTAGTTATTGATAATGTTGACGATGCAAGTAGGGTGCAGACATTTATGCTGGGTCGCATGAAGAAAAATGAGGAGGGAGTATATGTGTCCCGCAGAGCGAGACTGCTGAGTTGGCTGCAAGGATTGTAAGTATATATTTTTAAAAGTTGTTGTTTACTAATTATTAAGTTCATTTCTAATGTTTTTGTAATTTAAAATAGTCTGGATCTACTGAGCGATGGGAGATGGTTCCGGTCCCTCCGTCTTAGGATGATCCACTGAATAAGGCCCTTGGGCAAAAGGATCATCCAGGGCGAGTGCGGGGGCTAGGAGGGGAAGTTCGCCAAAAAGATGTGTTCCATCATCTCGATCGAGAGTATCACAGGCTGAAATGATAGAGAGAATGGTGGATGCATGGGTGGAGGAACGGGTACAGGAGCAGGAGTGACGTCACGCTGAGGAGCGTCAAGCCTACGATGAGCGTCTGCGAAGACTTGAGGCTTTAGTATTGGGCCAGGTGCATACTCCTACACTGACACCTACTCCTACACCAGGTCTGCTCCTGCCGCGACGGCGGATACATCGACAGTGGCCGCGTCTCCTACACCGGCACCTACTGCTAGACCGACGTCTGCCGGATCCTACCACGACGGCGGATCTTATGATGGTCGATGATCCTACACCGACGTCTACCTACCACGACGGCGGATACTCCGATGGTGGATCATCCTGCACCTTCTTCTTCTACCAGAGACACATTTCCTTATCAAAACCTTCCAGTTTGTTCTTTTTTCGTCCTTAGTTATTTTAACATTACTTTTAAAACAATATAATTTTATTACCTTGCTTACTGTTGTGAGTTGATGTAGGTGGGTAAATCATGCCATCTATTTCAAGTGTTGGATGGTGAGACTGTGCATGTTGCATACGGTCGGGTTTTAACGACGGACCGAACAGTATAGTACATTTCAAGCTCATCCCTCATCTTCACGCTCGTGTGACGGTAGATGACATTGTGCAAGGCCATGAGGACTCTCCGCTTCCGTTGGAGTGGAATCAGTGGAGTAAAATAGGTCAAGCACAATCTTCAGTTGTTCCATGGCCATATTCTCTCATTGATGTCTGTGACAAGGTAAACTATTTACATGCTTACTGTTTAGTTTTTAACTTGACTGTTGACTGATATGATATTATTTAAATTTTGTATACTATTAGATTGATAAGGAATTAAGACCGGTTAAGAAGAGGAAAGTGGATAAGGGGAAGGAAGTTGTGAAATCAAATGAGGAGAGTCAGAGTGTGAGAAAGGAAGTGGTGAAACCTTTCGATATGACTCCTAGGAGATCCGCCATTCTGACACCCAAGTATCTGAAGAAGAAGTGACAGTCAAACAAAAAATGTTGTAAGACTTTTTCATGACGAAGCCGCAGTCTGTCACCAACTTCAACATGATAGTGTCTAAGCATGTTTTCCACTCCCCTGAGCCCAGAGATCTGATGATTACCGTGAGCGATCTAAGAGAATTTTTGATGGGAGACCTGCTTAACATCTCTGTGATTCAGGCCTATTGTGTGTAAGTATCTTCTAAATTATTAAATTATCTTTCATTTTTTAAGCTATTTAACATATCTTATGAAATAATGTTGTTTAGGTGTTTGACTACTAGACTGATATCAAACAAGAGATTATCTTCCATCTCTTTCTTGTGTCCGCAATTGATGTTAGCAAGTCAGGCCGCATTGGATGAGCAAGGATGTGCACAGCACGTGAGGCAGGGATTTTGTATTGCGATGCGAAGAAGAAGTAAATATTTGCTGATCCCATATCATCAGATGTAAGTATACAATAACTAGAATTTTTTGCTTCCTAATTACATTATGTGATAAATTAAAAATATTGTTCTACAAAACATTCTTTGTTTTACCTGTGGTAGCAATCATTGGATGTTGTTGGTGTTGTGTATCGACACCTCATGCTTGTTGATACTAGACCCATTGGGCGTTGATGACATTCGAGAGATCGCTGTAGAGAAATATTTGAAGGAGTGAGTATTTAAAATTTTAATGCATTTTGTATTTATTTTAACCTTGTCCTGGATTATTGGCAATAAATGGCTTCATTTTAAAATTTATGCAGGGGCCATAAGCTTGGTTTAAGTGATGAGAAGAAACCATTCTCCATCTTGAACTTCCAATACATACGTGTAAGTAATCATTTAATTTATGCATGCATTTTTGTATTAAAGTTTAACGTTTAAATTTCTTGATCTGTCTAAAGTTGGTAATCCATGGATGGTGTGATGACAGTGTCCTAAACAGCCTGATTCACGGAGCTGTGGCTATTACGTTATGCGGTACATGTTCGAGATTGTACAAAATATTGACACACTTGACAATGATGACAAGGTAACCCATTAATCAAAGTTGTAGTTAAAGTTATTGCATTTTAAATAAAATTGTGTGTACTAATGATGGTCAGTTTCTTTTTATGGACATATCACTTCTTTTTTCACAAATGCGGGGGTCACGTATTCCAAAGTGGATCTGGACTTTGTAAAAGATCATTTATCGCAGTTTTGGTGTAAAAATTACTTGAGCGTTTCTTAGATCTTATCCCTAGCTAGTGTAGTTAGACCTACACTTTGTTTGTGCTGAAGCAACGTAGACTCTCAAATTTTTAAAGTTCAACTCTCTCTTATTTGTGAAAGTTTTGTTTGCAATTCGTTTTTAAAATGTTGCAATTCAAACTGGCAACTTGGTTTATGGTCATGTAGTGTGGTTGGTTATCAAAGGGCAATACCAGTTGGATGCCCTGTACAGGTTGTATATGCGATTGTAAATTGGGTTGTGTTGGAAAACATATGTGGTAGAGGCTAGAAAAACTAAAAAAAACTAAAAAAAAAAAAAAAAAAGAAAAAAAAACCACGGTTCACTTAAAACCGTGGTTTAAAACTCAATGGAACGACGTTATAAACCACGGTTTGGCAGAAAACCGTCGTATAAAATGGGTTATATACCCAGTTAATTATGTTTCCGAACCGTCGTATAAAAAGCTTATATACCACGGTTATAAGGCCGAACCGTGGTATAAAATCGGTTTGATTCCCGCACAGAAACGGCTTTAAACGACGGTCGCCAAACAACCGTGGTTTATACTCTGCTTTTAAACGACGGTTTACAACCGTGGTTTATAGTCAATTTTGAATATACGACGCGCGTATTAACCACGGTTTGGAACCGTGGTATATAGGCAAAATAACCGTGGTAAAAAAACATTTTCTGCACTAGTGCTCATTCTTCATCAACTATCTGCGACTCAAAACCGAATCATAATTGTCTAAACCCAGTTGATTATAGGTCAAGCTGCAAAAGAGTCTTGTTAAGCTTAGTGAGCTATATGCGCCTTTAAAAAAATTAGAGTAAATTACTCTAAACCTCCTTGAGGTGTGACGATAGTACAAGTTATCATCTTAGGTTATCAATATAACTTTCAACCCCCTATGAGGGTTCCTGACAGTGGGCCCTATAACCATAAATATGTTTATTTAGATATCAATTCCACTAACCTGGCTTATCCCTTACCATGTGTGATTTTCGCTCACTATATAATATTGTTGTGCTAGGTAATACTTAAAAATAACCCCACCCACAATCTTTCATCCCTAAGCTTATTATTTGACAAAAACCATTAAGGTGTGACTCCTATGAGCATTTTTGTTGCTCAATTGGAGTTACGGTTCTATTTTAATGTTATGAAGGAGAAAGAGATGATTTAGAAATATAGACAGAGAAGAAGAAAGAGATTGTGGGTGTGGTTGTGTATTAAGTATTGCCCGATGTGACTATATGACATGAAGAGGTATCTAGGTCATAGAATATCAATGCATAAACAAACATATTTATAGTTTTGGGGATCACTGTCAGAAACCTCATACCTTGAGGAGGTTAAAAGATATATGGATAACCTAAAGATGCTAAATTGTAATATCTCCACACTGGGGGGGTCTAAAATTTTATTAACCTAAGATTGTCCAAGAAGTAACAATTTTGAGTAGTACTTAAATGCGGCTGAAATAGTTATTAAATTAGTCATGAATTGGTTGGATAGGAAACAAAAAGTTTAACAAAAATTTACATCTTTCACTTATGACACTTAGCAAAATTACAGTCCCCACCCAAAAAGGTTTTATAAACTAATTCTTCTCCTGTGAAATTTCCCACATTTTATAATCGTCACTGTCTGGCATTTTTCATCTATGTGGTTCACGTGGCACAACTTTAAGGGACAAACCAAAGTAGTTGTTGGACCTAGCGGCAGAGCAAAAAACATAATATGGGGTCGAATTTAAAAAATATTAAAAAATATTTATTATATTAAATTTAAAATTATATTCAAAATATTCAAAAATTAAACATAAGTAAAACAAACATATGACCGGATGAGTTTGGGGGAGGGGGTCACTCACCAAGCCTCCCTTAGCTCCACCACTAGTTGGATCGGCTGATAAGCGGAGAATTCATATATAGATAATAATTAATTCCCCTTTATCTCTATTAGCTTAAGCTAGATTTAACACTTAAAGATGTACTTTTTCTATAGTTTATGATTTTATAAGACCTAATGAAATTTATGAGTCAAATGTAGATAATAGCCATGAAATAACATTCTACACATCAAAAACTTCACGACGCAACAATCGGAGAGTAAAACGAAGCCCAAACAAATAATCTAGGCCCAAACAAGTTGGCATATCTATCATTATATCTTTTTGACATTGAACACAGCCGCAGAACAGAAACAAGAGCGCCAACTGGAGAATATAAGGGATTGAAGAGATAAGCAAGAAGAAGTGGAGGCTGGACAATCATCATCGGTCCCACTACAAAGATTTGACGGCAATCTTATAACACCCCTTAACTTCTTAACCTCTAATTTAATAATAAAACTTAGTACAATCTGTCCAAATCTTAATCATAAACGGCGAAGAATAATAAAATAATATCTCTCGGGTGTTACCACTGTCACTCACCCATGTGAGTAACTAGGCATTCAATTACTGTTTCACTACTACCACTATGATGAGCAAGAGATAGACATATCCTTTACTCTAATTCAAATACAAAACTAGTGAGCATTCTAATATTTCAATCCTTATACAACATTCTTACAATTGATTTATTACAACAAAATAAACTTAGTAACGACGACTATCTACCCGTAGCATCCCGCGCTCTGTTGTCTTCATCAATTACACACCTGCAGATATTTGTTTGTAGTGTACGGAATCAGCCCCTGTTGATATGCTACTATGTGACTGTCATGCGCCCTTAGACCCTCGGATTAATTGGTCAAGTTGACATGTGGTTCAATTACATGCAATATATTTACATAATTCAAAATTGTAAAGCAATAATATATATTGCAGTAATTCAAATAACCATTCATAGCCCCGGCTTCACTCACACAAACAATAAAACAATCTAATACATATTAATGTATATACGAGTTTGATAACTCAACTTATCCAAATCACACATACATCATATAATTCACCACATAGCATATCACAATGCAATCAAGTCGATAGACATTCAATGCAAACAACACGAGAGTTATAAATACGTATATGATTTATTCTAGTTATTGGCTTTTTAAGCCACTAAATAATGTTGCCAGTTATACGAGCTATCTAGCTATTCGTATTATGTTTTAGCTGAGGACCACCTCATGCCAAATGACAATGTCTCGTTAAACTGACGTGTCCCTACTCCATACCCCTATATAAGGCGGGTCACCCACGACAGTAACCGACGAACCATCTTAGTTTGTTGGAATTTAGTTGAGCATGAGGACCCGTACGCGGGCATCCTTGCATCAAGTCTGTGATCACAGTGCGCACCAAGGGCACCACCCTTGGATTTCTCCGTACTCCACTATATACATAAATCGAACATTGATGATTAAGGTCTCTTTATATAATCCTAAGTATCAACTCGGGATCCAGTGTAACATTTCGAATGTGTGTCATCAAGGTCTTATACCTAGGATCTCTAGGTGATTTATACCATTTGAATGTAATAATAATAAGAGCGGCTTTAAACGGGCCGTTGCTCTATTTCTAAGTAAGTTCTTAGAAGTTTGGATATATATCTTATTATTATCCTATGTTGTGACGTTTTATTCATTATGTCTCTTATCTTTATCATAAGATAGCATTGTCTCACCCTAGTTCGGTTTAATATATACATATATACGAACAAGTAATATTGTATAACATAAGCAATTTGTACAAGGCAATAACATACAACCAATCACATATGATAGTTCATCATCAATCATAGATATCCTCTTAGCAAGTAAGCATACAAATATCCGAACCCGAGAAATCCTCAAGAACAATCGGATCACAAAATAACATACCTTTCACCGTAATAACGCTAGCGTGAAGTTTCACGCTCACCTGCTAATTCTCGAAGCTCGTCCTCCAACGCATGTCCTCTAACGCACTCAACTCTGGGATACGAGAACTACATATTAGCTCTTGTAATATCGACTAATCGGTATCCCGACCCAGTCACTAATTCCCCCGGTAATTACCACGTGATTGTCTAGTCATCATTACTCGGGTTCCAAGTGAGTTCAGGATTAGTCATGTCAAACAGATAGTGTTGTGCCTACATTATATATGTTCATCGATCTTCCAGAGAGCATGTCATGTTCAAGTGCAACATTAGAGCACATGATCTGATTCAGTAGTTCGTACATTACTGTTTGCTGTTTGTTTGAACTTCAACTTGTGTGGTGGCCTGGTATACCGTCATGCCGTGTTGAGAGACATGGCATTTTAAATGGCGGTCTTCCATTTTTTTAGTTAGGCTGGATTTTCGGTGATATTATTTTTGGACTATTGTTCCTTTAACAAAAAGCTAGGGACATTGGTATATGCTTCTTTGTCTGTTTTATACAAATGGAGGTGTATCTCTAGAATGATTCCGTAAATTGCTTTCAATTAGTTGTCATTCTAAATACATATGCACTAGATATGTCTTAAAATTATTACCAATGCATTGCATATTGAAGAGTACGTATGATGGAACTATAAGAGAAAATATCTCTCTTTTAGGAACCATGATTGACTGAACAGGTCTGTTGAATAGTTTTATGCATTTCAAATATTTTCTTATTAGTGTCACCAACTTCTTTTTCTTTGAACCTCCAATGTAGCTTGACTTTTTTTTTCGACAATATGTAGCTTGACTATTAATAGTTCTTTTATGCTAGATTACAGTTTCTCATTTCTTATGGTTACTTAAAGAATAGTGGTTCTGCACACACTGCACGTCCCAAAACTATAAACAGTTTGTCTATGCCTTTGTTGCTTATAATAAGAGTATATGAGTGTTTGGAGATCCAGATTTCTTCACTCTATAGTGAAGCAACAAAAAGTGCTACATTAGATGTTATTTATAACCTGTGACCTATAACGCTACTAAATATAGAGTGTAAAAATTAGGACATACTTTCATTTAGACTCCCTTCGGTGGGAGTTCTCTGCCCATCCTTCTAGTTGCATTTTGCATTTACCTTGTAAATATTGTCAGTTTTTCTTGCCTCTTCTCCCCAGTCTTCTCGGTCTCCAAGCTTTTCAGGCGGAGGTGTCTGCATTTTCCTTTTCAATTCTTTCCATTCAACGACGAAGGGGTTGACCTCTCCTCCCTCCTCTTCCCCGATTGCCTTTTCCACAACTCCCTGTTGTCTTCATTGGTCTGCATGAGAGTTGTTCTTTTTCTTTAAAGATCTCATTTTAGCCTCAATATGAGTATATTGTTCTTGTAGGGGGTTGGGTGACCCAAACTTAAAACTTGGGTCACCAAGGTTAAACACGATGAAGCTTCTGGCATTTTAGAACATTTGCCATCAGATTGCGCAATTACGCAGGATCTCAGTGGACTGTATGAGTCATAGCTGGTGGTCTAGCATTGATCTAACTAACTTGCAGTAGTATCTGCTTTTCAATACATAGAGATCCATACAATTACCTAGACTAATACTGACACATTTGAACCAATCTAAAGCTTTAGTAACGTTTCACCAAATTAGGTCTGCAATTAAAATCACCCAGAACAATCCACAATCCTTGTCACATTCTAACGAATAGTTATAAAGTGCTCCCTAGGGATGACAATTTTAAACGGATACCCGTAAACCCGATCCATCCGATTTAAATAAATGATGATGCAACCCGAAATAAACGGATGACGGATCGGGTGATCACAGATCGGGTGACGGATGACATTTTTCATCCGTCACTCAATCCATCATCCGTTTATCATCCCGACCGTCATCTGTCTAATGTTTTATTTCAGGTAACCAATAAATCTTAAAGAATTAAACAAAAATCTAAAACCAAGTTGTAGAGTTATAATTTATGGGTTATTTTATTTTCTCTAGATCTCATACAACACACAACACATACTCTGCATGTTTATTTTCTTATGATATTGGTGGAATTTTTTTATTATGTTTTGTGTGAATTTTCATAAAATATAGGGGAATTATACCTTTAACAATATAAAAAAATTATATTCATTACCATAGTAAAAAAATTATTATTATGAAATTGAAAATTTTTTACCGATCCATCCAAATCACACACGGATGACGGATGAAAAAAACGGGTGACGGATGGACGGATTGATGGATGACGGATGAAAAATAAACTGGTGACGGATGGACGGATGATGGATGATATCCGAGTGACGGATGCGGGTGATGCTTCACCCAACCCGAACCCGATCCATTGCTCCGTAACCTATTTCGTTAAACCACAATATTCTTAGCACATAATAAGTTTGGCATGAAACTCTGCTTTCCATCTATATCTTCATTAATAAACTTCCTAGACGCCATCTTGAGCCTTTGAATTGCTTTGATTTTAGTTACTTCCTTCATGCCATATTGATTAAAAATTATCACTTTCCATCCATTTTTGGTCGTAACATTAAAGCATAAATTACTTGTAGGCCAACATCTTTAAATTTGAACATTTCAAAAGCCTCCACTCATACTTCACCTTTTATGAAATATTAGTTCCATTCGGGCCTAGCAATTGAACTCGTTCCAAATCAAAACTTGATGTAATATGTATGACATTCATCTTTTGGTGGATGTTATCTTATCTACAACTAACCATTTCAAAGAAGCTAGCTATCAAGCTGAAAATTCTTGAATACGGGAATTGAAAATCCAAGTTTGGTAGCTTAATCCCAATTTGAGTTTTTTTCTTTGAAACAACCTACCTTTCATTCATTAACATAAGAAGGTGTACAACATTATATACTTAGGGCTTTGACTAAACCCCATAGTAATTAGCTAGCATAGGAGAATAAAACCCATCTTCCAATACCAGAATTGCACTTGCTGAGTAAGATATAATTCAAACTGAATAAGGACCCAAAGAACACACCAAGCTCGTTAATGTCACCAACATGAAAGGTAACGCTAACACTTACCATCCCACAAAACCAGGCATCCCTTTATAGTAGGAAGCCCTTAAGCCAAAAGACAGATCTAATAGCTAGATTAACCAAACAAAAACATAGAACACCGACGATTCCAAGTGAGGAAGCGAAGAAAGGACCGATGATTCCCACAAGTCCGAGCAACCGGTAGTTGTCTTCCTTGGCTGCCACATATATATCCCAACAATCGGTGCTTTAATCACCCATGGGCAGCAAGAATCACCGACATACAATCCGGTCACATGAAAGATTAGGTGCATGTGCTCCTATAAGCATGTGCAGTCATCCTTACCTACCATATTGAAACCTGCATGCGGACCATCTATAACGGAGAAGTGAATTGAACAATTTCTTTAATTTCGGTGCCGACACTGTAAAACCAGAGGAGGAACCACTCTCCCATCTATACGCAAGACCACTCATAACACAGAAATTTGAGAAAGGGAAGCAAAAACAGGAGGATGAAGCATTTCTCTCTCTTCCCTAGTGCGACTACATCGTGTATTGCTTAATCCCAATTTAAATTGAATCAACATGATAGCTTAATTTCCAAACCTAGTTGCCATTGTTTCACTTATTAGAGTATGAAAATATAATAAACCATGGTCATTGCTCAAAGATCCTCATAATTTCTTCTATTGTTCAACCTAAGGATGAACAACTGGTTTCATATCAGAAGATTTCAAGTTTTGTCAAATTACACCATCGGTCTTGGCTCTACAAACTAGATATTATACTTTGTGATATACGGACTTCATATTACGCCTATATAGCCTTCCTCTTCAACTGGAATATGTTACAACCATAAGAAATTATCATCATTACACTGATCTGGGGCCTGGTAGTTCGGTCTGTTGTTGCCCAAAATAAATCGAAAAATACTTTTAAAAAATCGAGTAGACTTGGACACTTAATCGAGTCTGAATAAAAAATCAGGCGGGGCTCGACAATTTGTTAAGCTAGCAGTCACTTTGCTCATGGTTGGTGTCAACTGTCAAGCAAACAGCTTTATACAACTAGCTGCTCATATGTCATCCTGTACTGCTATTGCGTTGCAACGTAACCGTCAAGCACACCCAAACTTCATAGAAATTTCGGTCGATGCAAGTATTGACTCTCATGATCGTGTCGGTTATGCTGCTGTTGCACGATCAGATAATCAGCTTCTAAGTGCAGGTTGCAAGGGTTTTCGTGCGTCAACCTCCTAGTCTCAGATGTTGAGGCATGTGCAATTGAGTATGCTCTACACATGGCTTCCTCCTTTGGATACCGATCTTGTAGAGTGCTCTCGGATTGCCAAGCAATAGTCCTATATCTTGACAAGGGGAGACCTACTTCATTAATGCTATCCACGACTTCCATTTTAGATAGGATCTTAGCATCTTCTCATCGTTTCAATGATGTTTTATATTTTTACATACCTAGAGATGCTAAATAAGTTCGCACTGTCTTGCTAACCATGCCCGATGCATGCAACATACGGGTTCATGGACTCCGGATATATATAATGCCGGAAATTGTATTCAAACTTGTTTCCTAATATATATATTCTCCTTTGTAAAAAAAAAAGCCCTGCTCATCTCGGTTTATTATTACATATATTTAAAAAAATATAATATATACTTAATCTAATTTTATATAACATATATTTACTATATACTTAAATTATATAAAATATGTATTCATATTTAATATATAAATATATTTTTTAAAAAATTATAAAAACCGGATCAGCAGGTTAAAAAAACAAGATCTCGCCCAATCTAGCCCGAATATATTTAAATTGGGTTTGGACAAAAACATAGACTCTATAGATGAAGGTAATTGAATAAAAAAACATATAAAGAGTTTACTATTGATAAAAGAATCCAAAGAAAAACAAACACAACATAAAACCATAAAGATACCACGGAAAGGACGATAAAAAAGGAGAAATGAGGGGAGAAGATAAGTAACTCATAACACCCATAACATATAAAAGAAAAATCCATCATGACCGACGATTAATCTATATCCCAGTAGCAAGGAGATTACCTACTTCATTAAAAACCACTTGAAACAAAGATGATAGCTTAATAGACCAAATGACCAATAGATGGAAGAAAAGAGAAGCACAAAGAGAAATTACCACTCAAAATGCGGTAGTAAAACAGTAGTATTAAATATATGATTTGAAAATGTCTACTTATAGATATTACTAACCGTCTAATCATTTATCCACCGATAAGAATAAAGGTTACCACCACCAGATGAAGCTTTGCAGAGCAACATTGGATTAGAATCTGAGTGGAAACACTACTGCTGTCATGTTATGACATTCCCATGCATCTCATGCTTCTGGATTGCACTTTATGTACAAGGGTACGTGCACGCACGCAAACTGTCTACATGCTTAATTTATTAGAATTGGTTTTCAAAAAAAAAAAAAATCGGATTTAGCTTTTTGGGAGTTATATAGTAAAAGTATAGAAATTTAAGGCGGGATTAAATTCTAAATTTACAATGCTTCGACCTATTTGAATTTAGCTCTAACAAACTTTTATAAAACAAGTTACTCTAGACAAACGGGGTCACGTTTGTAACTAATCTATTCTTCTTATTATTTAAACCCATAGAGAAAAAAATACAACGACCTGTTGGATATTTTAATTAGTTTGTAACTTACAAATTCAAAATATTAAAATTAGTAAACATCCATCTAACGAATTTGTTTTACCTAACTTCAACATCCCACCAGCCTGCCCTCCCTCATCTATAAATTAATACATGCAATGCATGAGATTAATCTTCACAAATTATAAAGAATAACTAACCATCTTTTTTGCAGCCATGGTTTACCGGCGTACTCTTATCCTGCTCTGCTGCATCTTCTTCCGCTCGCTTCTTCTAGGTATTTGTCTTTCTTTTTTTTTTTGCAATGTAATCTTTCTACATTTCGATGTTAATGATTTAAGAATATAGTATATATGTTATGAAGCCAATTTATTGTTATATTAGATAATGAGATTCAGAAGAATACATCGTGCTAGAATATAAGCATCAAATTATTATTGGTTTTATGATAAAAGAACAAGACACTCTCCGCAAAGAGTTTGAACATGAAATGAGACCAATAATTTGACAATGTTATACATTCAAATGTTGTTAAATTGACAAAACCGTTTTACGACTGTATGGTTAAAAGTTCAGTTATTTATTGTATTCACATCAATTCTAGTACCATATAATTGACAAAGTCCGTTTTGTTTTGTTACTACTCCTCGTCCACCTTGACCGTCCTATTTACTATTTGGACAGTCGTGACTTCAATTTAACATTAAGATAAATTATTTTTGAAAATTTAAGTTTTGCATATGATTCCTACATGATAAACTATATAATAAAATTAGTTTTATAAATTATTTACCTTCTATGTTTATATTGAGTGGAAAAACGTGCCAAAAGCAACAGGACACGGGACGTACTAAATTACAAATCATTAACTATTCTAGCTCTACTAACTCAATTGATTCATTTCCAACATATATATACATAGGTCGTGTACAAGCAGCAATCGGCATCAACTACGGTCTACTAGGAGACAACCTCCCACCACCATCAAAAGCAATATCTCTTCTAAACTCCATCTCCATCCAAAACATCCGAATCTTTAACCCAGACCAAGAAGTCCTTAACGCACTACACGGAACCGGAATCCATCTCATCATCGGCGTACCTAACGAAGACCTCCAACAACTCGCCTCTACCACCACCGCCGCCACTTCATGGGTTGAAACCAACATCATTCCTCACCATACCAACATCACCTTCACTTGCATCTCCGCCGGTAACGAGCTCATCCCTGGTGAACTCGCGCAGTACATCTACCAGCAATGAAAAACCTCGAACCGCATTGAATCCGCCGGTATAACCAACATCCCAATCAGTACCGTTATTTCAATGGCACCGCTTACAGACACATCACCGCCGTCCGCGGAAGATTTTCTGATGAGACAGTTGAGACGATGGAGGGGATCATTGGGTTTCTAGCGGAGAATAGGTATCCATTACTTGCGAATGTATACCCGTATTTTGCGGCGGTTGGGGATCCGGATAATGTGGCGGTAGATTTCGCGATGTTTAATAGAAGTGGTGCGGCGGTGGTGGTGGATGTGAATAATGGGTTGAAGTATGATAATCTGTTTGATGCGATGGTGGATTCGTTGTATGCGGCGGTGGAGAAAGCGGGTGGGAATCTGAAAGTGGATGTTATTGTGACGGAAACGGGTTGGCCTACTGCTGGGAATGGTGAGTTGACGACGGTGGAAAAGGCGAAGTTTTATAATCAGAATCTAGTGGATCATTTGAAAAGAGAAAGAGGGACGCCGAGAAGGCATGGGAATGAGTTGCAGGTTTATGTGTTTGCTTTGTTTGTGGAGAATCAAAAGACTGGTGATGAAGTGGAGAGACACTGGGGGATATATAATCCGGATTTGACTGAAGTTTATCACATTGACTTTTCATAAGTTACAATACTACTAATTTATCATTACTAATAATTTACCCTAAACACAATAAAGCCAGGGGATCGAATATGTACTGTTCTGTACTGTATTATAATTTGAATTTGATGGTATCACTGCTATAACTATACGTATATAAATGGTATCTTAATACAAATAATACTGTTTATCTTCTTGCCTTGTCTACCTGGCTTGTCACTACCTGTTCAGTCTGTATGCTTCAATATGTCTGCGTTTCTACTTCTATCTGCTGTCTTGATCTGCTGGCTCGGAGGCTTTAAATTCTTCTATAAACTGGTTGTTTGAATTGGTTATATTCTTCTTAAAAACTGCAGTGTCTAGCTAAATTTCTTTCTCCAGCTCTGCGCTGCGCTGCTCTGCTCTGCTCATTCAGTCCTTCTCTCCCTCCTATATAATATACTACAATATAAATGTAACATATCAAAACGTTATACCACCACCAGCACAACCGCCTGTTCCTCATATGAGATTATGACAAGTAGTGTCGCAAGGATAGGCACAATCGATCAACTTTGACATCTCTCGTCCAAAATACCAATCTCCAACTGCCTCTGCAATGCTCTGCAACATACCATAGAGAGATGTTAATATAAATGCTTACATACGAATGGTTTATATGAACCTCCCGAATTACTTGGCAATACCTTTCCGTTGATTCTTGGCGAGTCCACCGACAACCAAGTGTCTTGCGACTCGCTCTGGCAATGTGCGAAGCACGAGTTAATGTACATTCCTCCACTGGTTGAGTTTTCAAACAAAGGCATCAATGCTCTAATCATATCAATCCTAAACCCTGAAAAAAAAACAAAAAACACAGAATTATTAAAACAAAACAGTCGCGTGATTAATTTATTTACTGAATCAAGCCTCGCCTGCGCTTATAATAACCTTGAAGAACTTCAATTTGGTCGTCGGTACACATGGTTAGATTGACCCAACAGTGTCTCCAATGTAGATGTGGATCAGCTGAAGGAGGTACCATATGTGATGAAACTGCAGCAAAAGATACAAAAAATCGTACGTTGCATTTAGTTTTTGTTGACTCTCCAACACTATATTAATTGCTGAGTTCGATCTCTCTACCATAATTGATTAGCATAATAACATGAAATGAATAAGTACGGTAGCATGTCTTAATTTTCCTTGTTTACCTGGTAAACGTCGTATGCAGTGTTCAATACAAAGAACGGAGTTTGGATGAACTGCAATGCGTATTGTGGGAAGAAGCACTGCATGCATTCAGGAAATATAAATATATCTTATAGAAGATCGGACAGGTCTAGTTGAAAATCAGAATTCAATCACTACTGGGTGGCTGCTCATGTAGTAACAGTACTCCTAATATCATACCAGCTTTGGATAATGAGAGATCTCCTGCACTCTGAATTCAAATTCTGTTCTACGCCCTGCCATCATTGACAGACTATAGTTATAGAACTCAACACTCGGTAAAAGTAAGATACACAAAGTTATATGCTGCTGAATGTTGATGCAATGATTGAAGTGTATATGTTACCACCTGTAATTCTATGACCTGATTATAGAAGGTTCTTATTGGATGCTGCAAACTTATGTCTCTTCTGCAGAAAAAAAAAACACAAAGATGGGAAGAATATATGAAACTAAGACCAGAAACCCAGATAGAAATTCAGTTTAATGGAATCAAGGTTCTCTAGGAATTTACTCATCCAAAAAGAGTCCAGCATCGCTCAAGCATTTCACACTTGCATTTCTCGGCAAGAATCTTGCAAAATTGTCACAGTGCAAAAAGACAGCTAATCCCCCAGCAGAGCAACCAGACAGCAGGCCTACGAACGTGTTAGATTTCTTGTTTCACGTGTTGTTCCATATCGACATAATAACATCATATGATACGTATTCCATCTTCATTTATTTAACCAATGATAATTCAAGTCTGTAGTCGTACTGTCTAGCTTTTTTTAACATGATATGTTCATTCACGGATCTCTTTTTGTATTCTACATATTAATTGTCACTAGAAGGAACTCATATGCTCGTGGGACATCAAGACATGGTTTTAACAAAGATTGTTAAGCGCATCAAACAAGTCATCTGATCTTATCAAAAATATATATGAAGCTTTTCGATTACCTTGTTTGCTTGCCCTAATCCTTTTGTAAGAAGATCAAGAATCATTGCCTCCCATATCCTTTTCCCTCTGAAGTAAAGCAATGAAGTCTGGTTCATGTTTTAATAGAAGCAACAAGATTTGGTTATTTCCCTTTCTTTTTTTACATCTGAGTTTGAAATTCAAAATGGGAGGCTACCTCTCAGAAAAGTCGTAAGAAATTCATGACCATCGACCAACATTATAATGAATATGAATAATTACCCCATTGTAAAAGTGAGAATCGCCAGCAAAGGAAGCCCCATCACAGTATCTAAGCTTTACACGGTTCCAATTGTAAAAATCTGCACAATTTTAGTCCAAAGCAAGCTGTGAATGAATAATCACATGTACGATATATGAATACTTGAACAGAGCACGGATTTATCAAAAAAAAAAGAGTAATAAATTTTATCAAGAATTTAAGACAAACAAATAGGTCAATGAAAGCATGTGGTTGATGTTGCAGTGACTTCTATGAATACTTATCAAAATTGGTAAACTGATTGATTGTGATGCATGGACTTTTAAAAGAGGACAAGCTCATCAATATAGTCTCCGTTTTTAACTTTTTACATTCCAGTTCCTGATTTTTTTTTTGGGCTCCACAAACAAACGCTGTAGATTATTTCTTTATTTTATCGGACGCCGCTTATACCAGCATTTCATCCTTTTCTCCATAATCTAGTGGGCTTCACTTTAAAAAAAAGTTTCATAACGGAGCCTAATTTTAATTATCAGCTCATTACTAATATAATCATATTATGACAATTTTCGTTTGCGAGGAGAAAGCGCCAAAGTGTGGACTGGCTTGTGTAAACCAAGAGAATCTCTGTGAGGTCCAAATTTATCACCTTACACTAGCGGTCCTCTCAATAAACTTAATGCAGTTGTAGTTTTCCACAATGAAATTGACATCACATCTACTGGCAATTTAATAACCAATCTAGTAAACTTAGTACGAAACGGAGTGATGAGTCCAAAATCAGAATTTCCCTTGTGTCTTAAGTGGAAGCACTATAGCACGAGGCATAGTTGGCCACATGCAGAACTATGTCTATATATATATGGCTGTGACCACGTCTGAGTATGAGTTAAAAGGAAGATAACGATAGGGAGTAGGGAGAGGTTGAAGGTTCAATCTAACAACTGCATCCACTGCGAAACACTTTACAACTTGTCGAGTTACTGAATTCCAAATCAGGAATACGACAATATATACCCGATAAATGTTTACATTATTATAGTTAGGCTATCCGCCAACCTCATTTTGATCCACCTTCGTGTTTTATTTTGTAAGTTCGACACCCCTCCTACCATAGTAATGTATATTAGGATTATACCTCAAAATGTATAGAAAAACGGGAAATAGTGAATAAACTAGTAGATATTTTAAAAAGTATGAGGACCTCGTTTCTAGTATAATATAAACAATAAACTTGTGCTAATATAGTAGTGGAGCACTTGGGTAAAAGATGCCTTCTCCAAACTATATAATGTAGTTTTAAGAAAGCGTATTCAACGAATATGGATGTAGAGATAAGACTCTTACTTGCAACAAAATGATACACTTAATTTGTTCTTAGGTAAAGTTTGTAAAGTTTCTATATTGAAATAGTTGTTGGAGGATGAGTGAACAAAATTCAACTGATTGTCACTAGCATAAATATGGTAGACAAAGGAAAGGAATGAATACCAGGGTTGAGAGTGGAATTGCTACTCAATATTCCGGAGAAAACCTCCTCTTTGGTCATAAACTTGCTAGATCCTCGGTGCGTCTGGGCTCTGTCCAAGCACGATTGCAAATCGTTGCACCAACCACCACCCTGTCAAGTCAAAATTGTTAGGCTAAACTTGGTGGGGTTCAATACTAATTAACATTGCCCAATGGGTAGTGATTACTTGCTTATCCGGTCATGGTTCGTAATTATTGTTACTTTGATGGAGACGCGCACACACACACTTACGCCGTTCCCAGTTGAAAATAAACAATAATCTGAGAATTTTGAGATACAATTTCGTGCAGATACTCTTTCAAGTCAGCTGGTTATAAGGGTAGGAAAAAACCTGTAGATTCAAACTGTATCAAACCTTACAATTACTTTTTGTTGGTCATTTCTCTGATCTCTACAAGTAAGTTGATTTTTCAAGACAGGTAGTTGGCAGTCACTAAAACGCAGTACAGTTATAAGTTCGTCAATTTGACGTGCGAATATAATTGTCACTATAGTAGGTTGACAGCTTCTTCATAAGTAACTACTACTATATATTGGTGCAAATAATAGTAAGAGTAATGATAGGAATTGTAGCTGCTAGCACAAATTATCGTAAAACTAGACAGCATTATTGCGATAGGGGCATGGTCGTGGTATATATTTTGAGACATTATTAAATGTGCTCTCCATAATTTAGTAGCTGCTTAATACTACGTCTACTGCAGCAGCTTAAGAGGAAAGGTGTGTCAAGTGTCAATTAGTTGTAAACGGCTTGAAGCTGTAAGCACGTCAAAACTGGCACTTTCATCTCGACTTTTTTTTAAGGTTTTTTGTTATTGTTTTATATATATCACAGTATCTTATAAAAATATATAGAAGAAATCTATCATCGTCTAGCAAGCCAACAGCCTCGAATTTTGAATCAGGATATCTATGTTGTAGTACTATACTATATTTTACATGGTTTGATCTAGCCTAATTTTATTTAGGAATTCCCAAAAGCGAACGAAAAGTGGAGTATGGGAATATAATAATATCATCAATCACTTTTTTTTAAACTCATCCATCACTAAACTGGAGTAGAGCTGTGGAAAGGGAGACAGTGAACATGATACCTCCAGCTTTTTTGTCGCTTTGCCGCGCGCCATATATATGAACTCTATTACACTATAAATATACATCATTCTATAGTGAAGTGGAGTGGACCACCAGTCTTCTCACACACATCCTAACCCCCGGCATTGAGCATTCCATATAATAGTAGCTAGCGGAACACAGCTGCATGCTCCTAATCCATCTCAATTCACCCGTGACTACTTAATAAAAAGGCTGTTCCCCGGAGGGACATTTTTTACATAGCAAGCTAGAGACGGAGATAGGTATATCATATCAATGGGCCGGAATGGAGGTCACGTAGGATGGGTTATCAGCGTCCTAACGTTTCTCATCTTTGGAATTTGTTAGCTACTTATCGGCTGACTGAGAGCGAAAGGGGACAGACACCACAGATTGTTGTAATATGGAAAGGAGATTTACTGTTGGATTTAAATCTTTTTAATTAACCTGTTACTCTTACAATGCATGTTTTTACGTACTTTCCACTTTTTTTTGTTCTGTTAGCTAGTACTCCTTCCGGTTAAACTGTCCACTTAATATTTGGATGTGTCATATTTAGCCTCTAAGTTAATATATTTTTATAAATCTATTTTTTTATAATGGAATTCTTATATAAAACTATATATTATACAATTTAATTTTAAAAAATTATTTTTATCTTATATATTTAATATTAAAGTGGAAAAGTGTCAAAAAGATAAACAGGACTACCTAGTATTTTCTATTGCCAATTAATGAACTGTTTACAGTAGACGAGACTGCTCGTAGGTTATCAATTAACCAAGAATAAAGTGATCAATAAAGTGATCCAGTTTCCACTTAGCTAGTAATCGGAATTATAGTATAGTATGGAAAGACTAAAATTAAGAAGCTTTTTGCAGGTGGTCGTCACTCGTACCTCAAACTGCAAAAGCCAGTTGCGTGCACCAGCACCAAACCCGGGTCGATGTGATACGCAGGCAGACTCCCATCCAAGCAAGCAATCTTTTCAATTTGTTTGCAACAGATCAGACGCCGATATAAAGAAAGTAACCAAAAGTGAAAACACAAATCAGAGTCGGCAAATAATGTCATCTGCAGCATTATTATTCCTTCCAGAAAATTAATCCAATCTTTATTTCAAATCATAAAGATAGAATACCAGACAAGTAAGCAAAGAACAATAAGTTTTGAATTGAAAGTGGAGATTTGATTTCATGTCGTTATTAGACTTACAAGCTCCAAGCGCTCTTGCACGTCGAACCAACGTCATTCCCCCAGATTCGAGTGAGGCTTAGGCCGCCGCCGATCCTGCAGCCTCGAGTAACCATCAGTTAAAGCGATGGCGTAAGTTATTTGCAACCAGTAAGCAGCCTCATCTGCGAGAGCAACAGCAGGACTGCTACTGGAAGCCTCATTCTCTCAGAGGCCTCTCTTGATGAGTTCGGCTTAAACCGTAGGACAAATTAGATGCTCTGGAAAGATCGAGAGAATGAGAATGAGGAGGAAGAATGAAAAAGACAAACAAAATGGGAAGGATGTATCCAGCAGTCGCTAGTTAGCAAAAATGGCTGAATTTATGAGCTGCTACATACTCTGTCTTGTACAAATCGATCGTTGAAGAAGATCAATCTCCGAGCTAAATGTATAAATGCAGAACGGTCTAGAAGATAGCAACAAATTCAGAGGAAATTCTCCGGGAAGCTGCAGGAAAAGGGAGCATAGAGACAAAAAAGGGAGATGGGGGGCGTCACGGATAAAGGGGAAGAACAAAGGGTCTGGTGCGTTAACTGACCCTGAACAAGTGGGAAGGCGAATGTAGGAAAAGGATCTCTTTATATATGTGCAACGTGAGGACTCTCCTTCAACCCCCAGAGAGGGAAGGGATGGGGCCACGCCTGCCAGCAAAGTAAAAAGAAAAATGTGGGGAAATACTGTCACTAGACGTAATCTGGTAGTGAAGGAGGCTCTGAATCCCACAAATCACGGCCATACACGTAAGCAGTAGTAATTCTGTTCATATTCTTCAGGAGGGCTGGCTAGTGCGGTTGTTGCGCGTTACTGGGTGGTGAAGTTTTCTTCACTGGGGAATCGAATCAATCATTAGCGTTTAGTTAGAAACGTCAACTTGAAGACTGCTTGATATCAGCTCTTTTTGGTTAGTGGAAACATATCTGCATTTTTCTTTTGGTTTCATTTTTCTTGTTTGGTTGAGCTGATTCTGAAACTTCTTATTTCGAATCACTTTTAAACCCCCATCACCAAATCAAAAGATCAAAAGTAAAACTACTACTACTATACTATTTAAGAAATTATTTGAGAAGCTGCCAATAAAGCTTTTCTAGATGTTCGGTACTCATAAAAACAATTCTACAGCATTATTCTTAATAACGCCTCCTATATTGTAAATTCTGCTGAAATGAATTCCAACAGGCGATGACTATGCAGTACGAAGCACTTCATTTATTTTGTTTCTTTGAATGCGCGGGAAGTATAACGTCGATTTGGGTTATGTACTAACTCCACATTTATGAAAATTTGGCCTCTTTTTCCACCCTGGTCCCTCTGCTGAGAGTGATGGCGGTCCGCATTTCCAGCCTGAAGCAGCTTAAGGCCAGCCAACAAACTGGCACCCCATAGTAAGGGCCGCAGCTAATCCTACCATGACCCAGTGCCAATTTTAGTATCCAAAGCCTGATGCTAATTAAGCAATGAGTGATGATGATAATAGTATTCAGACAGAAAACGGATTCGAGCTGAGTGAAGTTGGGACAAAATAACTACCAGATAATGTATAAAAATTCACTTAAAAAAGAAATTAATATTTTTTAAAAAAATTCTTATCGAGAAAATTGTATCTCTATATCATCCTCCTTTGTGAATTCACAATGTGAAATATTGTATCACATCTTAAAAATTAAATGCTAAAATGAACAAATAATTCATCAAAATAACTTCACTCAACCTTTGGTCACATTATTGTTAGTTTTTGTGTGTCGTACATTACCATATATACCTGAAGTTCAACTATTGTTCTACTAATTAATCAGACCTCAACTAATATGACTAAAGTGTTTAGTGGTTGTAATTGTCACTTTAGTACAAATTATTTACTCTAGATAACTTTTTCTTTGGTGTCTTTCTACTGTTTCTAAACTCATGAAATTTTGATAAACCTTTTAGGATAGCAGTGTGTAAGTTCGTATTGTATAAAATCATAAGCGTCAGTACGAGACTGACAGAAAGCAGAAACGAGAAACGAGACAGAAAGTGTTTTAGAAGAAAAACTCCGCTACCAATCTTATTATTGATAACTTGAAAACTTCTCACCTGATCTGTTCAACACTTTGAACAATCACTCTCACGTCTAATTCTAGACAAAACGTTGATTACTATCAACAACTTCTTCTCTCTCAAAGACTATATTTTTACGGTAGAAGCTCTCCCTTTTCTGATGTTTTTGCTGTACATTTATACTACTTGGAGGCAGATAACAACCTCCTAAATATCTACAAAAATCTTTATCTAAAACTAATATAAATACAAACTAAAAGATCCTAAAATATCTCTAAACTGTTTCCTAGTATAATGTTGGCGCCTGGCGCCTCTGATTTTACTCCTTCTAATTATTGAGTAAATATACTGTTAAGATCTTCTAAAGGCTGATTGTAGAGGTTGTTGAGATATATAGGCAAGCCTTGATCTGGTAATTTTGCCACATCAAAAATCTTCGGTAAATATACATTTACAGTTTCCCCTTTTTTGATGTGAGCAAACTTTGTATGGTGAGATAATGTAGCATTCCCCCTCAAGATATGCATTCCCCCTTAAAACGAGCATTCCCTCTGAGGATGTTAAAACCTTGCAGCACTTGAAGGAGATTTGGTTAATCAAGTAACATATTCAAATTATCCACCATATTTCCCCCTTTTGCGAAATCAAAAAATGGTACTAAAAAGTATATCTCACGAAGTGTAAAATAGCATGCAAGATCATCACAATGGCATTTTATACAAATTCATGCGTAGGAACACAGAACATAAGGATAGGCTGTCCATAGAAAAGGCAATGAATAGGAATAAAAGTGTCGTCGGGTCAGGCTAAGGCTGACTAGGAAGCTGGCTATCGAAATTAAAAGGCAATGAGGTAGAAGATTACACATACTTCAAGAATAACTTCTTCAAATTTCTTCATCTGCTGAGGTAGACAGGCCAGAAGCTCTGAGGGTTGTGAAGACACACCCAAAGCCTTAGTGGTTGTTTAACAATGCACTGATCATCGTTCAGTTCAAGACTCATCTTGGGAAGAGTTGGGGATCCAATCATGATTATGATCCAGAGGCGTAGACATGACAACATCCAGAGGTACAACATGACAATTATTTGTGTAATCTTGTGCAACATATGGTACATCATAATTGGACAGGACTGATACCAATCTCCGTTTGTAGGGTGTAGCATAATTCCATTATTTCTTCCCACTAAACCTCAATCTAGTCTTGGACCGGGTTGTTCAGCCTTGTGCTGAGGCAAAGCTAGCATCTGAAGTTGGATGATACATGTACAACCAGAAGCGAATCACCCTTTTTTTCATGTTACTATTCAAGAATCCTTGACCAGTATGAGAGTCAATGGTGAGGTAAAATGTGTGCAACAAAGAAACTGGCAAAATGGTACGGGAAACTTGTAGAGAAAATGGTGAGTGAAAAGTGACCAGCGAAAGTGGGTTCTATGCTGAGGGGACAGTTGGCCAGGTAGAGAAAACCGGAAAGATAAGTGGTGGTAATAAATGGATAGTGCCACCAGATGTTCAATGTTCCAACTTAGAATTTGATCCAGATCAGCCAAATTAATAATCAAGAAATGCCACGGAAAGAAAAGTAATCCTCACTTTATTATGGAGTGAAATGAAATAATAAAATATATGTCACGCTCACACTCACTCTAAAGTACCAATTTGATGCACACAATAGAAGTCAATACGATAAATAAAAGAATACACTTTGTCAACATTGAGCATCCACAGTGCAAGACTGAATGAGTATACTGTTTTCGTGTTGGAAGAGCTTTGGTGAAAGTGTTTGCCAATTGTTGACCAGTGGCACAATGAGGGATATCCACAATATTCTTGTCAACTGATTTTGAGAAAAGTGATGACGAATCTCATATGTGTAATCATGGAATGTTGAACTGAATCCTTCGTCAGTGCAATACTGAAGAGAGTATCAGTAGATTGGCACAGGAGACTAAGGAACACCATAGTCAGCCATTGATATTGAAGGTAGAGGATATGGGGCGCATCAAGCAGTAGCAACGATATATACCGCTTCAATGTGGGAGAAGCAATATGTGATTGCCTCTTAGAAGAACCAAGACACTAGGCTTAACTTACAAATTTGAGCAGACCAGAATAATTTTTTTTGACAGTCTCGATCTGTGAAAGCCCTTAGGAAGAAACCAGATCCTGCATGAAAAACCAACCAAAGTTAGTAGATATGATTTCCTTTCATATGATAAGAACATCCAAACTCCATCAGCCGCCAGTTTGGAACTTTATTATCCTGGGAAGAGAAAACAGTTAAGTGCCGCTTAGACGCATTGTTGTCTGGGACGTCTAAGATTGACATAAGCTGAGCATATTTAACAGTATTAGACTGAGCAAGTCGAGCATTCTTGCGGTGAAGCTTATGACATGAACGAATATGGTGACCATGTATATGACAGTAACTACACTCTACCCTTACATGTGAGGCTCCTTCATAGCAGTATATAAGTTCGTGAATTAGAAACCCTAGGATATCTTGTAGGATCAGCCCTAGTCTGTGATTTTTTGTTTCTGAGGTAAAACATTAGACGTTGATGAAGTAGTGCCATAAAACCCTAGACGCACGTCCTTGATTAGGTCGACCTACCATTTCATTAAGTTTAGCTTTTCTTTATATCAAGAGGGATTTTCCAAAGTCATATGTCTAATTTTCTACTAAGTGCATCACATTGCCTTTGTAGATCAGCATTATCCTGACGTATCCACCACTTATTACAGCTTTGGAGATGAATTTTCTTTTTCTTCGCCTCCCACTCAGGAATAGAACTCTGTTAGTACTGACAGGTGCAGTAAACGTGGATTGAACAACCTTAGCTGAGTTTTAGACTAACTGAGATGCCAACTCCTTATTTTGTCTTTTCAAAACAACCATCTCTTCTTGTAGTTTACTAATCACAATAAGAGACTCCGGTGGTATGTTCCTGTTTCGCTTCCAAATCCCTAATTTTTGAAAGAGCATCTTTCAACATATCAAACACTTGTGACTTAGTAGAACTATCATAAAAATCATTCAAGCTTTGAGAACTTACCAGATCCCTTATGAGGGATTGAAGTACCTTTCTCCATCCATCAAACACATAGTCTCATCAATTTTGCAGTGTCAGTATGAGACCGATGAATTGCAGTCATGCAAAAATGTGCTTCATTGCTATCTTTGCCATCTGATTCAGCATCATCCTCACCCCACATGGAAGTTTCCATGCACGACTCACATCCTCGATATTGTGAAGATCTCGATGGTAAAGGGCAATCCTTATCAAATGTCCTATTTTGTGACATCGAAAACATTCATACTTGCTGGTATAATACTCACGTCTAGACTTTTCACCTTGATAACCTTTTCGACTAAGAATGTGCTTTAGTCCTTGTGCTAGCATAGTTATCTCATTCTCCATGTCATCATCATAGTCCCAGTCTGGCGTTTCGACATATTGCTTTGCCATGAGTGCGAGATCCTTGTGCACACTACATTTGTTCATTCATCTTGCTTTCATGAACTATCAGATCTGAACACAATTCTTCAAACGACATAGATGATAATTCTTTCATTTTCTCAAGAAGTGAGGTATAGTTAAGCCAATCCTTAGTTAGTGAATCAAGAATCTATCATTAATAGTCTCATTAGAAAGAGTTCACCCCCAACCGTTTTGAGTTTCATAAGCACTTGATTGAACCGTTCCACCGTCAGTGCTAGACTCGCGCCCCTCTGACATCTTGAAGTTGTTAAACTCTCGTTGAATTGTTTCTCCTTAGCTTTGCGCATTGATTCTGTTCCTTGATAAGCAATCTTCAGAAAGTCCCATATCCTTTTGCCGTTCTTATACCCAAGACCCTTCCTTGATCTTCGTCGGTAGATAGGAGGAAACAGAATGCGAAGAGCTTGTTTATTTTTGCTTAAGATTTTCATCAACTTCTGTCCATTGATCCTCAGGTTTGGTCTGTCTCTCACCTTCAACAACGACAGTAGGTTTGTAATCACCTCGCACACCCACCTTCCAAACCTTGTAATCTACGGACATCAACTGAGCTTCCATCTGTTCGCACCACTTGGGATAATTGAATTTCGTCAACCTTGGTGCTTTTACATAATACAAACTTATCTTTCACGATCTACCCAGAAGTGTTAACCTCTATATTGGTTAAACCTGCTCTGATACCACTTGTAAGTTCGTATTGTATAAAATCAGAAGCGTCAGTACGAGACTGACAGAGAGCAGAAACGAGAAACGAGACAGAAAGTGTGTTTAGAAGAAAAACTCCGCTACCAATCTTATTATTGATAACTTGAAAACTCCTCACCTGACTTTTGTTCAACACTTTGAACAATCACTCTCACGTCTAATTCTAGACAAAACGTTGATTACTATTAACAACTTTCTTCTCTCTCAAAGACTATACTTTTACGGTAGAAGCTCTCCCTTTTCTGATGTTTTTTTGCTGTACATTTATACTACTTGGAGGCAGATAACAACCTCCTAAATATCTACAAAAATCTTATCTAAAACTAATATAAATAAAACTAACAGATCCTAAAATATCTCTAAACTGTTTCCTTAGTATAATGTTGGCGCCTCTGATTTTACTCCTTCTAATTATTGAGTAAATATACTGTTAAGATCTTCTAAAGGCTGATTGTAGAGGTTGTTGAGATATATAGGCCAAGCCTTGATATGGTAATTTTGCCACATCAAAATCTTCGGTAAATATACATTACACAGTGACATCATCACTACTTACAACAAATGTCAGAAGGTCCAAAGTGCTACTGAAAATTTAATATTTATGCTACTGAGGAGTAAAGATCATTCTTCTCCACTTCATATAAGGTTGACAACAGGCATAATGTGAAAATAAGTTTTGGGAAACTCTCTTACAAGACACTTAGTAAATGCACCCCACAAGTCTCTGAGGTCCATAAAAGTACCTCTTCCCAGCTAATATGAACTTATTTAGGAAAATTACCATATCTAATGTTGATCTAACTTATAAACCTTGTCTAATATTTAAAACATTATGTTCTTTTTGGTACTGAATAATTTTAGTTTTGACATAGAAATATATTTTTAATTTTTAATTAAATCTTTATAAAATTTTGGGAAAATTCATAATATGTCATGAAAATGTTTCATAATTCACGATATACCACGATTTTGAAACTTGTTCACCATATCCCACGAAAAAAGTTTAAAAATGGATTCACGATATATTCCTATTTCATGAAATAGGCTTGAATAATGACTATTTTACTACTGATATTGCAGATCATGTTCAAGTTCACAATATGTCACTTTTTTATTTTGGGGGCATTCTATGAAAATTTTCTTTAAAAATTAAAATACTACAAAATATAAATAATTATAGAGATATTTAGAAAGGTTATAAATAATGAATATGTATTCATTATCTAACCATAATTTTAAATTATTGAAGACAAAAAATGATAATTTGTCAAAGAAGTTGAAAAACTAAAAGATAATTGTTTAAAGTTTTGTGCATGTTTATTATTTGTGAATGTTTTTAATTTTTTTAAATTTAATATTTTTATTACCATTTATATATGTCTATTATTTATATTTTTGTAATATTATATTTTTTTTAATCATATTTTCATAAAATGTAAGTGGCATATTGTGAACTTGAAACATGAGTATATCGTGATTTCAAACTTTTTGTGTATATGGTGAACAAGATTCAAAATCGTGGTATATCGTGAATTATGAAACATTTTGTGGCATATTATGAATTTTCCCTAATTTTTTATAATATTTTAAATATTTTTTGTAGTTGTCTATATTTTTATATTATTTTAACTTTTTGTGGAATTTTAGTGAAGTTATTAACATGTTATGGGGCATATTGTGAATTTAAAAGTATTTTATTAACTAGTAAGGTTATTTTGGTCTTTTTTTCTTCTGGGAATATTTTGTGATTTTTTTTATTTAGGGTATTTCATGAATTACCCAAAAATATAGTAACATTTCATGAAATTTCTAAAAAAAAACCAAAATCCAACAAAAGCTTCTGGTGTCACGACGGAAAATATATAAAATATCAGGGGTCAACATGCAAAAGAAAATAGGGAAATTTCATGAAATGCCACTATATTTTTGCTAATTCATGAAATGTCACAAAAAAAAAGAAAGTCACGAATGCCACTATATTTTCTAAAAAGTACATGAAATGCCACTATAGTTAGAAAAAAGACAAAAATACCCCTACTAGTTAACAAAGTACTTTTTAAAGTTCATAAAATGCCCCTAAGTGTTGAAAATTAACAAAAATTTTGATAATAAAAATATAAAAAATTAAAAAATGAAAAAATAAAAAATTTACTAAAATTTAAAAAAAATTAAATTAAAAATTTAAAAAATAATAAAAAATAAAAAATAAAAAAATAAAAAAACTCAAAAAAAAAACAAAAATCAAAAAATAAAAAAATCAAAAATCAAAAAGAATATCATATAATTAATAAAATAACTATTTTCATTTATTAAAATTTATCAATACCATAAAAAGAATATTGAGTTCAAAAAAAATTTTATACCAATTTTTATACCAATATAGTACCATATTTTATACCAAATAAGTACCCCAAATTTTAATCATACATTTTTTAATTATTAATTTCTATCAATTTAGATTATTAATTTCTTCATAGTAAATAATTTTTTTATACTGTTGATAATTTTTAAAAACTAAAATTTCTAAATATATAATTTTTTTTGGAAATGGAGTGACTGAGAGTATATATAATAAACATACAATATTAATAGTAAAACTTGTTTGAAATGTAGAATAAAACGTTTCAGAATAATAATATGCACTTATTATGATTTATTTTCAAATTTTATTAGCAATATAAAAAAAATATTACTTTAAGAAATAAATAATCTAAATTGATAGCAAATTGTAATAAAAAATGTATGATAACAATTATGGTACTTATTTGGTATAAATTATGGTACTAATTGTTAGAAAATTTGGTATAAATTATTTGTTTAGAACTCAATATTATTTTTATGGTATTGAATAAATTTTAACAAATGAAATATTTATTTTTAATATTTAATGATATTTAATTTTTCATTTTTTCAATTTTTTTTTTTTAATTTTTATTTTTTTAATTTTTTTTTTTATATTTGTTTTATAAATTCTATAGTTTTTTTTAGAATTTTTTTTAATTTTTTTAAAGTTTGTTATTATTTTTTATATTTTTATATTTTTAACGTTATTGTATTTCAACACTTACGGGCAGTTTATGAATTTTAAAAGTACTTTGTTAACTAGTAGGGATATTTTTGTCTTTTTCTATCTATAGTGGCATTTCATGTATTTTTTCAGAAAATATAGTGACATTTCGTGACTTCTTTTTTTTTTTAGTGATATTTTTATGAATTAGCCAGAATATAGTGGCATTTCATGAAATTTCCCAAGAAAATATCTTGCTCTAGCCGTCCCTCGTCAGCATCAGCCATCAGTGCACTTGCATAGATATCAAAGGCACACAGACGCGGTGGAAAAGCGAGTCCCTTTTCTTCCTTCCCCCGCCACCACCGAAATTGTATCTCAAGCTCAAAGTAAGTCTGTTTTTCTAAGTCTAACCTGATTCCCGAAACTCCAACAGTAACGAATTTTTCTGTGGCTGAATTCTATTTTGAAACTACTTGCTTGATTGATCTGCTCGCTTTGGCCCTTTGACTGCCTCGTTTAGTTCAATTTTAAAAGTTCAAAGGTTTGCTTTTTTCCATTACTCTTAGGAGATTAATGGTACAACGCCGGAGATAGTTTGTAGCTATTCTGTTGTGAGAATTAATCTGTACAATTCTCGTGATTTTCCCCTCTGAAGAGTTGCATAATTTTGGATAATTATTCGCATTTTGGGGTTGCTATACTTCTCTTCAAGAAATGTTTCTGGGTAGAACATGGCAATAACTTGAGTGTATGGGTTGATTGAGAAGCGAGGGCTCGTCAGTTTAGCGGTATCAAAGTGAGATCTTTTGTAAGCCAGCCGTTTAACTTAAGTCACTACGTGTCTTTGATGCATTTTTGGAAGATGGATGCAGTTAGTGTTGTTAAGCTTGTTGAATTGAGGCAGAAAATACTCTCAGGTGTATGCTATGACTTACATTTGCTAATCCAGTTGATCGATTGGTACAATTATGAATCATTCAAAAAAGGAGGGCAGGGAGCGTCAACAGCTTTTTGAGGCTAAATGTTTGAGAATCTAAGTATTTCGTGTTAGCAGTATTGTAGTAAAGCTGTCAAAGGAACATTTCTTAGGTTGCCAAAGTTTCATTTTCATTCCCATTCCATGTCTACATTTTTTCTCCACCCCTTGTTTGTATTAGTCGTGCCAGTTCTCTAAATTAAAGAAATCTAGCCCCAAAAGATAGTATTCAGGTATCTGTATGCATGTCCAGTGATGTTTATGACACCAATATTTGTAGAGAGAGAGAGAGCAGTGCTTGCGAGATATTGAAATAGGACTTGTGTTTTCTGGGACTTACCTCATTTTAATTTGATTTTTGAAAGCTGTTTTTTCAGATGATCAACCATTCACCGAAATACCTCTTTGTTCCTCCTGACCTCGACCCTTGACTTTTTACAACTGTCCTTGTCACATTACTTTGTACTAATTTGTATAACCTGCTTCTTGCTTGATTTTCTGTCACTGATTTTCAAGAGTAATGTGTGCATCCTTTCCGCCTTGTGTAAATATCTCTCTCTTCACATTGGCATCTTTGTTTGTTCAGGTTGCATAGAATTCTCTGGTCCACATTTTGCCGGAGAATTGATGCCGCTTTGGGTGGGACCCTTATGTAATTAAATTCCCTTTGTTTTGCACAAGAAATTAGACCGAGAAGTGGAGTTTTGAAAGAACCTTCTCTGACCTTATAATGGAACCTTTGTGGAAACTGACATATCTATTAGAGCCTGCTTCAGTTACTCTAATTGTAACAGCTGTATCTGTCACATTTGCCTCTGCTTTCCGTGCCCTCAACTATGGGAAAGAGATGGAGCGCAATCGAGATCTATCTGAAGCTGCAATTACCTTGGACAGGTCTCAAGCTCTAATGATCCCAGTGATGAGCTCTTTTAGCCTCATTTTGATGTTTTATTTGTTTTCTTCGGTCTCCCAAGTGCTAACCGGATTCACAGCCATTGCATCTGCTTCATCTCTTTCTTTGCCTAGCACCTCATGTAAGTCATGTAAGGTCACAGCTTGGGCTATCTGATCCTTATGTCTCGCGCTGTTGCTCAAAGTCATTTACAAGAATCCAAGGACTTCTATTGGTGGCCTGCTGTAGTGTGGTTGCTACATGGCTTGTATCTGGACACTGGGTTTTAAACAACTTGTTAGGGATCTCCATTTGTGTGGCGTTTGTGAGCCTGTTCGACTTCCAAATATTAAAGTATGTGCTATGCTTCTTGTATGCTTGTTCATGTATGATATATTCTGGGTCTTCTATTCGGAGAGGTTCTTCGGTGCAAATGTCATGGTATCAGTAGCTACCCAAAGCCTCCAACCCTGTTCACACTGTTGCAAACAGTTTAAGTCTTCCTGGATTGCAAAGATTACAAAGAAGTTGGAGTTGCCGTTGAAAATTGTGTTTTCCTAGGAATCTCTTTGGCGGAGCTGTTCCCGGAGGCAGCTCGGCTGATTATATGATGCTTGGGCTAGGTGATATGGTACTTGATCATTCTCATCCTAGCATTGTTCTGCTGCTTAATTATTAAAAAATATAGTAGATGAGTTCCTTTAAGTTGGTTATATAGCACTTTTGTCATTTACTTATGTTGAAACACTCTTTTCTTCATTCGATGTCCTTGCAATGATAAGTGATAACCATGCGAATTTCCGGCATCATTTACTGAACACTGTAAGAAGGTACCGACACACAGGATGGATGTATATGTCCAACTTTTTCTAATAACTGGAGCTACTGTAATCGATGCTTTGACTTTGAGTTGCGATTTTTGTTGAGCTGTTATCTGATTGTTTGTGCTTGATAATGACAGTGCCTTGGAGATGCACTAACAACATATGCTTCCAAATAATCTCTGGTTTCCACAATTATCATTTTGGTGACTAGAAAATATTTTCTTACACTGCTGTGTTGTCTAATTTATTTACTACAATAACTTGAACCAACATTGTGCAAGTGAAGCTGAAATACAATATCGATATACAGTACTTGTAGCTAGAAGTGACAAGTTAATTGGTGGACATTTCCTTATGTGCGGTCTGTTTTAGATATTATGGAAAAGAAACTTATTCTGGATGATCTTTGTTCCAGATGCACTTAAATATTTCTTTGTTAGTATGCTTGATGAGAGAACTGGAAGGTTTTGGGTAGGGAGATGGTGGATTTCCTTGGATGTTAAACTCACATGCTCCCGTCTGATACTCTAGTTGTGTCTAATATTCTGTGATGATGTCTTTCATGGATCCAGTGTGCCAACTACAGTTTCTTCAAAGGGCGTTGTCTGTATGATATTAACTGATTACTACAACTTCTGATCGCTTTACTTATTATTGTCAATGCATGAAGAAATGATCTCTGGCGTTTAGGTGTCTGCCTGCATTTCATTTCACGCAAGACATTCATTATTCATTCACCTTCTCTTCTGAATTATTTCTCTTCTTGGTTTCTTTGGGTTGGTCATCCTTGTATTTAAAGTATGTTGATGCACTTTTATAATTCTAAACATTGTAATTTTGTTATTTTTATTCTAATTATGATTAATAGCTTGAACTTCTGTTTTCCATCTTTTGCAGGCCATCCCTGCCATGCTTTTGGCTTTAGTACTCTGCTTCGATTATAGGAAGGTTCGAGAACCTATTAGTGCCATGGACTTTGCCTCCTCCTAAAGGACACAAATACATATGGTATGCAGTGTCTGGCTATGCTATTGGTTTAGTATCTGCTTTATCCGCTGGGATTTTGACTCACTCACCTCAGCCAGCACTTCTTTACCTGGTAATTTTTTCTTTTTCTTTTACCATATAATATAAAAACTATATGATTATCGCGAGTGCTACAAATATTATATAATGGACAACAGCTCTTCCTGGAAGGATGCTCTGACAGCGGTAGATTGTGACTTCGAATTAGTTTGAAGCTTGGGGGTGTCTTCTCACTGTCTCTTGCTTATTTGGTCCTTAAAATTCTTGATATCATTTATCATCAAATTGCAAAGTCAAATGCTTAATATGGTTAGTTCCCTCGACTATCCCACCTCCCCTCGGGTCTTGCTGGAATCTCATTCTTTTAGATTTTAAGACGGGACAAATGACGCATAACAATGTATTTGGTATCTGATGAATCCTAATAGTACAACCTGCTTCTTAGTCACCAACCCAAAAACATATTTTGTTTTTTTTAGCTGGTTAAGCCTTGTGGTTACACATACTACATTTAGTTTTTTAGTTCCCTGCAGGATTGCCATTCCATCAGTTAGGATTAATTTCTGTGCAAATAAGCTAGTTGATATATCTTGGAGGTTGCTTCTGGTAGACCGTCCACAACAATTGTGCTCGTGGGCAGTAAGTCGTGTCCCAAGTAAAGAGACTGCTCAGCGTGATTAGCCATTGTATTAACGCATTATGTTAGTTCAAGAACTTGCTGTGGTGGTAGTTATGAAGGAGCTAAAATTTTAGATGTAATTTGACTCTGCAAGATCCACCCTGGGTGGTGATACTGACCTGAATGCGTTTACTTGGTTTGGTCCAAACAGGTACCGTCAACTTTGGGTCCAGTGGTTGTAGTCTCTTGGCTGAAAAGGATCTTGAAGAATTGTGGGAAGGTAGTGTCCAAATTCTTCATGGTGATAAATCTCATTCACCTGAGTCTAACTTGTTAGGGTGCGAGTAGAATATGACAGCATTATGATATGGAAGACAAGCAACAGATCTAGGGGAGAGCTTGTAAAGATAACAGAGTAAGGAGGCTGTGCTCCTCTTTTGTAGAGAGAACACTTGCTTTTGTAGTGATTAATTGAAGCACCTGATTCTTCTCAGGCGGAACTACTTTGAATGAATTGTCTTTTCTTATTAACCTTAACATGTGGGTATATATATATTACTCTTCTAAGGATTGTTCAATGGCATTACTATGGTTTTTTTAAAAGAAATGTAATTGCTGTGGTTAGTTTTTTGCTTTTTTTTTTGTTCTCTGACCTTTTCTTCTTCATGGCATGATGTTCTTATGTGGGCTACTACTTGTTAGCTTTTAGAGCCCTTGGGCTGGAGATTTAAGGCTGTTCAACTCAAGCGTGATAGGCGATTCTTGATTTTAAGGTTTGATACTTTGGTAGATGTGTTTAGATCTGAATTTCTACTAATATATGACTTCACTTTGTTACTACAATTTGAGCCTTGACGTTACAAATATACGGGAGATATATTTGGAACTAGAAAGATAGGCGTTTCCTGAGCTCATATTCAGATTATGTCCCAGCTATGAATTGTTCTACAAAGAGACCCCAGTCGATCTGGAAGATTCGCCGGTTTTGATGACTGACAATATGTCCAACTTTTTGGGGTACGCGGCTTCAAAGTCGTAGATTCTTGTGGAGCAATAACATAACGCAGGTTTTACCTGCGTTTAGAAATCAAAGTGGAATAGGCCGCTACCGTAACAGTGGGATTACATTTTTACCCCTTTTACCCTACGACCTTGCCCTTCTTCCAATTCCAGTGAATATTCCTGGCGTACGACTGGTACGAGTGCATTCTTGTTTGTGCATCAATCTATAGTTTTTTTATTTATACCACATCATCCATCGGCAATTCCATCTCACTGAATCTTAAAATTATTCCCCATACTTCCAACATGCCTGTCGTATCTACCGTTTTACACTTCAAATTGGCCATATTACATTAACCATACAGACTGGCTTGGCACATAAGAAAGATGTAATTTCGTCAATCTTCATGTTTCCTTTCTACTACAACCATCGCACAAAGGAAGTGCTGGCCGCAGATCCGTGCTCAATGTACGCTCCATTGCTAGGTAATTTAATCCCCTCTTGTTTGTCATCTGTAATCCGGTGCGAAATCTGTGCATTTGGTTTATACTTTGTCTGATTCTGATGATGTTATTGCTTCATGGTTTACCCTGGTTCAGTATTTCTGGCGCATATATGTTTTATATTGGAGGGTATTTGTGTCTTCCTCTGAATTTCATAAATACCTAAATTTGCGTCGAACATCATGTTTCATTACAATTTAATTCCCACATTTAGCAGTGACATTAATCCCCTACCTCTATGGAGCCAATTAATCGCAACAATGAACGTTCCAGAATCTCCAGTTTTTTCCTCTCATGTGTGGTGACTTGCGTCTTGTTGGCAAGGGCGCGGCCTCTGCGTATATACTCCCTCCTTCTGATAATTATTTGGACTTATCATTATTTGACTTATCGTTTGATTTCAATATTAACATAAACTGTATGTTGTAGAAATTTGTTTTATAAATTATTTTATCTTATATGTTTAATATTAAAGTGGAAAAACGTACTAAAAACAAAGAAGAATTATCTATTGTTTAATATTAAAATGGAAAAAACGTACTAAAAAACAAAGAAGAAGGTCCAAGTGGAACGAGGGAGTATATCTCAAGGGGCACTAGCTGCTTTCGCTGGTAATGCATATTTTTCATCTGAAATAGTGAAACCCGTATGAATGTAAAGCATTGTTTTATTTTTGTGCTCGTCCTGCTTCTCTTTTTCCTCTCTATCACTGGCTAGAGTTGTGGCTTGATCGTTTGATTGTATCAAAGGAGAGATTCAGGGCATATTAATCAGATTGATGTGTATTATAGTTCAGCTTCGGAGCTGTACGTGTTAGGCATCACTTGCATTAACTCATCTCTTTTTGTTGAAGCTGACTACTAATTTGATAAGTTTGTCAGGGCATCTACGATCTCTTCTTGTTGTGGCTAACTACTAATTTGATAAGTTTGACAGAGTTGATTCCAATAATAAGGTAGTTGATTTCATTCATACTAGTATACCGGAGGGGACATTTCATTAAAAGTCACTAAGTTTTTGTTTAATTTATGAAATACCATCAATTTTCCTCTAAATTTATGAAATACTACTCAAGTCGTTGACAAGTAGAAAAAAAGTATAAATACTCTTACTATTTAACAAAATTATTTAAAGTTCATAATATTATTATGTGTAAAAAACATTAAAAAATACAGATAATATAAAAAAAAGTTTAAATTATAATAAAAATCATAAAATTCAATAATTAATAAATATTTTGTAGAAAATTCAAAAAATTAAGTGTCTTAAAATAGAAAATAAAATTTTGAAGACACATTAGTACTTATACAATTTAAAATATTTATTTTGAAAAAAAAACTGGTAGAAAAAGAAATAAAATTGTTAGAAATAGAAATAAAATTATAGAAAAAAAAAAGTAAATTAAATCTTTATGCTTGAAAACTTTTCAATAGTTTTGAATTTATATTATACATTTTCTTCAACTTTTCTATTTTTCTACCAATTTTAATCATTCTTTTAGAATAACTTTTTAAAAATTTTATTTAAGTATTATTATGTCTTTGAAATTTTATACTACCTCCGTCCCACCAGGATTGTCTTGTTTGCTTTTTGACACGTTTTTTTTACACCAATATTTAACATACTCCCTCCGTCCCAATCTTTTTGTCCACTTTACTATTTGAGCTTGTCGTTTGACTTCAATATATAACATGTAAGATAATATATTTTTATATAAAAAAAATTTATAATGGAATCCTTATATGAAAAACTATATATTGTAAAAATTATTTTATCTTCTATATTTAATATTGAAGTGGAAAAGCGTGCCAAAAGTAAATGAGAACACTTATGACGGGACAGAGGTAGTATAAGATAAGCTAATTTTATAAAACTAAAATCGTCAAGATATAGTTTATTTGTAAGGAATCTATTGTATAACTTAGATTTATAAATTACTTTATCTTATTTGTTCAATGTAAAGTCAAACAACATGCTCAAATAGTAAACAGGACATTCCAGATGGGAGGGAGATAGTATTCTATTTTAGAGTACTTAACAGTTTATTATTTTTTCTAAAATATATTTATTATTATTAATATTTTTAAGATTTTCTAATAATTTTTATTTTATATAATTTATTTTCATTTGTTTTTATAACTATCCATATTTTTAATACTATTTTGATTTTTTTTACTATTTAGCACATATTGACATATCGTGAACTCCCAAATTACTTTGTTAACTACCACGGTATTTCTTTCTTTCCTACTGGTCAACGACTAGAGTGACATTTCATAAATTTCAGCAAAAACATAATGACATTTCATGACTTATTTTTTTTTGTGGTAGTGCATGAATTAGCTAAAACATAGTGACATTTCATAAATTTTCCAATAAAAGAAAAGGAAAATAATGAGATGGAGGAGAGAAAATGTGAGAAGGTTGTTTAACTAAGAATCCAAAAAGTGGGTGTATTAGCAAAAGAATAGTGTGAATGTGAGGGAAGAAATAAAATAATATCTTGAGTGTGGAATGCATTCTCCTTATTGTGGATGTTGTTAGTGTTCATTGTAGTACAATACACGTAGCGCGGTTAGCGCGGTTAACTTAGGGTGCATTCACTTCGAGACGAGGAAAACAAATGGAATCAGGAAAGGGAATGGAAAGGAAGGAAAGAGATTCACCCGAATCAAGAAGTCTGTTTGATTCTACACGGAAACGGAATGAAATTCTTAATGATTGTCTTTGTTGTTGTTTGGTTCCAAACAGAGAAGTGTTATAAATGATATATATTAATATTTATATAAATTATATATACAATATATGATATATTAATAATTACATATATTATATATAACATTATTTAAAATTTTCTATATATATAATATTTTCTTTATAATTTTGTTGTATTTAGTTATAAATAATATTTATTAATATATATTATATAATATTTAGGGAAAATTCACGAGATACCCCTATTTTCTTTCATAATTCACAATATCCCCCTGTGATTTTAGTAATTTAACTTTAAACATGCTTAAATATTGTCCAAAATGATGAAACTTTACATGGACAATGCTAAAGTGTTATATTTTGGTCCAATATCAAATTTGAAGTTTTTTAAGCTCACATGTGACCTGTGGGACCCAATGAACATCACATATTCATTGGGTCCCACAGGTCACATGTGAGCTTAAAAGCTTCAAATTTGATATTGGGCCAAAATATAACACTTTAGCATCGTTCATGTAAAGTTTCATCAATTTTGGACAACATTTAAGCATGTTTAAAGTTAAATTACTAAAATCACAGGGGTATATTGTGAATTACGAAAGAAACAGGGGTATATTGTGAATTCCTATGGTGGTTTTTCAGAGTGTTTGGGATAATTTCATTTTGTTAATGAGTAAGGTTCATTTTATTATTAAAGAAGGTTCATTTTACTAATGAATAAGATTCACTTTAAAAAATACCTAATATATATTCATTCTAAAAATATAAAATTTTAAGCTTACCAAAACATATCAATGATGCATCTTGTTTTAAAAGCACAAAAAATGATGAAAAATGGTATAAATTTTTTTAGGGAAAATTACATCCCCACCCATGACGTTTGGTGAAATTACACACCCCCCCCACGAGGTTTCAAAAATTACTTTGCCCACCCATGTGGTTTCTACTATTTTTACATCCAGCAACTTTTCTAATATTTGATCAACTTAAAAAATGGTTAAATGTTATCTAAAATTGATGAAACCTTACATGGACGATCCTAAGGTGTTATGTTTTGATCTAGCGTGAAATCTAAAGTTTTTAATGTCATATATTACCTGTGGGACCCATGAAACTTGTGACATGTGAACGTATTTTCATTGGTCCCACATGTAATATATGACCCTAAAATTTTGGATTTCACGCTAGATCAAAATATAACACCTTAGAATCGTCCATGTAAAGTTTCATCAATTTTGGATAACATTTAACCATCTTTTAAGTTGATCAAATATTAGAAAAGTTACTGGATGTAAAATAGTGGAAACCACGTGAGTGGGCAAAGTAATTTTTTGAAACCTCGTGGGTGGGCTACGTAATTTCACCAAACGTCATGGGTGAGGGATGTAATTTTCCCTATAATATAATTAAATATGAACAAATGTTATATATAATATATATTAATATTAATAAATATTATTTACATTTTAATGATATAAAAATTTAAATATTTATATATATTATTATAAATTTAATAAATATTTTATATATATATATTTAATATATAAAAGTATTTATATATATATTATTTGAAATTTAAATAAATATTAGGAAAAATTCACGAGATACCCCTGTTTTCTTTCGTAATTCACAATATACCCCTGTGATTTTAGTAATTTAACTTTAAACATGCTTAAATGTTGTCCAAAATTGATGAAACTTTACATGAACGATGCTAAAGTGTTATATTTTGGTCCAATATCAAATTTGAAGCTTTTTAAGCTCACATGTGACCTGTGGGACCCAATGAACATGTGAGCTTAAAAAACTTCAATTTGATATTGGACCACAATATAACACTTTAGCATCGTCCATGTAAAGTTTCATCAATTTAGGACAATATTTAAGCATGTTTAAAGTTAAATTACTAAAATCACAGGGGTATATTGTGAATTATGAAAGAAACAGGGGTATCTCGTGAATTTTCCCTATAACTAATATGTATAAATGATTATATATATTAATATTTATATAAATTTATTAATAATATATATTATTATTTTTAGAACTTTATTTTAAATTATAAATAATATTTATATATATCTTATATGTAGTATTTGTTCACTTTTTCAAATATAAATAATATATATTACCATTATTTATAAATTATACATTAATATTTTTAAAAATTATAAATGATATATATTAAACATTTATATAATATATATTATATTCATATCCATATTTATATTTATATAAAGTAGAAATAATATGTATATTTCTATTTCTATTAGATATAAATATTGTATATTAATTTTATAAAAATTATATATTAGTATTTATATAAATTATATACCATATATATATATATATTTAATATTTGTTTATGTTAAGGATGATGGGGTAAAGGGAGGAAAGGGAATACCTTTCCTTAGGATTTTGGGGGAATCACTAAAAGGGATGTGGGGGTTTTTGAAACCTGAAGTGGGGGAAACGGAATAACTAAAAATACAAACAAACAACCACAAAGGAAATGATTACGTTACCCTTTGCTGATTACCCCGAAGTGAACACACCCTTAATTCAGTAGGGCAAGTACGACCGTGTACATTTGTTTGGTCTTAGTGATCTTTTTGTCTTAACAAATACTTTACAGTTTTATTACTACATGTCCCACTTAATGGAATTACAATAGCTTAGTTACCTCTCTGTTTTCCTTTCGGTCATTTTTTAACTCATTCCCTCTTCCGAACGTGGATGAATCCTTTGGTGGAGTGTAGCGGGTGTTGTGATGGTTTGACAAACTCAGGTCTTTTTTTTTTTTGGCGTGGGTTTTTAATTATGGGTTTCTCCTATTGGGATTCAAAAGGAATAGAAACTTCTGGTTCTTTTAGAAAAAAAAATTAGGGTCAATGAAGATGGGAGGTTGTAGTCTTCAGGTTTTTTTCCATTAGAGTTCATAAAGTGCCCATGGATAAGATCAGGGTTATGGCCGATTTAAGCGCGTGGATAACAAGATTCAAAATTAAGACTTGTTTCTTTCTTCACACACACATACTCACCATTAAGCTAGCAACAATTCTCAATTGTAGTTGTGAGAATTGCTAAGTAAAGAGTAGTTTAGTCTATGCACTTTTTTCTAAAAAACAACTGAAGTTTGAAATAACCATGCAAGGTAGAACCAAAATGTTTCATCAGTGAAAAACGTCATTCTCTTCCTCTCTCCTCGTGTGGAAAAGAATAGAGTCTCGTGTTCTTTTGTAAACATAAGGGTTCCAAGAAAAAACAGGCAAGATTTGCCTAGTAAAGCCAGGGGGAATGACCGACTCGATGACCATGGTGCATGCAATGTTCATAGAATCGCGATCCGATCCTATGATCCTACGATCTTGCGGTCCGAATTCATAGTTACAAGCTGGATCACATGTAGATCAGAACCGTGTAGGATCGTCACAGGATCACAATATGATCACACGATTCCACTATCCTACACCCTAGATCCATAGTACGACCCTACGACCCCAATTTTATTTTATGTTTATGTTTTTCATGTCATTATGAGTTATATCTTAATAAAATCTAAAAAAAAAACTAAAGTTTGAAGAAAGTTTTGTAATCCATAAAATACCCTGACTTTGATGCAACTGAAGGTAATTAAAAACAACTTTTATATGTTTTTCATATCATATGTATTATACCTTAATAAAATCTAAAGAAACACAGTTCTCAAAAGTTTGTAGAAAGTTTCATAATCGATAAAATACCATGACTTTGAACATTGCAATTGGATGTTATTAAAACAGCTTTTATGTGTAGATTTATTTTAGGTCATTGAGCAGATATGAATTAAGAATGGAATATCACTTCTTGTTAACTCTCTAGTATGAAAGATTATAAAATGAATCTGGGTTCTCAAAAAATGCAAAATAACTCTAAAGTAGAAAATGCAAAATAACTTAATATAACCAATATAAATTTATAAATATGAATGGATACTCTTATCATTTTTTCTTTCTTGTTTAAATTGAAAAATAAGCTATTATAAGTCATTTTGACTTTGTTTTCCATTGGTTACTTACTCTTTCGAACAAGCATGGATGAAAACCCATAATTGAGTAAATAAAGACTTGTAGCTCATAATATTTGTTGGGATGATGATGAAAGATATAAAGGCGCACATAAAAATTATGAAGTCTGTGGATTTGACTTATGTTTTTGTGTATCTCATTTCATTTTGTCTTTTTTTATGGACAATTAATAATGTTTTTTATCATATTTTCGATTTTGTAAGTGTATTGTCATAGTTGTGTGGTATTAATTTATAATATTTTGTTCAATAATGCTATATTTTCTTATTCAATTCAATATTTATGCTTTAAAAATAAGTTGTTTATAACATATGTATAATCATTAATAATATTATCTTACTTTTTGTAGGATCGAACGATCCAACAATATGATCCCATGTTCCGATCCTAGGGGTCACTTTTGATCCTACTCTAGGATCATTATCCTAAGAACATTGGGGCATGCGTCTTTTTTTTACTTGAAGTGAGAATTTTTCGTGTCTACAAACTCTAACCCAAAAATAACTTACCTTATTCTACAAAACCCAGAACTGACTTCGCATGAAACAAACATTCTAAAAACCTAATTGACATGACTGGGTTTTTACTTGAACAAATATGACTCTAAACCCGAATGTATAACCCATTTACCAATTCTAAAAGAATCTAACCAAGAAGAAGCAAGGTTAACTATGTTATATTGGTGTCCTTGAGTAGCTGGTCAACACATATGTTGTACTTTGGAAGTATGCTTGAATCTTCGTGTATCAATCGGATTCTCCAGTAGGCATGGTTGGGGCTTACTGTTAGTTTAGTCATCATGTCGTTCCATCTGCGCAAACAGTAGTTGGTTATACGCAGTTAGCTAGAGGACTGTTTACAGCTGCAATGGTAACGAGATGGCCCTTTCTGGTTGGTTGATAATATCCAACTAAAGTATTTTAAGCCTTCCTAGAGGGAATTATCTGTAGTCATCTGGTCCTATAACTTCTATTTCTTAGTATAAGATGGGGAACATATGACAGACAATTTTCAATTTGAATTTTTCTCAGGGGTACCTTCTAGTCCCACAAGTTCTATTGGTTGAAACAAGGAGAAGATTCAATTTGTATTGTCCTTACTTCTTAATGGTTGCAGGTTTCTCTTGGTGCTATAAAGAGCCCCACGTGGGGAAGAAAACTCCTAATAGGAGTCCCACGAGCGTGGGAGCAACTCCTAACAGGACAAGTGTGGGCAGCAACTTCTAACTAGAGCCCCACATGTGGGGTGGGGTAGCAACTTCTAACAGAGTCTCACAAACGTCAACAGCAACTTCTAATTGTAATTGCACAAGCCTGAACGGAACTCTTACAAAGAGTACCAAAAGAAAGGGTGGCAACTTCTAATCAGTGTGGTTGTATTTAGACTTGTCAAACGGGTTATCTGTTTGGGTTTTGGTTATATTTGTTTGGTTTGTTAAAATTTACGGGTCATTTTGGGTCGGGTCATTCGGGTTTCGGTAAAATCAGGTTTGGGTTGTAACATTTTCTGGCAAAATGGGGGTTTTAGTGATTTCGGGTCATGATAATGATTTTAAACAATCGGATACTACTTCTAGGTTATAAAAATGGTCAATACAATGTTTATCTAATTTTCATTCGGATATAATCAGGTTAAATTAAGTATTTTTGTCATATTTATTATGGCCATTTAGGTTAGGCATAATTTTTGGTCATATTATTTCATGTTATTCGTGTTTGACCAATTTTTAGTTACTAATATTTCGAGTCATTCGGGCTTGGTCATTAATTTTTAGCTTTAATATATTCAAATATTTATGGATTTCCGGTTCAGGTAATTCTAGTGGGTTTCAAGTTTTGCTCAAATTTTAATAGCTCTAGTTGTATTGGGAAACTGATTAGCAGAAAAGTACGGATTTTCAGCAAATGGAAAAGAGGTTGTACGTTGGGAAGGAGTATACATATGATTTCTCTAGGTCAAATGCACATTCTATTCTTTCAACATATTGAATGCTCCAACTAACTCCTTGTAACTCCGTTAAATATTATAGTAAAAACCTTAGTGTGAATTCCCCAAACTTGAGGGTTAGGTCTTGTTTGTGAACTAAACCACATAAACTAACTCCAATTTTACTTAGAACCTCGTATGAACCTTACCACAAAGGAGTTCACAAAAGGCCACTTCCTCATGAGCTTATATGCTCATTTCCTGACAGAAGGACCAATTGAATCCCATCACGTTCTAAGGCCAACGTTGACTCCGTTCCAAAAGAACACCACTTCTTGGTATCACCTCCTTTACTAGGTTCCCTTTTCCAACTAACCCTGGAGCTCAGGGGACTTAGGTCATTGCCACAACAACCTTGTCTACGGAATATCCGCAAGGTTTTGTTGGCGACATGACCTTGTTATCGGCCTAACAGCCCATAACAATCCACGACGTCCTAGAACGTCAAATCCACCAACACACTCCGGCAGCTTGCCTACACAAAGGCTCGCTTGGTGAAGTGACAACACCGATCGAGGTATGGAAACAAACAAGTCCTTGGCTTATCAGCCTTTGACCCGCCACAGGATTACCTAGTTGCACAAGCCAACCTCAAGGAACCCAACAACCTCAAATTGCTATGATCAATCAAGGGGACCATCCTTTCTTCTAAGGGCACGTTCACCCTCAGACTCGGTCTCTTGAAGCTTATACCAGAATTCAGTGTATCTTACATCTTAGGCTAACCCATCGGACTGTCATAACATTGTGCACATCTCCGTGTGAACCTTTAGCTCAACACGAATTACCACATCTCAGTGGCGGGTCCGGACCGAGCAAAGTGTTTTACATAGGTTTCTTGCTCCTGCCATTGCTGGCAAAAGTCAAAAACATAGGTGTTTTCGACGTTGCCGTGAGTCCTCGGACTCCAGGTGTAATCCCTGTGTTTGGTAGGTTCAACCATCTTCGGGTGGTTGTTGGATGACTTTGTGTTGACCTATTGGCAGTGCACGTAGGCATCACCGGCGTTGGGTCAAAAGACCCAACCAGCCTATTACTCAGTGCAGATGGAACAACCATCCACTTAGCCACAAGCAAGAGTCGAGAGTGGACTTAAACCTCCCAAAGACGCAAGTTCCTTCACTAACTCACATTCCTGTGGCCAAATGCCTCGGTCGAATGCCAGGCTGCAGCTCAGACTGAGTCAACTCTGTCCCTCTCCCTGCAGCCCAAGTACATGTGCGTCCCTTAGCGGCCGCACTCGTCCTCGGCACCGTCGGGCCTCCAACAGCCCAACAGCCAAAGATCCCAACTAGTACGAATCAGTATGGTGTGCTAACGCGGACCACGTCGCACCCTATCTCCGCCCTATTCCAGGACTCAACACTTGCCGAACATAAGACGGCTCTGATGTGCAATGCCCCTTGCACTTTTCGTGGCAGGAGTCATACAATCAGGATGACCCTTAGTTGCCTCGTGCCAGTGGTCACACTAGCACTCGCAACCTAAGGGCGGTATTGACCACAAAGTGGTCATTACCTCTTGGAGTCGATACCAAGCCATCCTGGGGACATGCATGCTCACAGGCTTGCCCGGTCCCCTTCAGGCCCGGGCAGGTGCCTTCCACAGCACTCGCTAACTGACCTAAGGGTCAGCACTGAGCACAACATGCTCAGACTATTGGAGTCGCTACCAAGCCACCCTGGCAGCGTGCATGCTCAAAGCACGTCCGGTCCTCATTAGGCCCGGACAGATACCCTCCACAGCATCCGCAAACACGGCCCTCACTCGAGTCACAAGCTGACGCAACTCAGCTGGCCCAGACATCATCTAGTTGCTTCGTGCCCGTGGTGACACTGGCACTTGCAACCTAAGGGCAGCACTAAGCACAATGTGCTCGTGCTATTGGAGTCACTACCAAGCCACCCTGGCAGTGTGCATACCCGAAGGTATACCCAGTCCTTACTAGGCCCGGAGGGTGTCCTCCACAACACCCGCTAACTCGGCCCTCGCTCGAGTCACAAGCTGACGCAACTCAGCTCGGCCCAGACATCCTCTAGTTGCTTCGTGCCCGTGGTGACACTGGCACTTGCAACCTAAGGGCAGCACTAAGCACAATGTGCTCGTGCTATTGGAGTCACTACCAAGCTATCCTGGCAGTGTGCATACCCGAAGGTATACCCGGTCCTTACTAGGCCCGGACGGGTGTCCTCCACAACACCCGCTAACTCGGCCCTCGCTCGAGTCACAAGCTGGCGCAACTCAGCTCGGCCAAGACCAACGCATCGTGCCCTTCAACTGATGCCCATCCCTCGGACCTTCGTCCTCGGGGGTCTCAAGGACCGTGGAACTTAAGGGGCTAGGTCAAAGCGACAATCAAGTATGGGGTTGACAAGCAATCCCAACACAAGTCTTAACGGGCACCAACCAAAGGGCAAACTGGCATGGAGCTACTTGTAACCAAGCAGCTCGCCAAAAGGGGCATGACAAACCTCCCCCACCGAAGCTCTTGCCATCCCCGGCAAGATACAACGATGAGTCTTAGCTCAACTAAGAAGATTTTATCATGCTCCAACAGTTTACCTACTTTGAAGGTATAACAACCCACAGACAATGTCTTTGACCAACACACATAGGCAACTGCCTTGAACCATTAACCGGTGTGTTTCCCGAAGCTCAAACATTTTTGACTTCTACCACGTTCTACTTGAATGGGTCATCGGTCTATAGAGCGCCACACCATTGGTGGTGTTTTGTGTCTTTTCTTTACGACACATTGCTACTTAGTGCCCTGTTGCTCAAACTGTTGCGACGTCCTGAGTCCTTCCATTCGCATCACAACGACACCAAGTGAACAACCAACACGTTGCTGCGACATCCTGAGTCCTTCCATTCGTGGCGCGGCAACATTTCGATGATACTGTGCAGTAACGGGTTCCCCATGTCTCCTCGATGTCAATTTCCTTAATCCTTCAATTCGCATTGACACTTACTGCACTGCTTGTCATCGGCGACATCAGCCCAGATAAGCTGAGTCTTAACTGGCTGTGCCTACTCCTGTGTGGAATTTGCACAATTGACAACGACATTGACAGGTCAACGTCTGCACGCCAGATGGGTCGTTTCCTCTTAGGCTATGCCCGAGAAACAACCACCTCAAAGGAACCAAGTAGTTTCAGTGCTAAGCACCTAACCACAAGACAAAGGGCAACGTCGAAGCCATAAGAAGGAACTTCCCCACCGGTCCTGGGACACAAGTGCATCTCCAGCTATATCCAAGTACTATAACAAAATTCCCTAGGTACAACCCTTATGGGCTTACCTTGAGTTCTCCTTCCTTGCCTTCACTTGAAGTTGCAATGAAAGAAGTTTGATCTCATGTTGCTGTAAATGAGCTTGTTGGAGCCGACCAGAGTTAGGTGCTGGCTGCAAACCCAGTCTCGTGGAATGGCTTGTGGCCGTTCAGACCGAAGGCCTAAGCTGAGCCTTGTCCTCTTAGAGGTCAATGATTCAGATCTTGGGCTTGGTCTAGCGGTGTCAGATCGGATGACTATTTGTCGGCTGCTGGGAGAGGCCCAAGCTGCCGTAGGAGCATCGCTCCGTTGTTGGGACGTTAGCAACGATCCGATGTTCAAACATCTTCATCTCTTGATCAGTGATGAGCGTTTTGAAGACTAGCAGGTCTTAAAGGACATTATTGGAACGTTGCTAGAGTCGCTTGATGAACCTTTAGACATGCTGGTCAATCTTAGCCTTTCGGTTCATTTATTGATATGAATCGTGTTGAGGTTCTAGATGGTCAACAGAGGTTTGGCTAAACGGTTTTGCAACCAAGGATTGACCGAGCAAAGTGTTTGACATAGGTTCTTGCTCCTTCCATTGCTGGAAAAAGTCAAAACATAGGTGTTTTCGACGTTGCCGGTGAGTCCTCGGACTCCAGGTGTAATCCTGTGTTTGGTAGGTTCAACCATCTTCGGGTGGTTGTTGGATGACTTTGTGTTGACCTATTGGCAGTGCGCGTCAAACAACTTGGTTATTGCGGTCCGGACCCGCCACTGAGATGTGGTAATTCGTGTTGAGCTAAAGGTTCACACGGAGATGTGCACAATGTTATGACAGTCCGATGGGTTAGCCTAAAATGTAAGATACACTGAATTCTGGTATAAGCTTCAAGAGACCGAGTCTGAGGGTGAACGTGCCCTTAGAAGAAAGGATCGGTCCCCTTGATTGATCATAGCAATTTGAGGTTGGGGTTTCCTTGAGGGTTGGCTTGTCCAACTAGGTAATCCTGTGGGCGGGTCAAAGGCTGATAAGCCAAGGACTTGTTTGTTTCCATACCTCGATCGGTGTTGTCACTTCACCAAGCGAGCCTACTGTGTAGGCAAGCTGCCGGAGTGTGTGGTGGTGTGGATTTGACGTTCTAGGACGTCGTGGATTGTTATGGGCTGTTAGGCCGATAACAAGGTCATGTCGCCAACAAAACCTGCGGATATTCCGTAGACAAGGTTGTTGTGGCAATGACCTAAGTCCCCTGAGCTCCAGGGTTAGTTGGAAAAGGGAACCTAGTAAAGGAGGTGATACCAAGAAGTGGTGTTCTTTTGGAACGGAGCCAACGTTGGCCTTAGAAACGTGATGGGGATTCAATTGGTCCTTCTGTCAGGAAATGAGCATATAAGCTCATGAGGAAGTGGCCTTTTGCGAACTCCTTTGTGGTAAGGTTCATACGAGGTTCTAAGTAAAATTGGACATTAGCTTGGTTCCTCCTAATGAGGAGAGACCTTCTAAACCTTGCGGTGAATTGGATGTGATACGAGATCTGAGGTGCGGAAGGATAAATCCCACGGGTCCCAAGAAACTCTTGAATCCCTCGTAAATTGGATGATTCGTTCCAATTAAGGGTGGACAACCTGTGCTCCTGATAAGGAGGCACATTAGGGTGCTCCCATAACAACCTTGCCCTTTCTCCTTTGTGTTGAAAGCGGATGCTGTGTCGAAACTTGATTCAAGGGTTGTCATAAGTCCACGACTAGTCTACGTAGACTTTGATCGCTTGAGCTTAAGGTGGCCTCACCAGAATCTAGTGTTAGGGATCACTAGTACAAAAACAGTCTATTTCGGCGGTTCCAAATAGCCTATTTCGGCGGTTGTGAACCGCCGAAATGGAGTGCGCCGAGATAGGTGTACAATCCTATCTCGACGGTTGTACAACCGCCAAAATAGGTCATCTATTTCGGCGTTGTTAGCTAAAAACCGCCGAGATAGCGCGTTTTAAAATTAAAAAAAAGGACCTATTTCGGCGGTTCCTAGCTAACAACCGCCGAAATAGGTCCTTTTTTTAAAAAAAAAATGATTTTCGCGTCGTCTTCAACCTCACAGCAGCATTTCGGCGATTTTCAAAGAGGCGCAACCACGAGAATGAAGGCGCGCAGAGCATGTAAGTTCGCCACGAGAGAAGAAATGAACACGTACAGGCGCAGAGCATGTAAGTTCGAGTATATTACCGGTTCCCGGAGAGAATAAGATAAGTTCGAGTATATTACCACAAGGAAGAAGAACACAGGCGCAGAGCATGTAAGTTCGCCTGCAAAATTACCGTGAGATTAGAGGATGAAGAAAGGTGTGCAGAGCATGTTTATTTGCCAGTTAGGGTTGCGAATTTACCGTGAGAGAACGGGATGAAGTGAGAGCAAGTGAAGAAGAGAGGCGCAGACCATGTTCGCCATGAGAGCAAGTTCGCCAGTGAAGAAGAGAGGCGCAGACCATGTTCGCCAGTTAGGGATACGAAATTATGAGAGAAGAAGATGAAGAGATTAGAGGCGCAGAGCAAGTTCGCCAGTTAGGGATACGAAATTAGGCGCAGAGCAAGTTTGCCAGTCGGTGAGCAAATATATAATAAAAGAAAGTCTATTTCGGCGGTTGTTACTAACAACCGCCGAAATAGACTAAAATTTAAGCGGCCTTTTGAAAATTTCGGAAAAAAATCCAGGGAAATGAACCTATTTCGGCGGTTGTGGATATAAAACCGCCGAAATAGGGCTCCGAGATTTTTGTAGTCTGGAAAAAGACACCTATTTCGGCGGTTTAGTCTACAACCGCCGAAATAGGGGCGCCGAAATAGGCGTTTTTTGTACTAGTGTGGATGTTGTTGCCGTATTAAGTTGAAAATGGGGGCACCCATCTTTCTAGCCGGTCTACTTGTACTGTGAGAACTGAGATCTAATTCGCTTAGTCCTCGTGGTTTTATGTGAAAGCTTCGCAAACCATGGTGACCTAGAGCAGAATTAGGGATGTGTTCAAAGCCCAAACTACCTTTGGCTCAGAATGGGACTTGAGACCCGATGTGGCTTCGTGCTACCAAGTGTTGGGTGCACTTGCAAGTTTCCTTGCGGTGCGCGATAGTTACTATATTGCGAAGTTTAACAGGAAGTGGTGCGCGTCCCTTGGGGGGCCCCATGCCTGTGGGAAGTCCCCAGAGTTTTAGTGCCACATTCATTAATTGTTTAAACCAACAAGAAAACGTTAGAGTAACAGAATCCACAACGGGAGAATACATTTTTGTATAATCTATTCCCGGATTTTGGTAAAACCTTGTGCCACCAATTTGGCTTTATGTCTCACATTCTTATTTTGTTCATTCTTTTCCTTGTAAACACCCATTTGTAGCCAACTGGCTTAGCATCTTTAGGAGTTTGAACAATCGGTACAAAATACTCCTATTTTATTTAAGGGAAAATTCATAATATGCCCCTAAATATTTTCGTAATTCACAATTACTCCGTTTTCAAAACAGGGTCACAAGATACCCTTAAAAAATTTCAAAATTCACAAATTACCCTTAATCCGTGGAATGACCTTAATAATGACTGTTGTATCCCTGACATTGCAGGTCATGTTTTCAGTTCACAATATGCCCCTTATTTTATTTAGGAACAATTTATGAAATTTTCAATGAAAAGTTGGAAAATTTCATTAAATACCACTAGACTTTTCGCTAATTCATGAAATGCTGTTAAAAAATTGGGAAATTCACAATTACCCCTTTTTTCTTTCGTAATTCACAAATATACCCGTGTTGGTTTTCATAATTCAACTTTAAACATGTTTAAATGTTGTCTGAAATTGAAAAACTTTACATGGACGATGCTAAAGTGTTATATATTTTGGTCCAATATCAAATTTAAAGTATTTTTAGCTCATATGTGACATGGGGACCCAATGAACATGCTATAATTTTCATTGGGTCCCACATGTTCATGTGAGTTTAAAAAACTTCAAATTTGATATTGGACCAAAATATAACACTTTAGCATCGTCCATGTAAGTTTCATCAATTTTGGACAACATTTAAGCATGTTTAAAGTTGAATTACAAAAACCAAAAGGAGTATATTGTGAATTACGAAAGAAAAAAGGGGTATATGGTGAATTTTCCCTAAAAAAATTGCAAAATCCTAAAAAGTATATTAGATTAAAAAAATATAAATTTTAAAAATGTTAAAAATTGCAAAAAAACAGAATTTATTTTATAAGAAACTATAGAATTTTTTAATATAATTTTTTAAAATATGAAAACTTTTTTAAAAATAAAAACATTTAAAAAAATAAATTTGTTAAAATTTAAACTATTAAAAAATATATAAAATATCTTAAAAAATTTAATATTTCTTAGATTTTTTTAAAATTATTAGGTACCATATAAAATATAATCTAGAGTTTAAAGAGAGAATCTATATTCTATTAGATGATATTTTCCATTTTTTAGTGTCATTTTATAAATGAAAATTACTAATTGTGGATATAATAAATATGTAAAAAAAACAAAAATATTATATCATAAAGTTATCTACAAAATAGAATAAAAAATTTAAGCACATATTAATACTTAAAACATTTAAAAATAATTTGTTTTGAAGAAATAATTTAACTTGGTAACAAGTGTAAAATATATCTATTTTCACAGCTTTAATTCTTCATATTTTCACAATAATTCATACCATATTTTCACTTATCATATATTTTTCCTTAAATTTATGTTTTGATGTAAACTGATACATATTTATGTGCTGATGTTGGAAAGAATCTAGGTAATACATAGATTTTCTTATGAGCAAAACAAACGATGAGCAAAACAGAGCTAATACAAAAAACTTAAACCTTGATAGGAAGTGGATTCACTCCTGGACGTATAAGGAGGGGCGTGGATTATGTTCAGAGCCTTATGTATTTCCCTGGACCATTCTGGACCAATTTACAACCATAGGATTAAGGGATATGTTAATGGAGGGTTTAGATTATTCAGAATTTATTTTATTTTATTAATTACAGTGCGATTTTACTTTTTAGTGGGTAGTTAGTTACATATTTTACAGTGGCTATTTTTGGTTTCTTCTCCTTCCTAATATCCACGGTTTACTCACCCACCGCTCTTCCCTCAAGGTAATTTTTACAATCCCTAACAAAGAACATATATGCTCTGCGCCTCTCTCATCATTCTCTTCTTCTTGTGTCTGTCCCCCTGCATAGATAAACCATTGGAACTGTTGCGTCTCGCTCACCACAATGATGACAGGCTGACAATCGGTAATATACTAACTTATCGTATTATCTCTCTGGCGAGTATAACAATTGAATATATTGATTTTTTCTGTTGCACCTTGTGAGCAAATTACTTCAGTTCTTCACTCACGGTAATTTTGTGACTCTTACGGCTTACAATGAAGATACATGCTCTGCTCCAAACTTTATTCTCTTCTTGTGTTTGCACATCTACAAAGATAAATCATTAGATCTGCTGCAGCTTGCACACCAGATTGACGACGATGCTGATAATAATCTTCAGAGAATTGTAGTGTAGTGATGTCTTCGACTCATTTTCACCCCATTCCTGAATAAATCTTTTCTCAATGTTCATAGATATGGCTTTGTTGTACAAATTTTGCTTTTAGTTATTTGTAAATAGGTACTTAGTGAATAAGCACCAAGTGTTTTGTTACCACCATGGTGGTGTGTTAGCTTTTTCGTGTATATAAACTAACCTGGCAATTTTGGGTCGCTGGGTGTTGTATATCAACCCTAACCCAACCATTTAAATACATCAACCCATGCCCAAACCCAAAAATGGATGGGTAAGGCATTTTATTGACCCTAACCCAACCCGTTTAAATCCTTCAACCCTAACCCAACCCCCACCAACCCATTTGTTAAGATACAATAATTTAGACGGATTAGGAGGAGACTTTAATAAAAAAAACAAAAAACTTCTAGTGCTAACCATCAGAATGTGAATGAAACAAAAGGAAGAGAAGTAATCTGCTTGATACCCAACTTTAAACGAATTTCATGGTATACAAACTTGGTAAAAGTTATCACCAATTTCCCAGAATAGAATAACACATTACTTTTTCCATAAGTTTTATTATCAATCTAAACATAAAGCTTACCCACTGTTGGGTAGAAATCCTATCTAGATATGCACAGATGCTAGTGCCCTTAATAAAGAGGAACGAAAATGTTCATCATTTCATTATGCATTAAAGAATTATATAAAGACAAAATCTTCTAAAAGTTGGAAATTGTTAATGTTAAAACTGAGAGCCACAGCCTACAAACTATGACTAATAGTTGAAAATAATTACAGCTGTTTAAAATGAGTGTCCTGAGAAAAGAAAATCACAATCACTTAATCGGACAAACAGTTGAGGAACTTCTATGCAACACGCATTCGTATTGTTGGCTCACAAAATTCACTAAGAGGTCTATAATCACGATCCTACGTACAAAACCAATAAATATCACCTAATTTGTTCACCATCTAGAAAATCTAAACATACTTATGTTCCAAGAACAACTATGGCAGTGAGAAAAGAAAAACAAACCTTGGGCAGAGATGAAGAGCGACCTAGACATGAACAACGACGAGAGAAGAAAAATGGATGTGAGTCTACAAGACGAGAGTATTGAGTTTTCAACATTCTGTTTAAGGTCTGGTTGGGCCTTTTGTTGGTATGCAAACTGGTTAAGCGTTTGTTTAGTTTAAAAAGTATGTTGAATTATTAAAGGTGGGATAGTTCCAACTGCACTTTGGCTTAAGGCTAAGGTTTATAGTTTCATCTGAAAATAATATATATATATATATATATAAATTGTTAATTAATTACTAACAAAAATATATTGTCGGGTTTCGGGTGGGTCTTGGTTATGATCTCTACCCTAAACCAACCACAAAATTAGCTTATTACCCTAACCCAACCAAAAAAAATAGATGGGTCAATAATCAAGACCCTAACCCAGAACAAAATATGGGTTGGGTTCGGGTTGGGTTTAGGGTTGGGTCAAAATTGGCCGGGGCCTATAATAGTAGTAAAATAACCACATAGAATTACCAAATTCTATCGGCATTGTTGTGTAGAACACATCCTTTTTTAATTAGTGGCAACACTTTATAATGTTGTCATGGTATTTTACGGTACTGTAATGAGTTTACGGAGGCATTTTATGACGGTAACCTGGTACTGTGTGCATACATGTTTGGTATGTCATTAATTTATGTTGCATAGTAATAATTATCAATTGTCAAGGGTTTTTTTTTAAAAATGGTTAACACACCGAATTAAGAACAAAAAACTTCGACTGCCCAAACCATCTAGAATGTAATACCTCTAACCCCAAAACAAGATACCTGACCTTGCACATCAAGTGATAATATTATTTTTGTGTGGGGTATTGCATTGTGGTAACTTGGTACTGTTGTTCATACACAGTTCATATGTCGTCAAACTTATGTTGCTATTTACTATCGATTGTCATCGGTGTTCTTTTTTAACAAGTTACGGTTATTAAAAGTGTAAATTGTAAGTATTTTTGCTTAAAGATAACAGGTATACATTCTATTGTTTGTGCAATAGGGCAACCGAGTACATTGTTCATTCACATTTGGTATAACGTCAACTTATGTCGTTAATTATTATCAATTGCCAATGGTATTTTTAAGAATTTGTTGAGGTTAGTTGTGTACTTTGTTCATACATGTACATCGAGATACCAACTACATGAATAAATAAGAACCAGGCACATGCATAAACTACCAGCGCAAAACATATTGAAGTACCAACCACATGGTGAAAGAAATACCAGCCACTTGTATAGAGAGATACCAACCATATGCATAAATAAGAACCAACCATAAGCATGAAAAGGTACCAGCGACTACATAATGAAGTACCACCCATTTGCACTACAACGTATCATCTTCATTAACATTTAAAGAAAAAACGTGGAAGGTTTATTGATGTTGTTCTGGTATTATATTGACTATAACAGGGTACTTTGTTCATACATGTACAGCGATTTACCAGCCATATGCATAAATAAGAACCAGCCACAAGCATAAAAACTACCAGCTGAAAGCATACTGATGTACCAGCCACATGCCGATAGAAGTACCAGCACATGCTGACAGAAGTACCAGCCACATGTACAAAGAGATACCAACCTATGCATAAATAAGAACCAGCCGTAAAATAAAAAAGTACCAACCGAATGCACAATGAAGTACCACCCATCACTGTAACGTATTATCTATCTACATCAACATATAAAGGCAGAACGCGGAAGGTTTATATCTACATTCGACTAGTGCAGGAAAGGTGGATTGAACCCATCTTATCTTGATAAGCAGATGACAGAAAAGCTCTTACAAGCACCATCATATTGAAAGCCATTGTTCACTTGAATACACACAATGGTCAATTGATTTGGGTAGGTGTTCAAATATTTCATAAATTGCATCTTCATAGTCGAATCCAGTGCTCTCATCCAAATATTGGTACACTGTATCTAAACAGCCCTATCTTCAATCTTTTTTCAGCCACATCTCAACTGGTGTGCAAGATGCAGCAGTTCAAGTCATTTATCTCTACTGAGGCACAAACACGACAAGAGAATGAAGAGGCGCATAGCTTGTATGTTTCTTGTATACCTGTCAAGGTTACCAAAATTGCTCATTTACAATTGATATAGACAGAACTACTCTCAATTCATACCAAATGAGAATGAAGAGTGACGCAGAGCATGTATGTTGCTTGACACTGTTGAAGAAGTTACAGTATATTATCAGTTCTAGAATGAACTCTATTCAGCCCACCTTCAATCTGGTGTGTGAGATGTTGTTTCCAGTGATTTATCTCTGCACATGTGCAGACACAATAAAAAATGAAGAGAGACGCATATCATGTATGTTCACAAGTTACAGATCCAACAAAATAGCTAAGCAACACAATTAACCAAGGCACACATAAAACATTTAAGCTAGTAATCAGCAGCAGTAGCACATCATCAGAAGGTGCAACAGAAAGAAATCGTCTGCTTGAGAGTAGAAAGAAATGAAACTTTACCTTTAAACCCTTCATCTCGCCCTTCGTTCAAACAATCTCCTGTTTTTAGGATTCTTTGTTTCCTTTCATGGAATCATACTAGATGGACCGCTCAATTTCAAAAACACTTGATTCCGAATATCATTGTCTCAAATTTATTATTATTGGCCAAGTAGCAACAGTAATGCACAATTACGTGTACTCTGCTATTGCTCTGCATTTCAATTTGGCGATGTCAACAATGTAAATCCAAATTGTCGGCTGACGAGGTGCGGCATAAAGAAAAAAAAAACCACTATTATTGACATCACCAAAGAAAAGAAGATGGGTTTGACAATACAATGACATGAGAAAGCAAACAGAAGTTTCCCAACTCACCAGCTTTTCAACGATTCGCACAACAGAGGCGCAGACACAAGAGTGAATTATCATTCCTAAATCTTAGTAACAGCATCCTGTAAAATTAAAAAGATATAGAGAATTCGATGAGAGAGTCTAAGGTATTTCATTCATCTTGGTACCGAATGTGTGTTCCCTGTTTGCCGGTTAGGGTTTTAAACGAGTATGCAGATAAAAGCTATCTGGAAACGTACCGAAAAGGTGCTTCGTCAGGATGGCGGTGACAAATCAGCAAAATTGGGCAGGGTAGAATGGAGTAAGGTAGAGCTAAAGGACGTCGAGAAGAATGGCTTGACTACAGCTAATGTACGTTCCTTGTTCTCTCTGTAGGTACCGAATGTGTGTTCTTTGTTATCTGCTTAGGGTTCGATGATGGAGACAGAAGCAAGGTGAAAAGGAAGTGGATTGGTGCTTCGTCAAGTTGCCGGTGAGAAATCAGCAAAATAGAGCAGGGAATAATGGAGCACGGTGGAGAATGAACGTCGGAGAGGGAGGTGCTTGGTAGAATAAAACCGCTTCTAAAACACAAAATCCCACGATATATGTACTAAATCTGTTATTATCTACTAAAAGCATAAAACTAGTACCAGAATTAATCTTAACCCTCTATTATTATGTCTTATAATCTAATGGCTATTATTAGATCCAAAATCATTCAGGGACATTTGATAGCCCATAATAATATCTATATTCCCAGAATTGTCCTGGATGTATTTATAGCCATTGGATTAGAGACTATATCAATGGAGGGTTCAGATCATAGCAGTTTTTTATTTTATTGAAAATAAATCTAATTTGGGATTGTGGGGTAGTTTTTGAAACAGTTTTATTATATTTTTTGTGGGGCAGTTTTTGAAATAGATTTCTCCAAATTTTGTGGGTTGTTTTATTCTAATTATTTATTTTTGGATTACTAATAATGAATCATTATTATTAAATGAAATACATCTTCATCATCTTCAACGTTCGGGACCAAAAAATAAATAACGTGCTTGAAAACTGGTACTTTGTTCTGTTTGCACTAGTACTATAATATCATAACTTGGTACTTTTTTCATATACATTTGGTATGACAACAACATGTGTTGCTAATAAGTACCATTTGACAATGGTGATTTTAAAAATCGATCAAAGAATTTATAGTGCAATGAGTTGGTGTTTTTCTTTGCAGTGGTATTATAATGTGATGGTTAGTGCATTCTTTTTTATGTTGTCAATCATTAAACTGGTTAAACTTATTCTTTTGGTACTTTGTAGAATTTGCATTTCTATTTGATTGTCGGTGACCTGGTACTTGTTTAAACATATCTGGTATTTCATCAACATATGTTACTTGTTAAGTCTTCTGGTACTTTCTGGTATTTCATCAACATATGTTACTTGTTACGTCTTCTAGTACTTTGTTATTCATGTTAGCATGGTACTAATTACAATCACATTTGGTATCTCATCACCATAGACAAGTATCAGCTTTTTGGAAAACAAGTACCACTCATAGGCAAAGAAAGTGATTGCATTTGTAAAATAACTACCAGCCTATTAGAAAACAATACCAGGTGGAGGCACAGGATGTACCAACAATTTGAAAACAGGAAGAAAGTACCAGCCTTTGAAAAACTAGTACTAGCCTTTTTGAAAAAACTAGTACTAACCTTTTGAAAAACTAGTACCAGACATTTGGAAAACAAGTACCAACAATTTGGAAAATAAGTACCACTCTTCAGTCTTTTGGAAAGAAAGTACCATACCAGCTATAGACAGAGAAAGTACTAGGCAGAAAAGTTCCATTGATGAACTGATACAGCAAAAGTTCCATTGATCCACATACATTGCAAAAGAAAAACGAAATTAAGTTAGCCTTACACAACCAATACTATCCTTCGAAAAACAAATACTACAAAATTACAATCACCAAAATTAGATCTAAAGTTGTAAACAATTATTGATGAATTGATACAAAATGTAGGGTATGACTGATAGTGTCGATTAAAGAAGCAATGAACAGCCCCAAATTCCGTTTCACCACCCATAAAAAAAGGAAAAAAAAACATTTGCGATCATCCATCAATCTGATTAGCTAGGAAATAAAAAAGAGTCCTACTATTGCAATCATGATCAACGAACGAGTTGGAGGAGACGACGACAGTCAGCAGGTTCATGGAAATTCCCGGCAAAGATCGCAAATTTTTTTATCCCAAGATAGGAGTTAGGGTTGAAAAATAATCATGATAGAGCCTAACAACCGTTGAATCCGAAATTGAATCCAAAATTGACTCCAAAATTGAATCTAAAACCTTCGTCGCAGGTTGTCGGCGAGAAAACAAACAGAGGTTTTGGAAGAATCGATCGATGAAGATGTTCACGTTCTCTTCTTCAAACGTCAAGACTACACTTTACCAATAGAGATGCTAGATAAGAAGAGAATGAACGGAGATGCAAAGGTTACCGGTGGAGATCATCAAAGGTTGCCGGTGGAGATCCTCAAAGGTTACCGGTGGAAGATGCTGAGGGAATAGTGTATAGTTGAGATGAGGTTGAAGAAGGCCAGAGAACGTGGGTAGAGAACGTGGGTGGAGGAGGAATAAACGATAAATATAAACCTATATCCTACAAAATATGTACTAAAGTGATAAATCCCAAAAATTATTACTAGATAAAATCTTGACCTTTCAATAATATTTCCCCTAATCTAATGGTTACAATTAGATCCAGGATGATGATATTAATTAGTCCTTAATAGAATCTATATTCCTGCATTTTATCATTAGTTAATTATCATTGTTTGTCCACATTCACTCGGGCATTCACTCACACAATTATCCCCTCACGTGCACCTGCTGGAACTAACTAACGGTGCCATACATTTGAGGTATTAACTACCGCAATTTCGATGCCCACGGACCCTCCGCACCCATTATGGTGTAGTCATGTGACGTGGCAGGTCCAGTTAGTTGTTGACTGGACTGTTTTGTTGACTGGACTGCATTTTTTATATATTAACTTTAATGATTGTAACTTTTATATATAAGTCCAAAATTAAAAAAAATTATATCATTATTCACCTAAATTCAAGCTCTTCAAAACAAGACCAGTTATGAATATGTTTTGACAACTTAAAAAAATTATTTTTACATGTATACAATGATACACTAAAATCATAATATAATTCATTAAAATTAATTTTATGATTCATTACTGATAAGTGGGAAATTAGATTACAAACTTCGAAACCGATAAAAATTATTATTGTTTTGTAGTATATTATTATTATTGTATGATATATTTTAAATCTTATATGGTGAATCATTTATTTTTCTTACATACCAAATATTGTTTTGTGGTGTATTATTGTTTAAAATTGTTATATTTATATGTTACTCATGATATGTTGTGATTCATAAATTTGATATTATGATTCATTAAATTGATATTATGATTCATTAACTAATAACTGAGGAATTAGATAGCAAACTTCGGAACCGATAAACATTATTATTGTTTTGTAGTGTATTATATTGTTTGTGTGGTGTCTTTTAAACCTTATATGGTGAATCATGTATTTTTCTTACGTATCAAATATTATTTTGTGTTGTATATGTTTAAAAACATGTATACGATGATACACTAAAATGATAATATGATTCATTAGTATTGATATTATGATTCATTAAAATTTATTTATGATTCATTAATTAATAAGTGGTGAATTACATAACAAACTTCAGGAACTGATAAAAATTATTTTTATTTTGTAGTGTATTATTATTGTTGTATGGTATATTTTAAACCTTATATAGTGAATCGTGTATTTTTCATACATATCAAATATTATTTTGTATTGTATTATTGTGTAAAAATATTTATTTTTATATGTTTGTGATGATACACTAAAATAAAGATATGATTCATTAATTTGATATTATGATTTATTAAAATTGATATTATGATTTATTAACTAATAAGTGGTGAATTAGATAACAAAATTTGGAACCAATAAAATCATTTTGTTTTATATGTATTATTATTATTTTGTAAATAATATAAAATTTTAAAGTTATCAAAACATATTCAGTCTGGTCTTGTTTTGAAGAGCTTGAATTTAGATGAACAATGATATAATTTTTTTTTTCATTTTGGACTTATATTTTAAAAGTTACAACCAATTGAAATTAATATAATAAAAAAATAGCCAATCAGTAAAACAGTCCAATCACTACTGACTGGACTACCAAATGGCAGGACTACACCGAGCAACACACGACTTGGCCGTGTCGTCGAGTGTCCGACTAACTACTCTGGCTGGAGCACATTATTGACGTGGTACATGCTAGTGATAAATGAAGAGAAAATTTAGTTTTTTTCTATTTTTATCTATTTATTTTGTTTTTTTTAATTTATTTTATTTTGAGTTAGTTTGTTTATTTGTATCGGTTGATATTATATTTTGGTTGTTTGATAGTTTCTGATTTTTATAGTTATTTTTGTTTCTACGATTTTTATTTTATTAGTTTAATTTTTGTTTGGCATTGTTTTGTTTACTTTTATTATATATATTTTTCATTTGTTTTTATTTAGTTTGATTTTAATTTTTATTTTATTTGTTTATTTTTTGGGTCCGTTTATTTTATTTTTTATTATAGGACTTTGTTTAGTTTAGTTTTATTTACCATTTCGTTCATTGTTATTTTTATTTATTTATTCTTATGTACATATCTTATTTTTATTTTCTTCTTTATGTATATAATTTCTTTTTCTTTTTCATTTGAGTACACTGATTTGATGGCTGGATATTACAATTCCCCAAGAAGTTGGTTTGTATATTATAACCAATGGGTTGTATGCGAAAGGTTTTGAGGAGACCATGAGTGTGCTTATTGTCCAGTTGTTTCTTCTAGTTTAGAGGATTGATGAGTGGTGAAATAATGCTATTTTAAAGAGCTTCATTCACTAGTGGAAAAAATATTTTAAATGACGACGCTTAAACCACGGTTAAATGAAAAACCGTGGTTTAAAGTTTATAACCACGGTTTCTAGGGAACCGTCATTTATAGTACACGCCGGAGAGAATAAACCACGGTTTTTTGGAGAACCGTGGTATATAGTTTACTTATAAACCACGGTTTTTGGAGAACCGTGGTATATAGTTTACTTATAAACCACGGTTTGTAGGGCAACCGTCATTATAGTACATGCCGGAGAGAATAAACCACGGTTTTTGGAGAACCGTGGTATATAACTATCACGCCGGAGAGAATAAACCACGGTTTTTAAAGAACCGTGGTATATAACCGTCATGCCGGAGAGAATAAACCACGGTTTTTGGAGAACCGTGGTATATAGCTGAGCGGGAATTTTAATTTTCGGCCCAAATTAACGCGGCTCTCTCTCTCCAGCATGTACTATAAATGACGGTTGCCCTACAAACCGTGGTTTTATAAGTAAACAAAGAGAGCCGCGTTAATTTGGGCCGAAAATTAAAATTCCCGCTCAGACTATTATACCACGGTTTTTGGAGAACCGTGGTGTATAACCGTCACGCGGAGAGAATAAACCACGGTTTTTGAGAACCGTGGTATATAACCGTCACGCCTGAGAGAATAAACCACGGTTTTTAAAGAACCGTGGTATATAACCATCACGCCGGAGAGAATAAACCACGGTTTTGGAGAACCGTGGTATATAGTCTGAGCGGGAATTTTAATTTTCGGCCCAAATTAACGCGGCTCTCTTTGTTCTCTTATATATTCTCTCACTGTAATTGCAACCCACACTGGCGAACAAGGATTGAACGCTCCTCTTCCTCATCCTCTTCACCTCCCGGTAATTTTTACAACCCCACGCCGGCGAACATGGAACATGCTCTACGCCATCTCTTCAACCTCCCGGTAATTTCGCAACCCATACCAGTGAATAAGGAACATGCTCTATGCCATATCAACCGCACTGTAAATTGCTACCCATACTGGCGAACAAGGAACATGCTCCTACCTTTCTCATTATCTTGTTTTCATGGTAATTTTTGCAACCCACACTAGCGAACAAGGTACGTGCTCTGCGTCTCATCCTTATCTCCACTCATTGTAATTTTTGCAACCCCAGCCGCGAACAACGAACATGCTCTACGCCACATCCATTCTCTTCAACCTCACGGTAATTTTGGAACCCACCGGCGAACAAGAGCATACTGCGCTTCCATTCTTCACTCACGATTTTGCAACCTTAATTCACAAACAAGGAACATACATAATCTGGCATCTTCATTGTCTTGTATATGCGCTCTGTTGAGATTTCAAGATTGAAGGCGAAGATTTGAAAAATTCATGGACTATAAACCACGGTTTCATGTATAACCGTGGTTTATTCATTGTTTTTTTCACCTTATATACCACGGTTTTTAGAATAACCGTCATTTATTACAAACCGTGAGGTTATATACCATGGTTCTCCAAAAACCGTGTTTATTCTCTCCGGCATGTACTATAATGACGGTGCCCTACAAACTGTGGTTTATAACCGTGTTTTTTTTACATTATATACCACGGTTTTTAGAATAACCGTCATTTATTACTCACTATAAATGACGGTATTGGCATAAACCGTGGTTTATAGTTAACAAGTTCCGCGCGAGAAATACTTTAAAATGACGGTTTTATAGAACCGTGGTTTTTATCATCATTTAAAACCACGTTTTTGAACCGTGGTATATAATATTTTGGCATTTGCGACGGGAGCAAATACCACGATTAAAACCGTGGTATATAAGTGAAATAACGTGGTATAAATGTTTTTTTCTACTAGTGATTTACCTTTATTCTATTGGATGCATAACTTGTTTCACCACTTAATAGAGTGTTTTAGTGATTAATAGTTAACTTATAAGTTTGATCTCTTGCTAGGTAAAAGTTCATTTTGAGCATACTTTTGAGCTCCCTTTGAGTTAGTGACATGCATCAACGGATTCCTCATCCTTCAAGCTTTCCAATGCCGCAAACGGGGAGTAATTCCTTCCGAGCCACATGAAGATTCTAGGCCCAGAGGAAGTTAGAGCAAATCTCTGGAGCAGGACCGACCCACAGGACCGCCCCTCTGGGTCGGACGGATTGGTCTTTCCAGATACCCAAGCTACTGGAATCGTCTGACCCATAAGCCTGGGTCGGACATGGGTCGGACATACTTAAAATTTCTCACGTGCTCTCTTCTTTGGAGACCGACCGACCCACGGGACCGACCCAGTCTGGGTCGGTCGGACGGAAAATCTGCCCAGATCTGCGTTTTTAAAAGCTGATTTGGGGACTCTTCTCTGATTATCAAACACTCACGACTTCAACCCTAAACTGACGAGAGAGAGGCGAAAATAGAGGAGAAAAGAAGAGGAGAATAGAAGAGAAGAAAGGAGGAAGAAGAAAGGAAGATTTCTACCTCCATTGAAGCTTGGAAGCTCCTCTAATGGCTGATTCTCCCTTTTCCTTGCTCTTTCCTTTAGCTATGGCTGAGTAGTTCTATTTGTATCCTAGGATGAGGGTTTGAACCCATTTTGCTCATTGAATGCTAGAAACCTAACTCATGTGTTACTCTCGTTTATTTCCTTCATATCTATTAATGCACTAAACTGATCTTTATTGCATTTATGGTGGTTCCATTCAATAATTGAGCTTGAGTTTGGAACTAGACCAAGAAGGGAGTAAACCCTAGCTTTTGCTTTCTTGACTTTGGAAGTAAATGCTGAGGGCTGTTGTTTAAGAGTGCTTGCTTAATGCTACTTGCTGACTTGAACCTCCTTTAATTAAGGGGTTTGACTATTTAGGTAAGAATTGGATCCCCATGATTTGGGGATTCTTGAGCTAAACTCTAATAGGCGCTGAGATGATGAGTTATGGTTTTGGTTCTTTGAGTGAATTGGGTGATTCCCACTATCCTAGGGTACTCTCCCCATCCATTCCATACACAAACACTTTACTGTTTTTATTGCATTTCAATTAACAAACAACCAAGCTTGCCTCTGGCTAAACCCTATTTTACTGTTTATTTTCGCACTTAACTATTATACCGAAGCTCGGGATTTAGAATCCAATTTCCTTGTGGATACGACACTTGTTTTACTACAACGAATTGGGTGCACTTGCCCATTTTGGCTAGGTTTATTACTATGTTTGTAATTTTCCCAACAAGTTTATGGCGTCCGTTGCCGGGGAAATTGATTATTCAATTTCCCTTGGTTCGGTACTTTAGTTTCTGTGCATTTAGTACTTTTATCTATTTCATTTCATTTGTGGTATTTGTGTTTTTGGCTGTTGTCTATATTTTACATTTCCCTCTACTTAAGAGCATTTGGTGTTGGTGCAGTTTAGGTACCTTCTGTTTTCTCGGTGTATGCCAAACACTCGAGCCAAGGATCTCCACTTGTTAGTCCGAGACCCGAGCTCGAGCGTTCACTGTTGAGAGCTATCCGAACTGTGAAAAATTCAATCATGGCTGATCTAGACCAACACGGGGTTTTGGAGATAACGGAAACCAACAACAAATGGCTCTCAAGGACTTCAACCAGCCGGACACCGAAGGAAGACCTTCAGCCATAGTCCTACCGGAGTTGACGCCTCAAGAGACCGGACAATGGGTATTCAAGACCCATTACATCACTGTTGTCCGGGATTTAGGAAAATTCAGTGGAGCAAATCCCGATGAAGCTCCTAACCACCTAAGTCAATTCCTCGATTTTTGCAACTCTTTTGGTAGAACTGGAAATGTTAGTGAGAGGATTCCCTGCAGCTTTTCCCTCACTCACTGTCCGATGCTGCATCAAGATGGTATAGAGCTTACCGTCAAAATCAATCCATACTTGGGCACAAATGGCTCAAAATTTTCTTGCCAAGTATTACCCCACTAGTACGAGGCAACTAATTGGAGAGATCAATACCTTTTGCCAAGAGCCGGGAGAGACGTTGTACGATGCATGGGATATATTCAAGGACATGTTGATGAATTGTTCCCACCACGGTTTGGATGACCAATCACTATGCCTATCATTTTTCAACGGTCTCGACGACTCGAATAGACTACTTGTGAACTCCTCATCTGGAGGAAGCTTTATGACGAAGTCACCACAAGAAGGGATGGAACTCCTAGAGCTGATGACTAGTAACATAAGGCAATGGTCTAGGCCAAAGGGTAGAGCACCAAGAGCAGCTGGTCTCTTACATGTTGAGCCCACCGACCACCTTTCCGCTCAACTATCTTCACTCACCAAGATGGTGGAGAAGATAGCTATAGCTCAAAAGAAACAGCAAAGTCTATAGCTTCTTCATCATCACCCTCTCCATCTGCTTCTACTTCAATCCAAGAGGGGTGTGCAATTTGCGCGGGTCCTCACGAGACCCACTTTTGCGAAGGCAAGGTTTATGATCCGATCCACGTGAAGATGTAAACTTTGTAGGCAACCGCCCCGGATACAACTACAACCAACAAAACGCCCCATCGAGGAACCATCCAAACTTCTCATGGAGAAATAATGACCAACCCAAGGGGAGCTAGTAATGCTTCCAACAATCCCACGGGCTACCGGTCACAAGGGTCGACTCAAATGTCCAACCCACAATGGGTTACCGACCACAAGGAGCACCTCCGGCTTTCAACAACAACACACCAACCACATCAACAACCTTCCCCATCCACGGATGCCAATGCCGAGATAAGAGACTTGATGAAAAATCTTGTCTCGTCTATGCACACTAAAACGGCTGATATGGATGCTTTTAAAGCAAGCCAAGACGCCACCAACAAAAGGGTTGAAGCCCAACTTGAAAACATCTCTCAACAACTTGCTCAAAGACAACCGGGTGTTCTTCCAAGTCAAGCGAAGCCCAACCCAAGAGAGCAAGCAAAAGCGGTAACACTAAGAAGTGGGAGACTCCTTGATCCGTCATGCTCACATGAGGACATGGAGTCCCAAGAAGATGAAGCTCAAGAAGAAGAGCAAGAGATTGTTGAGGAACCACCACCTCCACCTAAGGAAGTTCCCAAGGAGAAGGGGTCTCCTGAACCTTCTACTTCTACTACTCTTGCAAAACACCTTCCCCCTCTTCCTTTTCCCAATAGACTCAAAAAGAAAATTTGGATGAGCAATTTGGGAAGTTTCTAAGCATTTTCAAGAAATTAACGATTAACATTCCTTTTTCTGATGCTTTGAAACAAATGCCGATTTATGCTAAGTTCATGAAGGACATCATAGCAAACAAGAGATCGCTGGAGGAAGCGGAAACTGTCACCTCACCGAAGAAGTTTCAGCGGTTCTACAAAGAAGCCTACCTCCAAAGCTTGGAGATCCCGGTTTACCTATCGTTCCTTGCTTTATTGGTGAAATTGACTGCGGTAGTGGGTTATGTGATTCTAGGTGCTAGTATAAATCTTATGCCTCTCTCCACTTTTAATAAGCTTGGAATTGGTAAATGCACTCCCACTCCCATGCAATTGCAATTAGCGGATAGATCTTTGGTTATCCCAAAAGGGAAGGTAGAGGACTTGGTAGTAACTGTTGGTACATTTGTTTCCCCAGCTGATTTCATTGTGATAGATATGGAAGAAGACTAGAAAGTGCCGCTAATTTTGGGCAGACCTTTCATGAGGACTGCTAGGGCCCTTATAGATGTGGAGAAAGGCAAAATAATTCTGCGACTTCATGATCAAAATTAGAATTTGACATGTCTAAAGTAGTGAAGAGACCGTCTCAGGCTGAAGCTGTCTTAGCTATAGATGTCATAGATTCAATTGTGCAGGATCACTCTCTCTCTCTTGTTAAATCTGATGCTCTTGAGTTAGCTTTGTTTGAGGCTTGTTTTGAACAGGAATTCCACCCAGATATGATTGAACGGTGGCTGAGTTGAACAGCAGATTTTCTGGCTATAGACCACGCTATCCACCACCCGAACCATTGGAACGAGCTGCTCAGAAGCCGTTGCCTTCGGTTGAGAAGCCTCCCACTGTGGAGATGAAACCTCTACCCTCTCATCTTAAATATGCTTATTTACTGATCCGTGTTCTACCTGTTATTATTTCTTCTTCCTTGACAGGTGCACAAGAGGAAAGTCCTGATGAGGGTGCTCCGAAACCATAAACGGGCTATCGGCTGAGGGTGCCCGAACCATAAATGGCTATGGGTGGACTATAGCCGACATTAAAGGGATCAGCCCTCATTTCTGCACCCACCGGGATATTCATGGAAGATGACTACAAGTCGTTGGTCCAACCTCAGAGGAGGTTAAATCCCAATATGAAGGAGGTTGTAAAAAAGGAAGTTCTTAAACTCTTAGATGCGGGGATTATCTATGTCATCTCCGACAACAAAATGGGTCAGCCCTGTGCAAGTGGTCCCCAAGAAAAGGAGGCGTTACCGTCATCCCCACGAAAGAGGTGAGCTGGTGTCTCAGAGGACTCACAATGGTTGGAGAGTCTGCATCGATACCGGAAACTGAACACCGCCACCAGAAAAGACCATTTCCCTCCTGTTCATTGATCAAATGCTCGAGAGGTTGGCGGGGGCAAGACTATTACTGCTTTTTGGATGGATATTCGGGTTATCTCCAAATCCCCATAGCTCTTGAGGACCAGAGAAGATGACATTTACATGCCCATATGGGACGTTTTCCTACACCCGGATGCCTTTCGGGCTTTGCAACGCCCCGGCACATTTCAGAGATGCATGATGGCAATCTTCTCCGACTTCCTAGAAAAAAGCATTGAGGTCTTTATGGACGACTTCTCCGTCTTCGGCACCTCCTTCGACACTTGCTTGGACAACCTCGACACTATCTTGATCCGGTGTGTCTGGTGTGAGGAGACAAATCTCGTGCTCTATTGGGAAAAATGCCATTGTAGGTAAAAGAAGGAATTGTCTTGGGGCACAAGATCTCTTCAGAAGGTATTGAGGTAGACAAAGCTAAAATGAAGTGAAGTAATTGAAAAGCTACCTCCTCCAACACAGAGTAAAGAACATTCGAAGCTTCTGGGTCATGCCGGTTTTCTACAGAAGGTTCATAAAAAGATTTCTCCAAAATCTCAAAACCCCTCTGCGACCTCTTGGACAAGGATGTTAAATTTGAATTCACCGAAGAGTGCTTCACGTGCCTTCAACACCCTCAAACAGTGCCTTATATATGCACCTATCGTCGTTTCCCCCGATTGGAGTTTACCGTTTGAGATCATGTGCGACGCCAGCGACTATGCGGTGGGGGCGGTCCTTTGTCAAATGAAGGAAAAGATATTGAGGAGTATCTACTACGCTAGTCGAACTCTCAATGACACCCAAAAGAATTACGCCACCATCGAAAAGGAGTTGTTAGCTGTGGTTTTCGCCCTCGACAAATTCCGATCCTACCTCTTGGGGCAGCAAGGTTGTAGTGCACAAAGACCACTCGGCATTGAAGTACTTGTTCAACAAAGGTGATGCGAAACCTCGACTTCTCCAATGGATTTTGCTCCTGCAAGAATTTGAGATAGAAAATCCGGGATAAACCGGTGTGCAGAAGAGTAGCTGATCATCTATCTCGAATGGAGGTCCCTGATGATGGTATACCAATCAATGAATTCTTCCCGAACGAGAGCATCTACATGTTGCAGAGACCGGGGACCCTTGGTATGCGGGCTTTGCAAATTATTTGGCCAGGGGAGTGGTCCCACCGGAGATGACCTATCAACAAAGAAAGAAATTCGTCTCCGACGTCAAGAGGTATTTCTGGGAGGACCCTTTTTTTTCAAAGTTTATGCTGATGGGGTGATCCGGAGATGTGTGCCCATGAGTGAAGCGCAGAAATTCTGATTCACTATCACTCGGGTGAAGCCGGAGGACACCATGGTCCAGCACAAACAGCAGCCAAGGTTCTTCAAGCCGGGTTTTCTGGAAAACCCTTCACAAGGACTGCCACTCGTTCGTTGCCTCCTGTGACCAATGTCAGAGGCTTGGGAACACCTCATGCAAGCATGAGATGCCGCTCAACATAATGATAGAGGTTGAGCTGTTTGATTGTGGGGTATCGATTTCATGGGCCCTTCCCATCTTCTGCTCCAACTTGTTTATTCTTATGGCGGTCGACTATGTGACCAAGTGGGTTGAAGCAATTGCAACCTCGACTAATGACGCCAAAGCCGTGATCAAGTTTCTGAAGAAAAACATTTTCACCCGGTTCGGAGTACCGCGAGCCATATTGAGTGATGGCGGGTCTCATTTTTGCAACAAACAATTTGAAGCGCTGATGAGTAAATACGGAGTGAGACACAAGGTTGCCCTTCCTTATCACCCTCAATGTAATGGCCAAGCTGAGGTCACCAAAAGAGAGCTTAAATGGATCCTTCAAAAGACGGTCAACTCCTCAAGGAAAGATTGGTCCATGAAGCTCGATGATGCATTGTGGGCATATCGGACCACCTAAAACTCCAATCGTATGTCCCAATGTTTTTAGGATCGCGATCCTAGCGTAGGATCGTAAGTGACCCCTAGGATCGGATCGTGGGATCATTCGATCCTACAAAAAGTGAGTAAATATTGTTGAAATTATACATATGTTATAAACACTTATACTTAAAGCATAAAGTTTAATTTGAGTAAGAATATATAGCATTATTGAATCGAAAAATAAAACTTAAGACCATAACAATGATATTACGCTTACAAAATTGAAATATACACTAGCAAACCATATGAATTTTAATAATATTGTCCATAGGAAAATATAAAATTTAATAAGATAGGTTAAACATAAATCAAATCCATAGACTGCATATATTTTTATGTGCGTTTTTTATTTATTTCATCACCCTCCAACAAACATTATGAGCGACAAGTTATTTATGAACAAATCATGGGTTTTCCAATTCATCCTGATTCAAAAGGGTAAGTAAGCAATGGAACATAAAGCCAAAATGAGTTCTAACAGCTTATTGTTTCATTATAAACAAAAAGAAAAAAAATGATAAAAGTAATCAATAATATTTATAAATTTGTATTGGTTCTTTTAAGTGTTTTTTTTCATTTTTTACTTTAGAGCTTTATAACTTTGAATATTTCAATCATTACAATATTAAATAACACTTTAAATGTCATACATTTTTTGAATACCTAGGTACATATTATAATCTTTCATGATGGAGAGTAACAAGAAGTGATATTCCAATCTTAATCCTTATCCGCTCAGTGACCTCTAATAAATCTACATATACAAGTCATTTTAATAATATCCAGTTGCATTTTCAAAGTCATAATATTTTATGGATTATGAAGCTATCTACAAAATTTGAGAACTTTTTTTCCCTAAATTTTATTAAGATATAATTCACATTGATATGAAAAGATAAATTGTAAACAAAGTTGGGGATCGATGGGATCGTTAGGATCGTACTATGGATCTAGAGTGCAGAATCGTAGGATCGTGGGATCGAATCGTGATTCTGTGAACATTGGTATGTCCCCGTTCCGGCTCGTCTATGGGAAGTCTGTCACTTGTCGGTTGAATTAGCGCATAAGTCATATTGGGCGGTGAAGGCCCTCAATTATGACCTCAAGAGCGCCGGTGACAAGAGACGGTTCCAATTGACCGAGTTAGAGGAGATTCGGGAGGAAGCCTACGAGAATAACTACATCTATAAAGAAAAGGCCAAGAAATGGCATGATAAGATGATTATGAAACGAGTTCACGAAGGTGACTGGGTTCTCCTCTACAACTCAAGGTTGAAGTTATTCCCCGGGAAGTTAAAGTCTCATTGGGCTGACCCTTTTATTGTCACAAAGGTCACCCCCTATGGAGCTTATGAGCTGAGGAATGTCAAGGGGGAGACTTTCATGGTAAACGGTTCCCGGCTAAAGCATTATCATGGAGGAGACATCCAAAGGTTGAAGTTTGAAGCCGGGCTCTTTACTTAAGAGACCCTCCAGGTTCCATCTACCTTACTACGGTCTAGCCAAAGACCTTAAAAGACGGGCAGCTTTCCGGGAGGCAACCCGGACTCCTTTCCATCTCTTTAAGCAATTCTAATGTAGTAATATTTGTAGGTCCTTTTGGTGTGTGAGGTTGTTTATTTTAGCTTTTTTGGCTTGTTTTTCTAGTTTCTATGATCTTGTGCTGACTGAAAGTTTTGAGGAGCAAAACAAAAGGATTTGGGAAATTTGTGACCCGACCGACCCATCTGACCGACCCATTGTGGGTCGGACGGGCTTGATCTTCCCAAAGGTGACATTCTAGAATGGACCGACCCACAGCTCTGGGTCAGACCTGGGTCGGCCCGGCAAAAATTTTCGAAACCCAACTTTCTGGATGGACCGACCCACAGCCTTGGGTCGGATCCGGGTCAGTCCGGCTATAAATTTTGAAAAAAAGGGAGCAAAACGTTGTGTTTTGAGAATTTTTATTCAAACTCTGCCATTCTCTTCTTCTCGCCCCGACCTTGTTTTCCCAAACCCAGAAAACCACCCCACCCTGCTCTACTCTCCTCTCTCGCGTGACCCCTGCGTTATCTCTCCCTCGCGCGCACCACACCACCCACCCTAACAGCCGCCCCTCCCGCTCGCGCCACCGCCTCCGACCTCCGCGCCGCCTCCCCCTGCCGACGTCGCGCACAACACCCGCCAACCCCCATTGCACCCGACGCCACACACCAAGAACCCTAAAAAATCGCCCATTAGCCCCAAATCGCATCCCTTCGATTTAGCCCCTCCGTGTTGAATTTCTTGCTTTAAATCTACTACAATACCCCAAGGTATGACATTCTACCACTAATGTGTCAATTTTTGAAATTTTTAGGCAAGTTACACTTTGGGATAAATTCAACTCGAACCAAACGAGGCCTTAACTGTCAATTTGTGAATTTTGCGAATTTCGTGATTGGGATAGCTCTTATGGTCAATTATGGGGGTTTGTGCCAACTGAGTTTGAGCATGTTGCCATTTGGTGGCTTTACCATGATTTTTGTCTTAATGTTCTCCATTTAATAATGCCTTGTTTAGCATTATTTACTTGTTTTTAAAATCTTGATATGACTTTGTTTGCCTATTTGGCTACTGCTTTGAGCACAATTGCATCTCTATGCCTAGGGTGCTGCACTAATGTTGAGAATTGGAGTTCGCAACAATGTGCAAATGGATAAAGTGTGGATTTGCTTCCTATGTTTAGACCTTATTGGATGAATTGGGTTACTGGGTGTGTTAAATATCTGACTACCAACCTTTTGGTTGATATGTGGAGGTTCTTAGAACGGGAAAATGGAAGAAAAAGAGAAAAACGGGGGAGACTCTGTCCAAATTTTAAATTGCCAATGCACTTGTATCTTTTAATTCTCTGATTTTAACCTTTCATCTAACTATATCTCTGTTGTTTGTTACTTCTTTTTTGTGGGTGTTCCTTTGTTTGATTTTGCTGTTTCAGAACAGTGAGTGGACGACCCGAAGAACCACAAAGCGCAAGAGTAGTGCCAGTTCATCTCAGGCGATCGAGCTCGCCCTTGTGCCTTCCGGTCAACCAGAGGGCCTTCTCGACGGCCGATTTATTAGTGAGGAGGCGCGGAGCTGGTACAACCACCCGCGCGTTCGGGATTTGTGCGAGAGCGCACGGTCGACCCCGAGCTCATTTTAGACCTTAGCCTTCAGGAGGTGATGGAGCGCACCGGCTGGGGGTGTGTCCTGCACATGGGTGGCCAATACTGCCCTCGGTTGGTCAAAGAATTTTACGCCAATGCGACCATCGAGATGGAGTACGGGACCACCACTGTTATCTCCCATGTCAGGGCCGCCGCATCCGGATCACCACGGAGACCTTTCTCCAATACTTCTGACTCCCGATCGAGGATCTCCAGTACACCACCTGCATCTCCGTCGGCGATCTTACGGCTCACCAGAGGCACTACCTAAGCACCCTCCCTGTCCAGCGCTGCAAGAAGAATCAGGTTGGGACAGAGGTTCAACTCACCATGACCTTGAACATGGTCACTGACCCCGTGAGGAGGGTCATGCTCGCGCTCCTTCGCCACAACATCCTCCCACGGGACAGCAAAGATCTAAATTCGATGGATTGCTACATGATGGATTACATGGTCAAGCCGGACCCAGACCATCCTCTCTCTCTCTCTCCGGCCTGATGTTTCATCACCTGCAGCACATCGTGAAGCAGGGAGCTCTCACCATCTGGGCTTCCCACATTTCCTGCACAGCCAAATTGTCCACCAGGGGTCTCGGCTGTTGGTGAGCCGGTGTCAGACCCATGGACTACATTCATGGCTATGCCATGCAGCGGATGGACTTCTCTTGGGACGGGACGACTTGGGTGAAGGGCCGTGTGGACGACGAGCAGCCGAGTGCCGGTTCCTCCTCCTCCGGAGCAGCAGCCACTAATGCCCCCCTCCTTGCTCTGCCCCCGCCACCGCCAGATACTATCTCTAGGTAGGAGTTCGAGGAGCGCATGGCCGCTTATCAGCGATAGATGCAGGCCGAGATGGAGGCCTGGATGCAGTGCATGCGAGACGAGTTCCACTCTGGTGCTCCCCCACCTCCGTAGCCAGTTCTTGCTGCCCACTACCCGAGACTTGTATTTTCAAACACTGTTGTGTTGCATTTTGAGTATTGTTATGTTTCTGTCTTGACACTTCTTTTCAAACTTTAATATCTCGTACTTTCTTGTTCATTAAACTCTTATTTTGTACGCAACCTTTCTGGATATTACGCTATTAGACTCATCAATGGGTCTCCTTTTTATATCTAACCATGGGCTATTAGTGTATTCCTCGGAATCCTGTTGCGCATCGTTTATTTTTGTCTATGTATTGTAGAAACCTACCCCTGCATGCAAGCACCCTCAAGGCAACATTCGACACAAGCAAGAGGAACTCTTGCACAATTTTCATGGGTCTCCGACTTGTACCCGGCGGAGGTAGTGCTACAACGCCCCGGACCCTCTCAAGTGTGGGGGAACCCTTTGCCCACTTCACGTCTTATCATGGGAGTACTAGTTTGATTTATACTTAACAGCTGCTTTACAACTTTATCTATATTTTTCAGGCATCAAAAAGGTCTTCTGTTTATTCCCTCTTGGGTTGGCATTAACAAATGAGGACATTGTCCTACTCCAGTGGGGGGGAAGCGACCTTTTCTTTTTGATGCACTTCGCTATCTCCTTATACACACTTATTGCTGCCATAAAGTAGTTCATTTGTAGTAAGCAAGTCTTTCCATGAATGCTTCGAACTTTCACCATTTTTCAAAAATCTCTCTTGAGGAGCAATTAATTGCTGGTAGGTACTTCCATAAATCCCTTTCTTGGTGAATTTTTTTGCTTAGGGGTCATTTCTAATCTTCTCATCTAGGGATTGCTAAGGGGTGTTTCCTCGTGGAAATTTTCAAAAAGGACTTGAGAGGCGCCATCGGTAACCAACAAATGAGAGTTGAGTGTTCTGTGAAGCAAGGCAAAATGCCAAAGACACAATCCCAAATTATTTCTTCTCATCTCTTGTTGCAAAATAAAACCAAATGCAAATCTCTATTTTTCCTTTTGTTTCTCCTCAATGCCCATTCTTGAGAGAAGTTGGCCATGGTAAAAGTTCTCCAAGCCCAAAGATCTTTAAGCACTTGGAAACACTCTAGATCATACCCGAAGCTCTATATCTTTAATTGCCCTAAGCACTCCCATGTCACCATGAGAAGGTTGGTTGTACTCCTCTTGAGATTTTTCACAATTTTGCTCACAAAAGTTCAAGAATTCATCTAAATACTTGTTTGCTGTAAATGTTCCTTCTTGCTATGGGCTCTTAGCAAATTTTGCTTGAGGACAAGCAAATAGATAAGTGTGGGGGAGTTGATAAGTGGTGAAATAATGCTATTTTAAGAGCTTCATTACCTTTATTCTATTGGATGCATAACTTGTTTCACCACTTAATAGAGTGTTTTAGTGATTAATAGTTAACTTATAGAGTTTGATCTCTTGCTAGGTAAAAGCTCATTTTGAGCATACTTTTGAGCTCCCTTTGAGTTAGTGACATGCATCAACGGATTCCTCATCCTTCAAGCTTTCCAATGCCATAAACGGGGAGCAATTCCGAGCCACAATGAAGATTTAGGGCTAGAGGAACCTAGAGGAGTTAGAGATCAATCTCTGGAGCAGGACCGACCCACAGGACCGACCCACTCTGGGTCGGACGGATTGGTCTTTCCAGATACCCAAGCTACTGGAATCGTCCGACCTATAAGTCTGGGTCGGACATGGGTCGGACATACTTAAAATTTCTCACGTGCTCTCTTCTTCGGAGACCGACCGACCCACAGGACCGACCCAGTCTGGGTCGGTCGGACGGAAAATCTGTCCAGATCTGCGTTTTTAAAAGCTGATTTTGGGGACTCTTCTCTGATTATCAAACACTCACGACTTCAACCCTAAACTGACGAGAGAGAGGCGAAAATAGGAGAGAAAAGAAGAGGAGAATAGAAGAGAAGAAAGGGGGAAGAAGAAAGGGAAGATTTCTACCTCCATTGAAGCTTGGAAGCTCCTCTAATGGTTGATTCTCCCTTTTCCTTGCTCTTTCCTTTAGCTATGGCTGAGTAGTTCTATTTGTACCCTAGGATGAGGGTTTGAACCCATTTTACTCATTGAATGCTAGAAACCTAACTCATGTGTTACTCTTTTTATTTCCTTCAATATCTATTAATGCACTAAACTGATCTTTTATTGCATTTATGGTGGTTCCATTCAATAATTGAGCTTGAGTTTGGAACTAGACCAAGAAGGGAGTAAACCCTAGCTTTGCTTTCTTGACTTTGGAAGTAATGGTGAGGGCGGTTGTTTAAGAGTGCTTGCTTAATGCTACTTGCTGACTTGAACCTCCTTTAATTAAGGGGTTTGACTATTTAGGTAAGAATTGGATCCCCCATGATTTGGAGATTCTTGAGCTAAACTCTAATAGGCGCTGAGATGATGAGTTATGGTTTTGGAGTTCTTTGAGTGAATTGGGTGATTCCTACTATCCTAGGGTACTCTCCCCATCCATTCCATACACAAACACTTTACTGTTTTTATTGCATTTCAATTGATAAACAACCAAGCTTGCCTCTGGCTCTCTCTAAACCCCTATTTTATGTTCATTCGCACTTAACTATTATACCGAAGCTCAGGATTTAAAATCCAATTTCCTTGTGGAACGACACTTGTTTTACTACATCGAATTGGGTGCACTTGCCCATTTTGGCTAGGTTTAATTACTATGTTTGTAATTTTCCCAACAAGGATGCCATAAAAAGATTTTATATCGTCTTGCCCTCCTAAAGCACGACTGTCTCCTAAACACTATTATCCTGCACAGAATTACAACCAGTGGGTTCTGCCAAACGTGTGGGGAGCCATGAGAGTTCATAATGTGAAGGTAATCTCTTTAGATTGAAAGCTGCAATTGCAAATTTTAATTCGTCTTTCGAACCACGTTCTACTGGGCATGAGACCTTCAAGATGCACATGAAGGAGCACCAGGAAAGTAATGTGAAAATTTTAGCCAACTTGATGAAATATCGCGATAGCTTGAATGTGAACCAATTTCTGAGATTGAACAAACCTACTGCAGTAGCTGTGTGGAGTGGTACACAACTTGATCCAACAATCCCTGAAGTTGTTAACACAAATGAGGTGGAGATCATGGAGAGGCTATAGCTAGAGTTTGAGCGATTTAGTGAAGCTACGGAGTTAGAGAATGATCTAATTTGTGAAGTTGCCTAGTCTGTTTCTTCTTCACCCGTACCTGAGCCAGAGAGAGTCTTCTAGTTGACTTCCTTCATGTGCCTGTTGATGAGCCATTAGAGCAGAGCTATCTCATTGACTTCTTGGAGCCCTTGGTTCTTGTTGAAATTGATTTTCCTGTGATTTCATCTTTGATCTTCCACCGGACGGCAAGAATGTCTACATCCTTGAATTGAGAAGGAGGACCCATGAAATTGTGATCCTCACATGACAGATCACACCCCTCAACACAACCACCTGACGCATGAGTGGTGGAGTTTGCACTTTACATTTGAAGTGTTGAGGTTACTTTCCATTTGACCAGGGACGTTTTATGAAGATATAAGATGCTCATCCCATCCATCCTCTAGTGCCCATGTCAACATTCATATTCAATCCAAGATGGCCTTAAGGGTATGGTCTAGCCAAAGACGTTAAAGAAGGGCAGCTAGCTAGGAGGCAGGCAACCTAATGTTAAATTTTGTTAGATTTTATTTTCTACATTAATTTCTTTTTGTAGTTATTTTCCTGGTTTTGTTGTCTAATAATTTTTAACTTTGTTGTAGTTTTGGTTGCTTCTGGTGTCTTTCTTTCAAATGAACTCTTCATGATGATTTGCTCAAGTGTGGGGTCAGTCTTCCTGTAGCAACAACAAAATCTAGAGGAGTTTAGTCTGTTTTCTTTAATTTTAGTTTTTGTTAATGACTACTATGTTGTTGTTGTTTTCTTTGGACATAAATGTTTTTATGCGTGCTCAGAGTAGTTTTTCAATCCGTCTTATCACACAATGGCAATGTTTAATTTAGTGGTGTGGGGTAAGAAGCGTCTTCAGTTATCACTTCAAACCACTAGTTTTTGATTATTTGCAGGTGATAAATAATATGCTTCTCTAATGCCAAGAAAAGTTGAATTATGAGTTATAAAATCTTGAAAGTTTGAAATTGAGCCTAATGACAACCTTAAAAATCATTCTGCTTAAAGTTGTCTTTCCAAAATCATTTTCTTAAAATGTAGTTGTTTTTATTGAAATCTGATGGATTGGCTGATTGTGGGAACTGAATGAGTTTAGCTTGGGAACCTTAGGAATGGATTGAATGTTTGGAATGAAGGATAAAGCATGGTACTCCTCTAATAAAAAAAATCCTAAACCGAATCAGGCCTATTTTATCTGGTTATTGAGTCCTTGGGGTGCTTTATCACCTATCTACCTGAGGACTCGTGATATGGGATAGTTGGCCCAAAGCCGTTATAGGGATAAAGAGAAAAAGTCTGGGTGAAGGAACAACTATGAAATTAATTAAGAAGAGTTCGTTTTTATTCCTAAAGGAAGAAAACTTTTGCATGCGAAGAAATTTAATACAGTACTTTTTAGTTTTTGATCATGAATGTGTGGTGTTGAAAGGTATTGCAGAATAAGGCATTATTTCACACCCTGGTCAATCCAACGGTAATGGAATGAATTGGTGGAAGGTCCTAAGCTAATGTGGTTTCAGTTTCTGTAATCCAGTTTATTCATGCTTTTATAAAAATTGTTCTTTATTCACTGTTTGCGAAAACTGATAGCTTAAAGCATATTGATTTTTCTGATTGCCATTTTGCTTGTTTTCCTCCTCCGCTTATGTTGATCCTGAGGTTTAGTGTTTTTGGTTTGAAGTAGTTATATTCTTTATCTGCTTGAGGATAAGCAAAAACTAAGTGTGAGGTAGTTGATAAGTGCGAAATTCGTCCATATTTCTGTGCTTAATTAGATTAATATGTTATTGGATTATATGATAAATTCTCTTACTTATGTGTTAATTATACTCCTCCGTTAATTAATATCTGTCATTCTAGGAGTGATTCTCGTTCAAAAATATGTGTCATTCTAGCTTTTTGACACAATTTTTCCACTTTTAACCCTACTATTCAACACAAAAGTAATTATTATCTAGATGAAAAAGTAAAAAGTAAGGGTACATGCGTCATTTTCCTACTTTCCTTAATAAATGTGCAAGTTTCTAAAACGACAGATATTGTTGAACGGAGGGAGTATTATATATGAAAAACTCTCCTACTTGTGGTTTTATACTTAAATAGATGAAAATACTGAAAAAAAAAAGTTTAGAAACATGTGTCGAGAGCTTAACGATCAAACCGAGACCAAACGGGAGTCAAAACAACAATTCTGATCTATTTTAAGACTGATCCGGATATGTGTCCGGACATACATATCCAACCACCCCCGAATTGTAGCTAACCGTGTATTTCCTGGTTTGGTCCGGTTTATAACGCTAAATTCCTGGACCATTATTATGTACGAGTAATGCATTAGGATTCGCTACATTCTTGTGTCTTCTCATAATTTCCTTTTGGGCCGGTAGGAAGTTGCATGCATGGGAGCAGAGCAACTTAAAGAAGGCAGCCCAAAGTATAATCACGGTGGCTGACTTTTATCGTTCAACTTCATCATTGTCTTCATTATTTCATCAATCAAAGAGGGGTGAAGACAAGGGAAACACCTGGGTGAGTATTTGGATAATTCGATTAACCGAAATTTAAATTTAAAAAAATGGATTTCAGTTATTTTAGTTAAAAACCAAATTATCCAAATTAAGACTAAAACTGAATTAACTGTTATCTAAATTATCCAAAATTCAATTTTTTTAATGAAAATATAATTATAAATATTGAGCAATCAAATACAACAATTCACGTAAATAAGGGCAGCTTCAAGGAAGAGGACAAATAGTATTGATGTGGGCTGATTGATAATTAATATGCATGGGAACGTTGGGCTATTTTTGTCCATCTCACACACAAATATAATTCATGCACGGTGGGCTGAAGATACTCATGTGGACTGCATGCGCCATGCATTAACACACGCAAGGAGAGGAAAATGAAGTCAACATCGCATGAGAGGGAGCCGTACGGTATAAAAGAGAACAAGATAAAAGATAGAGAACAACTGGGAAATGTGAAGGAGGATAGAGACCAGATTCATCATCATTGTAGAACGATTAGTTAATGTTTTCTAATCTGTTTATCATTGTTATGTAGAATTATAGTTTATTATTTAAATTATATATACAAATATAATTTATTAAGTTATGTCTAACTTTCTACTTGCTAATATCTTTATGTTGATAAATTGATTAATCTTACTTTACATTTTTTTAATCAAATGCAGCTTCAATATATATAAATTCTTAGGCAATGAAGATTCTTGACGAAGTACAACAATTTCATATAGGATTTAAGATAAACAATAATTATCATCTAAAAAATGGCAATAAGAAATGTGACTTGATAATGGTAGAGTGAAGACTTGTCTTTTGGTAGTGTGTCATGCTAATAACATGATAAAAACAATTGAGAATAGAGCATAGAAGACATTCTTCCAACCTTACATTCCATTATACGACCTTATATAGACATGATCTCATCTTTTACCAAACTATTAAATGACTTACAACTAAGATAACAATACAAAACATTAAAAATCTCTAACAATTACACAAACAAAGAGTCTAGAAAGGTTTTGAGAGTTAAACAGATAAAGGGTATAAGGTGGACCAAAAGATATGTAGATGTAGATGCACCCTTGACAACAGTTCAACTAATTATGAAGAAAATATTGGTCATTGAGCTCAAGCAAAAGAACTCTAACACAATGAAGAGGCATTTCCACCATAAAATTGAAGTTGCGGGCTCATACACGTGAAAAAACAGCTTTCATTCACAAAGATAGATTATAATAACTGCAAAGAACCCAAGAGCACACTTGGAACCAAGCGCCCCAATTCTTAACATAAATACCAGCATACCAAAATGCCGAAAACGAGAGGAACGGACATTATTGTGTTAACATATATCATCAGCTGTCTACTACCTTCGACTTCAGAATTTTCTGACTGTCACTGAAGTACTGATTAGGATGATTGATTCCAGCATCACAGAAGAATCGTGAATTGTTTCAAATACCAAGGTGCAAGCTAGCTGCGCATTGTACAACCAAGTTTTAATAAATATACAGATAGATGGAAGAAAGTTGAAAGAAAAACTCTTGTACATACTGACGGCAAAACAAGACATCAGAAAAAATTATATATACCTGATAATGTCTGTTTTTAACTTTGTCCATCACTTCCTCCATCGCACGGCCTTTGACTCCCATGTTACCAAGCGCAGCTTTGAGATTTTCTTCGCTGCATTTCATTGGGGTAAAGAGCTCTATCAGACATAAATCATTATGGAGAACGGTTTATGAAGTCACGTATTCTAATCTACGGATTGTTGAAAAAATTCAATGTTTTAGTTAAAAGGCGTACATGAAGTTATGATTCTAACCTGCAGGAATTAAGCAATAAAGTGTCATAGTAGAGCCCTCAACTAATTATTCTAACATTTATTACCATCATATTAGCAGCAATAATGCATATATTTGACTTTTTAATAATTCTGTAAGAGATCAGAATATGACGAATGTTAACCTGAAATGTCGATATGGACACCCATGATGATCACCAACACCAGGTGCGGATGAGATGACCTTCTGGCAAGAATAAGGAGTGTATTCCTAGAATTGCGGGCACCGCACGATAAGGAAAAAATTATTAGGAGAGCACTATGATCAGCAGAAAGAAAAAAGGGATCAATATAAGATGGCATTCCCAAAAAAATCATTGAAAACTAGCTAATATTAAGCCTCCAAAATAAAAAACAAAACAGAAGTAACGTTACCAAAAAGTATCTTTCATAGAAACAGAAGTCGAGGATATTGCTTACCGTTCTCCTCCTCCTTCTTTCCCGTAATAGTGACGTATGCTGTAGGCGTATTCTTTGTCAAATCTCTCAGGACCAACCTGAGATACAATCATTTCAAAACAATGAAAGTAGAATATCGTAGAGAAGTTGGCAGCAGAATATGAAGTCAATTTCCCAAGGAAACCAGACAAACTTAATGCTTATGCAACAGAAAATTCTAAACAGAGTTATAGAACTAATAATTCAAGAATGACTACATAGCATAGAATGTCAACCTGATCAAATCCAATCAAAAACAGAAAAACACGGAAGAACTGCCCAGCAGAAGAGGGCCTACCACCAGGATCCTACCATTCTTAGCATAACAATGGGTAAATAAAAACCACTTACCCGAGGGATCAAAAGGGCAGGGGCATGACTCAAACCATCACCTTTGCAATCATAAGAAGAGCATTTTCCAACTAGGCCGGTCAGGCATGGCCCGCATGGGTATAAACACACTTACTAGAAACAAAGATACATATAGCATCTTGAGACTGAACATTCTAAATCCATAGCTTTGGCCGAGAAGGCAAGATAAATATTAGTACGGTATCATAGAAAAGGTACCCTAACGCTGTGTATACCTTTTTAGAGAACTCTGATTTCCAGAATGCGAGAGCATCATCCAAATTCAGCCCAACACCCTACACAAAGCAGGAAACTCGATAAGTGCTCTGTAGATATTTCTAATATAATATTAAGTGATCATAGGTGACCATATATACCTTAAGAAAAAGGCCTAATTGCATTCTTCCTCCATGCTTCAAGTGATGGTCTTTTCTTAGCTATAGATAGTATGCAATTGCAATTATTAAAATCAAAATGGCTAATAAAGTTCACAGTATAAACTGCAACCCACAAAAAATAGGAAGATTAAACTATTAAATGAGAGATGGCAATTCTGATGCTACCTCAGCAAAAAGATGGTGCATGCACAAAGGAAATGAGTGTTGTGCAACGTGATCGATGTCTTTTAGCGTTATCTCAGTGGAGTCTCTTGGCTGCACATATACTAACTTTCATCAAAACGGTCACCTCCAGCATTAAGCAATATCACGAGACATGAGATTTTGATTTACCTGAGAGTAGTCAGGACCCAAATAACTTGTACTCAGGGATTCGACAATCTGTTATCGAACAAAACACATCACACTCCTACGCAAACAGGGATCTCCAACAAAATATATATTCACGCACAGCATTGACTACTTACAGGTGTCAGCCGATCGCTCTCCTTCTCTCTGACCATAGATACCCATTTTCTACAAATAAGGTAATTACACTAAGATTAGGAATTATCTAAAATTTGTAAAGAACCAACTAATTTAACTTAAGCAGAAAACCAACTAATGTTTGATAGGACGTTTGGGTTAGTTTATTCCAGGCGTTAGCCAGTCCGTAGCTTTATCCTATCTATCTAATAATAAGAGAAAAAGAATAAAGGGGAAATAGAGGTTGTTATGGAGAGAGTAGTTATGACAGTTGTATTGTTGGTATTGGTTGAGGGTGCTGCTGGGTAGTATGTAATGGGTAGTGGCAGCAGTAAGGAGGATTATGGAAGATGTTGGAACTTTGGGTTTTGCCGATAATTATTTAATCTACATGCAAGTGGAGTCAATCAAGAAATGCTGGAACTGGAAGTTTTGCTATAGATGTAGTCCATCAGTATAGACAGAGTGCATCAATTCAAACACAATCTTGGGTAACAGAGTCCATCCTTTGAAGAAAGAAACCTATCATTCAAAGAAGAAGTTCATCATCAAGGAAGGAGTTTGTTGTTTAAGGAAGGAGTTTGTTTGTCCAAGGAAGGAGTCCATCGATCAAGTTGTTATAACCACCAATGAAAATTAAGGATCGAAACGTGTCTAGCTGATCCCAACGTTTTATCATCTTCAGTCAACTTCCTGGAGCCCCAACAATCGAAGTCACAACCTCAATTACCCGAGAATTGAGTCAAGTCCGATATTTGTGCTTAAAAACGGTATGATGCCTAAAATGTCGGAAATACACCCTAAACGGCTTCAGAGGCTTTGCTATATAAAGAGTTAGGATTATCAGTTGTAATGTGTGTTTTTCCGTTCCAATACTTCATGTATTAGGGAAAAGTCACCAGGAACAAAAGACATGTCTCCTATTACAAGCTACAATTCATATATCTAGCGATTTAAAGGTTTTACACTTATTTCTCCATATATTGTATTGATCTATTCGTTGAGGAGTAAGACCCCAAGTGTGGGATCCTTTCTTGTAACCCTAAAAAGTCTATCAATAAAATTTATCATTCTGGAATAGTATTTTGTTGATTGACTTCGTCCATCCACTGAAAGAGTCAAAGTGTTTCAACGACTTACATCCTGGAACACTTTGAAGCCAGCTCATCGATTAATTGCTTCCGCTTTCTGAGCTAGTCTGTCTGGGTCTAACAACCCAGATTAACTACATCAACACCATCTATCCCACAAGGACTCTGTCTGTTACAATTCAATCAAGGTAGTCTATCAAAGTCTAACAACCACACAGACTACGTCAACCCCATTGATCCTACAATGAACGTTGAGCATTTGGCCTCAGAGAGGATTGGAGGAGAGTAAAGTTGTTTATTGTATCATTTGGTATCAGAACTGTCTAGGTCTAACAACCCAGAAAAACTACGTCAGCACCATCTATCCCACAAGATTGACTCTATCTGTTACATTTCGATCAAGGTAGTCTGTCAAAGTCTAACAAACCCAGACAGACTACGTCAGCCCCATTGATCCTACAGAAGAACGGTTAAGCATTTGCCTCAGAGAGGATTGGAGGAGAGTAAAGTTGTTTATATTGTATCATTGGTATCAGAATTGCCACTTGTCCTAGGACTGGCCTTTGTGAATGGTTTTTTATAATCACAATCAATGATGGAGAACTTGGAACGTGAGCAGGCGGCAATGTGATTACAACTCTCAGACCTCACCGGGAAGCTAGATAACTTGGCCACCACGGAGGGAAATTTGGTCACAGTGGTCTCTTCTCTGCAGAAGGAACCACAAGAGATGATTGGAGACAGTACCGGTAGGCGCGCGAACATCGGTCAGCAAAAGGAGAGAAAGGAGATCAAGATTTGCAAGATAGAACTCCCTGTTTTTGTCGGCGATGATCCGCAAGGGTGGATCCACAAGGATGAACGGTACTTTGCTCTCAGTGAGATTGCGGACGGTGATCGGGTGAGAACAGCGAGTGGTTGTATGGAGGACACTACGCTGTATTGGTTCAACTGGCTGGAGAACCACATCGGGCTACCTCCTTGACATGAGTTCACTATTCTCCTTATTAAACATTTTGGATCATCCCTCAGCAAGATCGACAGGATCTTTTGTGTGCTCTGCGGCAAGAAACGACTGTGGAATAATATTGAAGCCAATTCAAATTTTTCTCGGCCCATCTAAAGTATGTTCCCAATGAAGTGTTTCGAAGCGTCTTTCGCATAGGTCTAAAGGACTAGACTAAGGCTGAATTGGCTCTCTTGGCTCCACGTGACTTGCAAGAGCTTATGAAAATGGCTCGAATGATAGAGGAGAGGAACGACGCTTTGATCGAAAAAACGCCCAACCCTAACCGGCCATACAATCGAGATCGATTTCACTCAAGATCGGGGTCGAAGTCATCTTGGTGGACTAAATCTGACGTGGTGACTACTACTGGCACTAGGGCGAGTGAGTCACTCATGCCCAAATCATCCTCTGTCCATTCTACACCTTTGATCGCGCTGAATCTGGAATTCATGATAATCTATCTATGACCTCTAACAGTCGCCATTCAACCTGTCGCAAAGTTCCTGAAGCAGAGAAGAAGTTTGGGGTTATGTTTCAGCTGTGGTGAAAAGTGGAGTCAGTCTCATCGTTGCAAAACTACTGGTCTCCAGTTAGTGCTGGCCGACGATGGAAAGGGGGAGAGGAAGCCTTCACTATCTCTCTAGTTAGCGAGGAAGGACAGAGAAGTGATTCCCCCGAGTTGTTTCAGACGGAACTAACCTGTCTATCTTTGCTTGGGATTTCTTCTAGACGTTTGATGAAGCTTATGGGCTGTTTGAACAATGAGTGTGATGGTTTTGGTTGACAGTGGGGACACCCATTGTTTTATACAGGAAAAGTTAATTCAGAAGCTGAAGCTTGAGGTGGATCCCACCGTTTCATTCGGAGTAACAATTGGCAATGGTGAGACTATTTTTAAGTACCAGGATTTGTAAGGGTCTTAAACTGTTGCTGCAAGGGATAGAGTTTTCTCTCTGGATTGTCTACCCTTTAATATTGCTAGAGTCAATATAATCCTTGGCTTGGATTGGTTGGAGATGTTGGGTGACACGTACACAAACTGGGGTAAGCACTCCATTCAGTTCTGGCAGGAAGGGAAATTGTGTATTTGTGTGGTGATCTTTCTTATTCAGTAGAGGAAGTGGGCTGGAAAACAGCTACCAAGGTCGTTACTGATCAAGAGAGATAGTTACTCTTACGGTCAGAGTCTAGTTCTGAGCACGCAGTTGCGTAATGAATTACAAGAAGTGTTAGCCCAATTTCAAGACACCTTTGATCCCCTCATTTCGGTACCTCCCACCAGATTCTTTGACCACCGTATTCCTTTGAAACCTGATGCGGTGCCTCCCAACATGAGGCCATACCGGTATCCCCACCATCAGAAAAATCAAATTGAAAGGATAGTGCAAGAGCTGATGCAGTCCGGGTTCATAAGGGCTAGTTGTATTCCCTTTTCCAACCCGGTTTTGTTAGCCAAGAAGAAGAGCAGAGAGTGGAGATTTTGTATTGACTACCAGGCCCTTAATGAGGTAACAATTCCGGATAAGTTCCCTTTACCTACAATTGATGAGTTGTTAGATGAGCTCCATGGTGCGTGAGTCTTTTCTAAGCTGGATTTAACCTCGGGTTACCACCAGATCCAAGTGCATGGAGATGATGTTCATAAAACGGCATTTAGGACTCATGAAAGGCACTATGAGTTTCTGGGAATGCTCTTCGGTTTGAGGAATGCTCCTACTTTCCAATCTCTAATGAACTACATTTTTAAGCCCTTTCTTTGTAATTTGTTTTGGTCTTTTTTTTCAAAACACGCTCAAACCCTAACCCTACACTCCTACTCTATCTAAACTCAAACCCTAACTAGTACCGGACTAATGACGGCGGACTGACAACGGCCTGACAACGGCCTGACAACAGCAGACTGACAGTGGCCTGACGACGGCCTGACAATGCCGGACTGACAACCTCCTTTCCGGCGAACTGCGTTCTCTGGTGCTCTTCTTCCTCCTCGCTGGTCGATTGTCTGCTTGCGCAGCGAAACTGACGTTGCCCTTCTTCGACTACACCGCCCTCCACAATCTGTGTGCAAGGTGTTCTAACGGACATGATCTTCTATCCGTCAATATCTATGCGCCTTTAATTGGTTCAAACAATTTCTTCAAACTGGTGTTGTTAGGGCTATCCTAATTTGGTTCTGCCTCGACCAAGTTCTACTTAGGGTTTATTATACCTGTCTTTATCGTTGTGCAAGTCTCTCCACATCGGTTTCCTATCATGTCAAAAGATTCTACTTCAGATTATGGTGTTACTAACACCTTCACCACTCCTATCACTCCTACTAAGTTGAATAAATATCGCATGATGATGCGATCTCTTGAGATGTCTACTAAATCTGGTCATAGCTCGCTTACAGATACTTATTCTCTTCATTCATCACACCAATCCTCTGCTTTACAATGGATTCTGGAGCTACCACTCATATGACACATGTTTCTTCCCTTCTTACTATCGTCCTTGCTATACTTCTAAGACCATTACTACTGCAAATGGTGGCATCAACTACTGTCGCAGGACACGGGGATGTTGTCTTATCGGATAGCATTCAACTTAAGGAAACCTTGCATGTTCCGGACTTGTTATGAATCTTGCTTCCATACATAAACTCACTATTGACCTTGGCTGTTTTGTTGTTTTCTTTCCGTGTAATTGTATCTTGCAAGATCTATGCAGGGGGAAGGTGATTGGAATTGCTAAGCAGCAGGATGGTTGTACTAACTCAATATACCTGCTGTCCTCAACGTTCCAAAAGCTCTTGTCACTACTTCAGACACCACCAACACTATTTGGCTTTACCATAGGCATTTTGGTCACCCATTTTTTCATACCCTAAAGACAATGTTTCCCAAACTATTTACAATATCGATGTTTCAGCTTTTCAGTGTGATGTGTGTGAACTTTCTAAACACTCTCGAACACAATTTGCTCCAAATAATACAAGAAGCATCATTCCTTTTGCACTAACTCATAGTGATGTGGGGGTCCTTTTGTTGCTAATATATCAGGGGCACGATGGTTCATTACTTTGATTGATGACTGTACTCGGTTTATGTGGGTTTTCTTGATGAAAACACATAAGTGAGGTCAGTACTATAATTCCCATATTTTGTACCATGGTTCAAACACATTTTTCCACCACCATAAAACGTTTCCGCACTGACAACGCTACAGATTACTTCAATCAGACCATCACTTTCTATTTTCACTCACAAGGTATCATTCATGAATCTTCTGTTCTTACACTCCTCAACAAAATGGTTAGCTAAGAGACAGAACCGTCACCTTCTTGAAATGAGTAGAGCCCTTCTTTTTCAAACTCATATGCCTAAACAATACTGGGGGGAAGCTACTAAGACCGCATGTCATCAGATCAACAAACTATCTACTCGGGTACTTCAAAATAAATCTCCTCTAGAATGTCTTCAGACATTTTTTCCACTACAAAAAATTTCTGCTGATCTTGACTTACATGTGTGTAGGTGCACTATCTCCACACATGTTCACACACCTCACAGAAGGAAGTTGGATCCTAGATCGACCAAGTGTGTCTTTTTGGATTATTCTCCTACTCAAAGAGGATACAAATGCTATGACTCCACTACAAGAAAGCATTATGTTACTGTTGATGCTACCTTTCATGAACAAACACCTTTCTACTCATTCTCATCTACCCTTGATCCTACACCTATTTCACATACCAAACCTCTGCAACAAAATCCAACTTATACTATTACTCTTCCCCCACCAACTCCTTAGAAAATGCCACCACCTCCACAACAAGATCAACTACCCTCAGCTGACACTACCCCTGAAGATCAGCCTTTGGCTCCACTGATTGTGCTGGTATATTCGAGGGATCACCAATCCACACCGTGGCTAACAAAGGACCAATTGTCCCCCTCAGATAATGATGCTACTAATACTTCCTCTCCCCTATTGCCTTGCGCAAAGGTGTTCATCAAAGCACAAAGAAATTTGTTTATCCTCCGGCTAATTTTGTGACATTTGACAACTTCTCACCATCTCATGTGTTGTATGTCAAAAACCTTAGTAATATTCAAATATCCAAAAATGTCTTTGAAGCATTGACCACACTGAATGGCACAAAGCAATAGAGGAAGAAATCAAGGCTTTGGAAAAAAAATCAAACTTGGGTTATAGTTCCCAAACCTTCTGGCAAACGCATTGTTGACTGCAAGTGGATCTTCAACCTCAAGTACAATGCAGATGGATCTCTTGAGCGGTACAAAGCCCGGCTTGTGGCTAATGGGTACACTCAAACTTATGGGATAGACTACTAAGAGACTTTTGCACCAGTTGCCAAACTCAACACTGTTTGTATTCTCTTATCTTTGGCTGCCCATTTTGATCGGCCACTTGCTCAATTTGATGTTAAGAATGCGTTTCTACATGGGGAATTGCATGATGAGAATATATATATATACGAGTTCCTCCAGCTTTTTTGATGCATCTGACTCTACTAAGGTTTGTTGCCTTAAAAAGGCTCTGTATGGACTCAAACAATCTCCTAGAGCATGGTTTGAGCGTTTCACAAGTGTGGTCTGCTCTGCCGGATACCAGCAAAGTCAAGGCAATCATACTCTCTTTATCAAGCACTCTCGCCCCAGGGGGTCACTATCCTACTGGTATATGTTGATGATATTATTATCACAAGGAGTGATCCGTTAAAAAGAAAACGCTTGGAGAAACAACTCAAGTCAAAGTTTGAAATGAAATCTATGGGCTCTCTTAAAATACACCTTGGAATTGAAGTTGCTCGGTCATCCCAAGGTATATTTATCAGCCAACAAAAAATATAACAGATTTGCTAAATAAGACCAGCAAAAGTGGATGCAGACCAGCTACTTCACCCATGGATCCCAATCATAAGCTAGGAGATGCTCACGATGAACCCAAAAATGATGCAGGAATTTATCAACGTCTCTGCGGGAAACTGATATACCTTTCCCATACTCAATCTGACATTGCGTATGCTGTAAGTGTTCTTAAGTTTATACACACCCTAGGAAAACTCACCTTGAGGCCCGCATATAGGGTTTTGCACTATCTAAAAGGAGCACCAAGACAAGGAATTCTTTTTAAAAAGGGGAACCCATTGACAGTCCAATGTTTCAGTGATGCTGACTATGGTGGTTCCCTTGTTGATCGATAATCCACTACTGGATACTGTGTTTCTAGGCGGTAATCTAGTGACATGGAGGAGCAAGAAGCAGAACGTGGTTGCTAGGTCATCTGTTGAATCGGAATTGAGAGCACTTGCTCATGGTCTATGCAAACTCTTATGGGTCCGTATCATTCTCACATATTTGCGAATCAAATGGGCAGGCCCTATGGAGTTAAGATGTGACAACAAATCTGCAACAAGCATAGCTCACCATCCAATTCAACAAGACAAGACCAAGCACATTGAGATTGATAGGTTCTTCATCAAAGAAAAGGTGGAAGGAGGTCTAATCAACCTGAACTACATTCCTTCTGAAGACCAAGTTGTTGATGTCTTCACAAAACCTCTACATAGTCCTAGGTTCCATAGACTTATCTCCAAGTTAGGAATGCAAGATATCTACAAACCCAACTTGAGGGGGGTGTTGTTAGACCTACTTAACTATATAATGGGCCTTGGACCTTATTCTTTTATCTTTGTTCTTGTACATATTTAATAAGGGTAAACTTGTAAATTAGGCTAGTTAACTTAAGCTCTATTCGGTATGACTCTTTTGTGGTTGTTTTGTACCTGTTTTGGTCTGGTTGTTTTGGTTGGTTGTTTTGTGGTGTTTTTTTGTGGTTGTTTTGAGGTTGTTTTGAAAACTGGTGTTCGGTATATGGTGGTGACGTCTGGCGTATTTGAATAAGTTAATTACATACAGTGCGTTTATCATTTTTTGTGTTACAATTAAAAATTTTGTATTACATTTTAAAACAACTTTTTGTTAAGATGAAATTAAAAAAAACTACTAGCAAATATAGGGATTAGTATATACATAATTTATTAATTACGAAAACAACAAAGTTTTATTACAATCAATTTTTTGTTAACATTTATATTAAGGTCTATATAAATAACTTCACTATTATCAACCACAATTCTATCAGTAGATAACAACAATTGTAACTATACATGGTTTAATACACCAGGCTACTTGTTCACACTTGAATAAAAGGAAAATATAATAATTAATTAGTGAACTTTATTAATGTTTACATTATACAAAAAATTAAAAATTAGTTGTTAAAAATATGACTTATATATTACTATATGTACATATAATTAAATATTCAAATTTTATACCTTATTTTAGCAATATAGTCAAAAGTAAAATGAATTATTATGTCATTCTTAGTAATCATGTACCCCTTCTATCCATAATACAAATATTTTTTTAGTTTTTTATTACAGATTCTATAAATTAAAAAATATTAGAACTACTCAAATAATTTTTTTATAAGTTTTTAGAAAAACGTTACTAGTTTAAAACTATTGTTCTATATTATTGTCATTAACTTAAAATTTAGTATACCAATCTTTATAAATAAACTAAAAATAAACAAGGGAAAACAAAATTTTTTATATATTAATTTATGTATTTCAATTTTAATTTAATTTTTGTCAAATTTAATATATAATATCATTTTAAACATAATTATAACTATTGAAAATTCAAATTAATTTATTAAAAATTAATTTTTAAAATATTAATTAATCATATTAAAATATTCTTGCCCCTAATTACAGTTTTTTGACCCCGTCTCTGTTTACGGTATTCATTCTCTTTGCAGCATAAATTGTAGTTGTTTTGTGCTGGTATATTTGTGGTTGTTTTGAAAATTGTTATTCAGCAGTGGTGGTTTGACATTTTTGTCAAAAATGTCAAACTCAAAAATAACACATTTATACCACAAAATAGACAACACCAACGGAGCCTTATTCTTTAAGCCACCTTTCCTTATAAATAAGGTTTTAATTCTTCTTGTTTAAACACATGAATAAGAAGTATCTTCTAACAATAAAAAAGGTGCAGTCTACAGTTCCTGTCCTTGCTGTTTCCGGATTTCTCCAAGCAGTTTGAGCTGGAAACTGATGCTTTGGGGAAGGGCATGGGGGTTGTTCTGATGCAACAAGTAAGACCAATTTGTTATCTAAATCAATCCTTTTCTCTTCGAGCTAAGGCTAAATCCATTTATGAAAGAGTTGATGGTTGTTGTTTTCGCTGTTCAAAAGTGGCGACATTCTTTACTAGGCCGGAGGTTATCATTAAAACTGATCATAAGACTTTGAAACATTTGTGGGAGCAGCGACTCATGTCCGAGGACCAGTATAAGTGGGTTCTAAAGCTGCTAGGCTTTGATTTTGAGATTGTTTATACAGCCATGAAAGAGAATGTTGCTGATGATGCTCTCTCTAGGGTGGAAGACCTTCCTGAATTGTGCTCCTTCTCTGCTGTTTCTTTGAAGGGGTGGGAGCAAGTGGAAGACGAGTTACAATTCGATGATCAATTACGGAAAGTGATACAGGAATTGTTCTCAAGGATGATTCTCATCCGGTGTTTACGCTCCAATCTAGACCTCTATTTTGTAAAGGTATACTTGTTCTCTCTACTGATTCTCAGCTGATCCCCTCTATGTTAAAGGAGTACCACTAATCTCCCTTGGGAGGACATTCTAGTTACCTACGCACATATAAAGGTTGGCGGGGGTGGTATTCTGGTTTGGCATGGGCAAGCAAATTAAAGAGTTTGTGGCAGCATGTGACGTCTGTCTTCGGGTGAAGTATAGCACTCTTTCTCCTGCTGGGTTGTTACAGCCCTTACCGGTTCCTAAACAGATTTAGGAGGATGTATGGATTTTATTTCAGGATTACCCAAGGCTCAAGGAATTTCTCCTGTGTTAGTTGTGGTAGACAGATTGACTAAGTTTGTTCATTTCTTGCCCCTGAAACACCCATATACAGCAAAAGATGTGGCTTCCATCTTTGCTTAAGAAGTGGTGCGACTTCATGGCTTTCCCCGGTCTATTGTCTCTGATCGGGATCCAATCTTTCTTTATCAGTCACTTCTAAAAAGAGATGTTTAAAATGGCGGGAACCAAGTTATGCCTGAGTTCTTTCTATCATCCACAGTCAGATGGACAAATCGAGGTGGTTAACAGGTGTCTCGAGGACTATTTGCGGTGTATTTCTTTTCAGCATCCTAAGCAGTGGCTGAAGATGCTAGGTTGGGCAGAATATTGGCTCAACACCTTGTTTCATCAAAGCTTGGGCACCACTCCTTTTAAAGCTTTGTATGGTCGAGAACCACCAATGTTAGTTCACTACAGGCCCGTGGTGTTAGAGATAAACGGGGAGGGAAAGGAGTGGCATTGTTTTTTCATTACGCAACCAGAAGTTTCAAACGTGCACCCATAGAGGCTAACACCAAGAAACATTGCTTAGACATGTCCTTTCTACCCATCCTGGCCACTCTATTTATAGGCCTATTGTCTACTCTCTCCTCTAATGATTGGAGGTTTAGATTAGTTTATTCCAGGCGGTAGCCTGTCCATAGCTTTGTCCTATCCATCTAATAATAAGAGAATAAAGAATAAGGTGAAATAGATGTTGTTATGGAGAGAAAAGTAGTTATGACAGCTGTATTGTTGGTATTGGTTGAAGGTGTTGCGGGGTAGTATGTAATGGGTAGTGGCAGTAGTAAGGAGGATTATGGAAGAACGTTGAGCATTTGGCCTCAGAGAGGATTGGAGGAGAGTAAGGTCTGTTTACCATATCAATGTTTAACCAATCTACAGGTTTACCTGAGTCATTATTTGATTATAAGAGTAAAGTTCAGTAGCTACTACTTCAATAGTAGCATAATTCATTTCAAGTTTTAGTTCATCAACCATTCGTTCTGTCATCAATGTAAAAACATTAATGCTTCCAGAAGCTATATCATACCTGTTGTGTAGGATGAGCGACTTGGACAGATGGCTGCGAAATTGAGTGACAACAAGAGAAACCACCTAGAAAAGGGATTGCAAGAGGAAGTCATGAAACAGTTTATCAAACTAAGTTGCAGCACAGAAGAAGGCAGCTCCTATATTTTCACCTGATTTATGGCAACATAGGCATGCCCTTTCTGAATGTAGACTTTTCGGCCAGCTACTAACTCAGGAACTTCTTCAAACGGCACCTGCAATGAGAGCACGAGTCAGACAAAAAGAAGGTTAGAATGTAATGCAATGTCATATTGTCCGACTGGCACATTGCAACTAGAATACTCAAAGACAACTCATTTAGAACAAAGGCAACATAGCCTCATAGAAATTACCTTATAATAAATGCTTTCACCTGTCACAAAAGATAAAGAGGATTATATTACTTTCAGACTGAAACAATTTTACGAAGAAAAAAAAAAACAGATGCAGACTGACGTCCTAATGCTCAGACAGAGTTTATTCGAAGTAAGAGATGAGAACACACTAATGTAAAGCGTTTATCAAGGCCAGGAAAGCGGTGTGATGAGTGTGGTGTGCATTGTGCATCAGTGGATAGGAATGAATATTTTCACAAGAACAAGCCACAGCACTATAGGGGTGGCAATATAAATAACTGCACAGTAGAGAGTGCTAATTGCGGAGCATACCACGGGATACTGAATGATACACTAATTTGTGTAGAAATCGTAGCATCAAGAAGACATAACATAATTATCATTAATTAACAGATAACGACGAAGCCGGCAGCGATATTCTTACTACTGGTCGTATTGTGTCCAAGAGAACGAGCAACCAGTGACAATTTCTCCTTCACAGTCTGTAGTCGAACAAAAACAATATTAAGAAACAGAATCCACCGGAGATGCAAAAAAACTAAGCAGCGGATAGATGTTGAAACTAGCATAAGCAGACAGCATAAGATGTGAATGACCTCCATTTCCGCACTGCTAACAGGTTTATATGGAAGGCCGAACTCTGCGAATAGAGATCTCTATACAACAGAGGGTAAAGTCAAATCAATCAGATAAATGAAAGTCCTAGTTATGTGAAACCTCCGATTTATTGAATTGCACTCACTTGAGCTTCGAAGCTTTCCGATTTAAAACGGTACCGGAACAATGTTGTCTCCATGGACAAAAACCATTTTCTCAGCTCCTCCTGGAGCAACGTAACAATCAAACAAATTGAATTTAACGCGGTAAAGTTGAGAAGAATGCAGCAAGACCTTTCAAAACCCTAGGCTAGAAGAAATTGTGAATACGAGTTAGATCCTTACGTTCTGCAATATACGAGGCGAAGCACAAAATGCGAGATTGTGTCCTTATCTACAGCCTGAGAAACGTCTGGATGTCTCATATGGGATTTCCACAGGTCGATTACCTAATCCAAGAGAAATGGGCTATCAGCTCTTTCGAAGGGAACCAAGACGATAAAACGGTTTAAAGATCTGTACTGGATTTATAAAACATAATAAAAGTACCTGCTTATCCATTTCGTCTGGTTTTTTCCCCCGTGAAAGTCCATCAGAGATTCCCCTTAACACTGAATTTAAAAACTTATCCATATTAACGGACAGGATATAAATTTCTCGAACTGACAATGCTTTTGCTAAAAAACCAAACAATGCTCCATTGTTTCTCAAAATCTGAAAAGGCGGAACGACATTAGCTCTGAACTGTGCGGGAGGATGGAGGGGTTGATACCTCGAAGACGATCCACGGCAAAAAGTTCAAAGTCTTCGAGTCTGACTTCAAGAGCAGGAGCAGATCGGTATAGAGGCAGAGAAGAGACACTAACAGATTCAGACAAATCTCTCCTCTGAGATCGAACGATTTCCATCTTCACTCTCTTGGGCTCTGCGTAGCCGAGAGTTGAAATGTAGATGTGGCGACTGTTACCGAGAAGGCGCCCTAAAAGCAGCGGTGGAGCATTTTGGCGGGAAACTTCAGCCGACGTTGAGCGACGGAACAGAATTTAATCCATATTACAATGATATAACTATTTTAACTCAAAAACATATTTGTTAGTAATATGAGATATAGGGCATTGTAATAAAAGGCCCATCTGTCATTAGGCCTGTTATTGTTAGTTTACAAGCTTATTATGTAACTGATTTATATTCAACATAATACAAACTGCATACTCATCGATTTATCATGGTATCGGAGCTATTCTCCTAGAAAGGCCTCATTCTTTTGTTAGATTATCAGACGAGTTTATTTGATCAACTAGTTTGTTATCTATGAGTGTCATATACATCAACTGTCATATCAACTATTTTTTCTCCCTACTTTTTCTGATTTCAACTGACAACTGACATCAGCTAGATGTTTTAGCTCACAAAAAATGGGGCCCAAAATTCTAGATCTAGATATGATCTCTATCAACTCCATTCTCCTCTTCTGTCTTGTTCATAAAACTCTCGAACTATGACGTCTGATGTTCAGTCCAGTGGATCAACTGGATCCACCACTCAATCACCACTCCTTCAGCACCTATGGTCAAAGTAACAACACGAAGCAATCAATCGTTAATGTTCGCAGTTGCTAATCTGGTAAAGTTAAATCAGACAAACTTTCGCTTATGAAAATGTATGTTACTGTCTTTTCTTAAAGAAAACGATCTCTTTAAGTACTTGGACAAGAGTTATTCATGTCCCGCTCAGATCATTCATGAAGAACCTAATAGTGAGTACAATAACTGAATTCAACAAGATCAGTTAGTCTCTATATTCTATTTTATCCCTTTTTGAATAGATCGCGAGTCAAGTCATTGACCTTACTACATCGGCGGAAGTCTGGGAGGAATTACATGCTTCTTTCTCTGCACAGACTACTGCTCATCTGGCTCAATTACATCTACAGATTACAAGTCTGTCTAAAAAGCATGATGAGATATCACTGCATATTTTAACAGAGCTAGAGTTCTTTCCTCATCTCTTGCAATCACCGGTCATAAGGTCTCAAACCGAGAGTTTCAGGCATACATATTACGAGGTCTGCCAAGGGAGTTTGATGCAGTGGTTACAAATATTCTCACTCGAGTAGAAACATTGAAAACAATGGAATCATTCATTAACTGTTGTAGTGTAGACCTTGGTTCTTGTTTTGTGTGATAGATTAATGCTGCTTTTAAAATTAATTTTGTACAGGTTCAGTTTATGATTGGTTCAAGATTTGACTATATTTCATTAAAAAAGAAAATACAAAACTACATATATATGGCATGTTATTATTTGTTAACCATAGTAACATTCACACAGTTTAAAGTTTTCGCATGTTTTTTCCGTGTGTTGAGTGTGATGAGCGAAGATCACCTTAATAATCCTCAAGATGGTGAAAATGCAAGATCTGAGGTAAGTTGTAAAGCAGTCAAAACGTAACCGACTAGCGGATACACATAACAAACACTCAACGGACTTTACTGAGCCACCGCAACGCCAACACCACAGAGATGACTAGGTCAACGATTATAGCAGAAACAACCATGCAGTATTTTTTTGTCTACTGCTTGCTACCATGAATTATATTTTCTATTTTCTTTGCATATTTTAACTAATATTATATATCATTCTATCTTTAGAGTGATGATAGACGAAATTTTCAAGACGAAATTAAAGGACATTTAGAAGATCATGGGCTTCTTGGTGATAATGTAGAATAGATTGACACTTATCTGTTTGAAACAACCCAATTATTTTCAAGTCTTGATGAGTCAATGTAATGGTTATATGTGGCCATCCTCATCATGCATACGTGATAAAGGCAAACTAAGCGCAAGCATGGTGTTACTGAAGTGATTACATGTGAGCGATATGGTAAATCTCGACTTTATTGTAATGATGTAAATCATTGTTTAAGGACACCTCCAAGAAATTTGGTTGTCCTTTCATTTGAAAGCAGTGGTTCTTACGATAGACGGTGGTTGGCGATTATTTGTGGTGAATGGATGGAGAACATAACACCTATTGGGAGATATTTAAAGGGCATCATATTGACCACGTTTTAGTGTTATGAGGAGACTTTGATTCGTACTATGAATAAAAGTCAAGTTTCAAGCTTGTTTGATAACCCTTGGACCCACAGTTGACAAACGGTCCATGTACAATTTCAACTTTAAGTTAAATCAAGAGCGCAAATGAGGTTGAATTGTATTTCATTGTCTTGTCAATGAGTTAAATGCAAAAGGTTATCAAATTGGCTTGAACCTGATCAATGTACTTTTGTTTAGTTTTTCATTAACATTGTTTCTATAAAACCACACAAAGTTGTATATTATGTTTACATTATGATGGGATTGCAAATGATAATTTTACATTTGGGATATGTTATGTTTGTGCATCCTTTTTTAGTCAAAATTTTTCACTCATTTCCATTCATCCTCATCGACAGCACATTAAGACAAATGCTTATGAGAGCCTTTGGTTTAGCTAGTTGGAATGGACATCTATCGGAAAAAACTTCCACATTGCGTATGCATTGGAAAAGAAGAAAGTAAGCAAATCTATACTTGGATCCTCGTAATGTGAAGTGTGTAATAATCACACCTCCTAGTGATTGTTAGTAACTGAATAAGAACTGGGTCTTATGAAAGCGTTAACCAACTTTTTTCCAAAAAACACATCACTGCTTTGTAGATTGTTCATTAATAAGAATGTGGAGGCTACTGCTAGAGTTTTTCAAGGATGTTTGGTTGGTGAGGCTTCTTCATTGTGAGAGAATAGTGGTTTATGCAAAAAACAATGAAGATTTTGAGAGAATGCTTGGAAAAATGGAAAAGATCTATCAAAATGTTCCCGCACTTCCATACTACTTGTGCACCACATGGCTAATATTTCCTCAGAAGTTTGTTGAGTGTTATGTGAAGCATTACACTCATTTTGGATAAACCAGTTCCAACATATAACTTTTAAATGTAGTTTACCTATTCAATTATTATTTTTTACAATTTAGTGTTTATGAGAAAACATCACAATACTTTCTTTATTTTCATACTTTCTAAAACTAATTGATGGCATGTTGATATAGAGATGAGAGCTCTTATGCAGCGTTGAAGCAATGAATCTATACATCAATTGCACCGATTGGATACAGTTTGCTATCCAAATTCATTGCCATTTCTTTGAGAGTCTCGACATATAGAGTTTAAAAATACTTCATGGTTAAAAATTCCACATGATGACCAGCACATACCTTTTACAAGTTTACGTGGACACATGACTCGAAAGTTTTTAGTTTGTTGCATAATGAGCTTAAATGTGGTAAGACGTTTGGTGCCAATCAAGAAGTTTGTGGATTTTCTCACGAACGGAATTATGGTCTTCTTTGTGCTCATGGGGGGCGAAGATATGGGGGGCTGGTGGGTGTGCGGCCCCCAACTCCCTATGGTACATAGTTAAATTAGTTCTAACTTTATTGTGATATAGTTTATTTATGTTAATAGATATTTGTTTGCCCCCATAACATTAACATTTTGTAAAATATCACATGATATCACTAAGTTTTATTTACTATCAATAAAATTTCTATTAATATGTAATTTTTTATATAACTATATTATAAAAAAATCATTTTTAGTCTATATTAGATGAGAAAACTCTTAATATTTTAATTTTAACAATATAGTCTAAAGTAAAACGGATTATTATGTCATTCTTAGTAATCATGTACCCCTTATATCCATAATACAAGTGTTTTAGTTTTTCATTACCGATTGTGTAAATTAAAATAATATTAGAATTACTCAAAATAATTTTTAGAATAAGTTTTTAGAAAAAACTTAAAACTACTAGTTTATAACTATTGTTCTATATTAATTGCATTATCATATAATTTAGTATACCAATTTTTTTATAATTTAAAATAAAAAAGGTAAAACAAAATTATTTATATGTTAATCTATATATTTCAATTTTATTTAAATTTTTATGTCAAATTCGTCCCCCTACAAATATTTCCTAGCTTGCCAAGCCCTCGTGGCTTGTCGGTAGAGGAGTGGTATCCTCGAACCATAAATGATGGGTTCAAAACCTACCCCACTTATAAAAAATGTAAAGTTTATTGAGCGTATGAATATTTCATTAGAAAACATTCGGCCATTATGAAGAACATTGGATGTGGATAAAACTGTTGAGGGACAAAATTTACAACTTAGGTGGATGAGAATTAATGAAGCAAAATTGAAGAAATATATGATCATGTGATACAAAGCAAAGACCCGGTGATGACAAAATGATGCGTGAATAGTTGGTACTCAATTGTGTATCCTAAAGTGATGTGTCACGTGGACGAGCCAAATATCATCCATCCAAAAGGTAGACCAAAGCTAAATAAATCTCAACTTCGTGAAAAATTCTTCCATGAACACATGAATAAGAAGTATGGGGAAAAAACAAGCAAACAAGGTACTATTGGTGGATTTCTTGATTGGGTAGGCATGAATAATTTTTCTTATTGGCCGAGTTTTAATGATTACCACTGCCCTGATTATTTATTAGTTTTAAGGATGTTGTTTTTGATGGTAATTATGGTTTTCATGTCATTGCCGACTAGAGTTTTGGAGATTTGTGGATGTTGCTAAAGAGATTTATGGATGTTTCTAAAGAGATTTGGAACTAAGAATGTTGTTAAACTGATTTGAAACTATGAATGTTGTAATATTGATTCGTATTATGAATGTTGTTAAGATGGTTTGGATATTTAAGTGTTGTTACGTGGGTTTATGAATACTATATGAATGTTATTAGTAGGTGATAAAGATATGAAGCTCATACCAGATGTTTAAGACAACTCTAAATTAACAGTAGTGTATGGTAAAAAAAATTATTTTAAAAGAACCAAAGACACCTATTTTAACAGTTGTCAAAAGATAGGAAAAAGTGTAAAGTGTGCTAAAGACAACTGTTCTTTAACAGTTGTAAAAAATAGGAAAAATTGAAAAATATATATTATAAGACAACTGTTAAAAATAGTTGTGTTTGGTGTCAAAAGTGGGAAATAGGTATGCGTATTACAACTGTTATTAACAGTTCTCTTTTGTATATCTACCACAACAATAATAACAATTGTAATAGGTCCATTTACCAGTTGTAGTTTGGTTGGATAAGACAACTGTTAAATAACAGTTGTCTGATGCAATGCCTACCTAAGACAACTGGTTCTGTTACAACTGTTGATAATAGTTGTCTTTGACTTTTTCAACAGTTGTCTACAACATTTTTTGTGGTAGTGGGAATTCCCCCTGGTTTGCCAGGAATCCATCTAGCTGTGAGTTTAGTTTGCATGCCAGTTCTTATTAACTTTCGACCCCCATAATCCACCAAATTCCTAACACTTAGGAGAGCTCGCCATATGGGACTTGAAGAAGTTGGAGGCTGATTGTAATACCACCATCCCACATTGGGATATGAGTAGTAATGTGAATGGTTTATAAGGATACATATGGGTTGACTACAGCAACAAGGCCTTCCACTTTTAAGCCCAAGTGAAGATTGAGGGCCTAAAGTGGCTAGTTTTCAAGCCCGAATGGTTTGAGAGCTAGGTTGTTGGAAAGTTACTCATGTGGGGTGTTACAAATGGTATCAGAGCTGACTCGGGACAGTGTCGAGATGATCTACCCGACACCTACCGAGGATGTCCATAGGACTTGGATATTAGGCTTGTGACAAGGACGTAATGTGAATGGTTTATAAGGATACATATGGGTTGACTACAACAACAAGACCTTCCACTTTTAAGCCCAAGTGAGGATTGAGGGCCTAAAATGGCTAGTTTTTAATCCTGAATGGTTTGAGAGCTAGGTTGTTGGACAGTTACCTATGTGGGGTGTTACACTGATGGGTCCAAAGATCATCATTATCATAACGGAGGTAGCGAGCATAATAAATCTTGACAATAAGAGATGATTTGTTGGTCATGACCCTCCAAATCTGTTTTGCAAGCAGCGTCTTATTATAACTAAGAATATCACGAAAACTTAGTCCCCCAGCCCCAAATCTTTGCAAATGTATGCCCATTTACAACAATGTAATGTGTTGTGTGATGATGTATCTCCCCACCAAAAGTTTGTAAAAAGTTGTTGTAACTGGCTAAGGAAAAACTTGGGAAGACTGATCACTGACATTATATAGGTGGGAATGGCTTAAGGGATGGCCTTGATGAGCGTTGTACGGCCTGCCTGTGAGACTGTCTTATTCCAAGTGTGAAGGTGTTTTGATGATACGATCCTTAATATAGTTGAAAACAGTTACACGATTCCTACCTATACGACCGGGGAAGCCCAAGTAAGTGCCAAAATCCTGGACCTGGCATGCATTTAAAAAGTGGGCAATAGAGTCTCGAAGGGTGGGCTGCAAACCTACAGAGAACATAATTACTGATTTATGATGGTTGATACACTAACCTGATGCCAATTTAAAATCCTCTAGCACTGTGATAATGATTGGACATTCGAGATTGTTGATGCCTCAAAAAACATAATCATCCACAAATAGTAAGTTAGTGAGCGGGATCTTAAGACCGTGGATGTTGTAACCTTTATATAATCCAACATCTGATGCAAGCTTCAATGTAGCTGTAAAGACTTCCATGCAGCAAAATAGTGGATCCCAAAACCATGTTGAGGGAAGAAAATTTCACCTAGGTATCCATTGATGAGGACATCCATTGATACAGAGGTATGACACTTCCTAACTAGAGATATCCAGTGAGGGTGAAAGCCCATACTCGTCAGGATGTCCAAGACAAAGGACCATTCTACACGGTCAAAAGCTTTAGACATGTCAACCTCATAAGCAAAGTGCCCTCTAGACTTTGCCTTTGAATTGCGCATCAGGTGAAGCAGTTCATGAGTTGTTAAAATTTGGTTTGTGATTAGGCGACCATGGACAAAAGCAGTCTGGTTCCCAGAGATGACCTGAGGCATTACTGACTTGATTCTGTTCACTAGGACCTTAGAGATAACTCGATAAATGGTGTTGCATAAAGATTGATTGGTCGATATCCGAGATTGAAGAAGTAGTCTTTTTTTTTGAATGAGACAAATGAGTATGATTGACACCCGTGGGAAGAGCTGAGGTATTAAGGAATGCAAGGGCGGTTTGAATAAAGTCTTCACTAATCACTGGCCAAAAGGTCTGTAGAAAAACTCCATTTATGCCATCTGGTCTTGGAGCATTTGATGAACTCAACTGCTTGTAAGCTGCTACTATTGCATACAATATAGCGAAAGATGGGTGTAGCCAAGAGTTCTTGATAAAAGAAAAGTTACTAATGCATAATCTTAGGGTCTGGTCTTTAAACAACTTTTTGTTGTTTTTGAGATTAATGTGACACATGTCACTTATCTATTTGGTTACTTTTACCTCTTGGACCCACCAAAATTGAAATACTCTACTCTTAGGCCCTGTTTGTAATTAGACTTTTGCAACAAAAGCAGCTTAATGTGGCTTTATTTTAAAGTCGTGACCGCCTTTTTGGGTTTGACCATCCTAAAATTTTATTTAGGGAATTTTCATGAGATGCTCCTGAGGTTTGACCGAATTTCACCAAATACCCCTACCTTTTCAGAATTACTATGAGATACCCCTGAGATTTAGTTTTTAATACGAGATACCCTTCCGTCTATTTTCTCAGTAAACGTCCGTTAACTTTTTCAATTTCTTCCCATTTTACCCTTAATCCAATTTTCATGAGATACCCCCCCCACATATTTGTAACGACTACTTTCACCAGATACCCTTGCATGTTTCAAATGACTAGTTTCACCTAGAGCTGATCATAATGTGTCCGGCCCGGCAGCCCGGTCCGACCCGGCCCGTTAAAAAAGCCCGACGAGCCCGAACCTGATAGGGCTTTCGGGCGGCCTGGACATTAAAATTAGGCCCGAATGAAAAACCGGGCCGGGCCGTGGCATGCACATTTTGTGAGGCCGTGGGCAAGCCCGGCCCGGCCCGATTTTATATTTGTAGTTTATATTTAAAAATCTAATATATACATATTTATCTTTTATATAATATATACAAAAATATATATAATATATACATTTAAATAAGTTATATATATAATATATAAATCTATATTAAAATATTTTAATTTTAATTTTTTTTATTAATTTATATTAAAAAAATTAAAAAAACTGGGCCGGGCGGGCCGGGCTTCGGCAAAGTCTGGAAAAAAACGGGCCTAGCACGGCCCGGCCCGAGCATGTAAAAAACTGGGCTTGGTTTTTGAAATAGGCCCGACGGGCCTAGAATTTTCCTCTGGCCCGCCCCGAAACCGGCGCCCGCCCGAATGATCACCTCTAGACTTTCACCAGATACCCCTGTAACGGGTACTTCACCAGATATCCCTGTAACGGGTACTTCACCAGATACCCTGTAACGGGTATTTCACCAGACACCCCTACAACATAAAACAGCTAGTTAGGCCTATAAAATCAGAAAAAAACACAACATTTTGACATTATAGTTTCTAATGTGACAATGTCTCCTCACAATCAAGTTACTCGGTCACTACTGTTGCTGAAGGTAGAAGATGCAATTGTGGAAGAGAAGCTGAAGTCCTTGTTTCAAGAAAAAAAAACACTTCATCCGAAAGAATGTACTACAAATGCTTACATTGCAATAGACGGATAGATTGGGCAAAACCACAACTAATCAACAGATTCCAATGGCACAACAACATTATATCCCCAACAACAGAGCTTAGAAGCAGTGCAACATGAGCTGATGAAGATCAAGGAGGAGGAAGTGAAGGACTTGAAGATGCAAAGTTCAATGGGGGTGAGGGTAGGAGTATTTATATGCATATTCTATGTATTGTTGCTGCTGAAAATGTAACCAAATGTTAAATGTATTGTTGCTGCTGAAAATGTAACCAAATGGCACAACAACATTATATCCCCAACCAACAGAGCTTAGAAGCAGTGCAACATGAGCTGATGAAGATCAAGGAGGAAGTGAAGGACTTGAAGATGCAAAGATCAATGGGGCGTAGGATTATTATAAGCTGAAATATTAGTGTTGGAACTATGTAAATGCACTAGCTTAATGTGTAAGTTGCTGCAACTTTGTGAAATAACCAAGCTCAAAAGTAACAGCTTATTATACTTCTGATTTTTTTTACATTTCTAACATTTGTTACATTTTCAGCAGCAACAATACATAGAATATGCATATAAATACTCCTACCCTCACCCCCATTGAACTTTGCATCTTCAAGTCCTTCACTTCCTCCTTGATCTTCATCAGCTCATGTTGCACTGCTTCTAAGCTCTGGGGTTGGGGATATAATGTTGTTGTGCCATTGGAATCTGTTGATTAGTTGTGGTTTTGCCCAATCTATCTGTCTATTGCAATGTAAGCATTTGTAGTACATTCTTCCGGATGAAGTGTTTTTTTCTTGAAACAATGACTTCAGCTTCTCTTCCACAATGCATCTTCTACCTTCAGTAATAGTAGTGACCGAGTAACTTGATTGTGAGGAAGACATTGTCACATTATGAAAACTATAATGTCAAAATGTTGTGTTTTTTTGATTTTATAGGCCAGAACTAGTTGTTTTATGTTGCAGGGGGTGTCTGGTGAAAATACCCATTACAGGGGTATTTAGTGAAAGTACCTGTTACAGGGGTATCTGGTGAAAGTACCCGTTACAGGGGTATCTGGTGAAACTAGCCATTTGAAACATGCAAGGGTATCTGGTGAAAGTAGTCGTTACAAATATGTGGGGGTATCTCATGAAAAATTGGATTAAGGGTAAAATGGGAAGAAATTGAAAAAGTTAACGGACGTTTACTGAGAAAATAGACGGAAGGGTATCTCGTATTAAAAACTAAATCTCAGGGGTATCTCATAGTAATTCTGAAAAGGTAGGGGTATTTAGTGAAATTCGGTCAACCTCAGGGGCATCTCATGAAAATTCCTTTTTATTTATAAGCTACTCAGTCCAGCTTCAAGATAGAGGTGGGGTTTACCCGCGTTTGGGTTTTCCAGCCCAAAATAAAGCTACATTGCTGCTAGAAAAGACCTAGGTACCCTCCTACTATTGCTGAAAATTACAACCCCAACCATCACTTACTTAACTACTCACCCGATTCACAGTCACTTCACCTCTTCAATGGAAGCTCCATTTTCCCTGATGGTTGTCGCCGCTGCTCACACCAGAGGACGTTGCACCTACCGCTTTCAAACTATTTTTTTGGTTCAGGTGAACTTCTAATGGCGGTCGAATGCTGTAACGCCCCTATTTAACATATTATAGCGAAAATAAAATACTAAAGGCGTACAGACCATCGGGTTTCAAACACCCGACACCAAACCTCACCAATTACAACTTAAAGATTACAATTGTCACGACCTGAACCTCAAGAAAACTAACAAAGTGAAACAGTAATATAACACATAACTCTCAAAACCTAATCCCATCCCAATCACTCGTTCTCTTCGTGGCCACCTGTAAAATAACTCGTACCTGCAAGATAAAACCAAGCAGCCCACCCCGAGAGGGGTGGGTCAGTCCCTGGAATGGAACTGGTACGATCCTCCAAAAACAAACTTATAATACAACTCTTAAATAAATAATAGCTTGAAAGCAATCACTTAAACCACACAGAGGAGCAAGGCATTCCACAAATCACCAAATCAAGATAACAAGTTAAGAATAAAGATGAATAACAGAAAGATAAAGTTAGTGAAACAAAACCACACCATGTGTTAGTGAACATCCAATGCCTTAGTTAAACCCAAATCCCGTTACGAGTAGAAAGACCCAGATAGTCATAAAGGACTAGGAATGATAAGATAGATCCAAGAACCAATAACTCAAGAGTGGAATAATTCAACTGGGAGAGATGGCCCCCACCGCCAAGTACATCCTTTTAGGACAGGGGATATACAACCCCTCACTGTCTACAACGTCCCTTTGGGACAGGGGATATACAGCCCCTCACTGTCTACTACGTCCCTTTGGACAGGGGATATACAGCCCCCCACTCTCTACCACGTCCCTTCTGGGACAGGGGATATCAGCCCCTCACTGTCTACCACGTCCCTTTGGGACAGGGGATATACAGCCCCTCACTGTTACCATTGAAGACGCGCACACGTCGAAACCTCAAGAACCAGCTCATGGATGAAACGATATCCAGAGTTAAAGAAGAATTTACCAAAATTGACCTTTTTCCAAATTCCCACCAGATCACTAACTACCCAGAGCGATACCAAAACACTCAGTCCTACAGAGTGCAGAAGCGTAAACCCTAAGCAGTCAATGTCTAATGGAACAACCAAATAGAAGGAACCAATACCCAAGTGAGTTTCACATTCAAGGCTCAGTTAGTCACACAAGCTGAGTTAGTAACACAACCATTTCCTTTTAAAAATTCCTCTTAAACTCAGTTAGCGTTTTTCGAAAACGTCCCATAAGTCAATCAGCAAAAGTATTAGAGTACGAGGAATCGTACCTAGTCAACGTTGTAGCAGTTCTAGTAAACTCGTGCAAACATTCAACAATTCTCTGAGGAACATTGAAGATAATTTACTATCAATAACCTGTACCCTAAGTTAAACTTAAATAAATTCCTCTCTCTTATTTCCAAATCTCAATTATCTTATAAGTCCTCGCTTAAATGTTATGTATAACCTTTGACTTATTTTAGAAGGGTATAGCCCAAGGTTGTAGGATCAAGGAATGTATTTTATTAACACCTGCTAACTGTCCACTCCTATCCACTTTATTCATATTTAACCACAATCCTCACATTCAAGACTTTTGAGACCTTTATATCATAAATGTGTTTATATTATATAACTAAATCTAAGAATTTCAATAATAATCTTAAGCTCAATACTTTATTCTTAATTTAGAATAAACATTGTATTATGACCTATGATGGACTCATCTCAGAAAACTATACTATTATCTCACAATGTAAAGATTATGTATTTAAACAATATCTACTAGATAACCCATTATGATAAGTCCTTCCTTTAACTTAATTAAGATCTACATCTTGTATATTGGAATCGTAGTGTTGTAGACGCGTTTTATTATAACTTAATTGAACTGCTAAACTCAATTATCTCATCTTTAGTTCAGAATGACTTTTAATTTCAACCATCTAATAAACTTGTCATAAGATGTTAAATTGCTTCTCATCCTGAATAACTATACTATAGTTAACTTAGATTTAATGAATTAATCTTACATTTAGTATTCACAAGGTATATTATATGTTTTATTATTACCTATACAATAAGGTGTTTAGTATAACCTTTTATGTATCCTTACTTACATTTAATTTCCTAAATGTTTTATTTTTACACACATTCTCTCTATACACTATGTATAATCCTTTGTACTAAACTTCATTAAACTTAAACCTTAAATACGTTTTAAATTGTTTTATAAAACCTAAGGTTTCAAAGGAATAACGTAATAAATTATTTCCCTTTATTATGTTTTAGGATAAACATATATCTTAACATAAGGTAAAATTTATCTAAGAATTAAATCCCCATTCATAAGTGAAATTGCCAATTATTTAATAAGATCATCTATCCTGAAAATTCTCATTTTATATTCAAATAACATATCATTATTTCCCATTACCGTAAAGTATATCAATATAATATCTTACGTAACTTAGTTTTATCTAATAAAAGGTTCAAAGGTTTTAAGTATCAAATCCCTATTGATAAACATTCTATAAATTCTAACTACTAAATACCTCACTTAATTGTAAACTCACATCCTAAGTATTGGTAATAAATGTTATAAATGTATTTCATATGGCTTATCTAATGCCAAGAAACTTAAGGATTATTATTTAGATAAATTTCGAAATCATAGTTTAATATAGTTATATCATAATCCTTTTAATGATTTTATCTTAAAACATTAAGTTATATTTCAATACCATAAATGTTAAGAAATGATTAAATATAGACTTACTAATCCACCTCACATTTAGATGTAAAAGTATTTTATTATTTTATTATTGTTTATATATTAAGAACATTTATATGTAAAAGTATTACATTTATTTATCATTAATTATAGAATAAGATCTATTTGTGTAAAATCTAATTACAAATATTCCTAAGTCCCAACTTATTAATTACCTAACCAAATTATAGATTTACATTCTGGTCTTTGACAAATAATATACACATGTATTTTAATATGGTTTATATAAATCTTAGAAATCCAAGATAACTCTTTAAGCTTAATTTCGTAACCACAATTCAATACTATCTCATATAATATTCTTTTAACAGTATTATGTAGGTTTAGTTTAACTTATTAATTCCTTCATATTCTATTTGCTATAAGGTATTTTATGTCTTTTATTTATTTATTATTTATCGTATGTATACTAGGATTTACTCAAGACATTCTTTATGTAGTTTTATTGCATTTAATTATTTATATTAACTTTTACACATATCTACATCCCAAAATATGGTTTATAAAATAAAGTATTTTCCTTAGTTTCAATTAAGTATATTAACTACATATTATAATTAATATAAATGTAGATTAATTTAGTTCCTTGATTTAACCTAAGTTACTACTTTAAAAGTTTATTTACCTCACTTAAAAGTTTATTCCTAAAAATATTTATAAACATACTGTTACTAAATGTTAATTTAGTCTTTTCATATTTTCCCAACCTAAAAAGTTTATTAACAAACTATATCTTAATTTTGTTACATTAAAAACCATATATTATAAGATAAACTTATGAAAACTTCATAAACACAATTTTTAAACCCACTTACCCTTGTCCAAAAATTCCCAAATTTAATATATAGTAACTAAACATTTAGACATATTATAAAATTTTTATTTCATAAAAATATCTTTTTAATTTAACCAAATAATTCCATAATACCCGTAACTTACAAAAATCATAACTTACGTTTAAAAACCCAAAACCTTATTAATTTACATAATAATAAACTAGATTTTATAAGGAATATATGGTTAAAATTTCAAGTCAAAACACATTCGGGAAGACCATTAACTAAATTCAACAAGTTAGAGCTAAATTTTGAACATTATAAACTTAAAACATCTTTATTATCCACGGTCTAATCTCGACCGTCCAATCTTTTAAAACGCGATCGAACGGTCCCTGAAAGCTCAGTTCATCAGCGAGAACAGAATCGATCCCGAGTACTAAATTGCAATTTCCTCTAAATCTACAGAACTAAATTGAGTGATTCTTGGTTCTATGGTTTCGAAATTCAATTACGGTTCCATTGATACTAATTTCGCTAGCTATAATGCAGGATTCACCGGTTTTCGATTTCGGTTTCGAAGTTAGGGTTCATAAGGGTTTCCGAACTCAAATCTCTCAAATTCACTCAATCTAATGCTTAATTGATGCAATTGGAACATGGTATTGACTGATAATGTAAGGGCGATTAACAAGGTTGAAGGAATTTGAAGGAAACTTACCGGAATTGCTCGAATCGAACGGATTTGTTTTGGTTTCTGGAAAAACGCCCCCTTTACAACCCGATTGAGTAGCCTACTTTGCAACGCTATAATTTACAGTACAGAACGAGTTAGAACTAGTTCTTGGGCTTAATCTAAAGAGGAAACGTAACTCTACACAATGATAGCAAGAACTCACCCTAACTTGCACTACACAGAAAGAAATCGAAGCTGGAAGTTGCGAGTTTACCTTGCGTTTTCTGGAAAGAAAACTATGATTTTATGTTGTGACGAATCCGAAATTTAGACACCTCGTTCTTCCAAACGGTTGGGATTGGCTTAGGTCATCAACATGAAAGTTTTAGAGGGATTATAGCTCTTCAAAACGAGCTAAAGAACATGAAATTTGGCTGAGAAATGAAAGAAGTTATGATCGAACGAAGTTTACCTGAATTCGGTGAAAAGCTGAATTCTGGGTACGAGTTTCACAAGTGGTCAACTTTAGATCGAATTGAGGCTGATGTTAATGAATTAGGGTATGTGTGAGTAATGGTTGGAAGAAGGATTCAAAGGAGAAGAGAATGAAAAAGACGGCATTGAGAAATATTGAGAGATGAGTGAGATATAGCCGTCTAAAGTTAGGGCAAAAATCTGGTATCGGTTACCGGAAAACAAGGGATAAAATCGGCTAAGTGTTGGGCGACCCGTGACAGTGTGACACGTGGCATATTTAAATTTTGGCTCTAAACTTCAATCTATCATAACTTGGCTAGGATGATCAGTTTTTGACGTTCTTTTTATCGATCTTCATGGTTTTCCATAACCTATTTATTGGTATAGGTTTCATTGGCTGGTTTGACCATTCTCAAAAAGTCAACCCTAGCAAGGCTTAAAAGGCTTAAAGGTTCTAGAATTTTATTTTGACTTTTATGTTTCAAAACAATGTTCCAACTCTTTCTAAAATATTATAATATACTTGGAGTGTTTAGAATTTTCCCAAGATTTATTGACTTATAAATCTTATTGTTAAATTCATAATACTATATAATAATATATAATAGTTTAATACTTAATAGTATTCTTTAGGGTTAAATAGAAGAAATCCCCTAAATTAATTTCCATAATTCCACATAATATTAATATTCATAATTCCATACAATACTTAATATTCATAATTCCTTATACTAATTTAATTCATAATCCATATAATAATTTCATACTTAATAGTATTATTAAAGGTTTAATAAAAGAAATCCCCTAAATTAATTTAAATTAATTTAGGGGTATTTCAAATGCCCGTTGGGAATAGAAGTGTAGAGAAGAATAATGGAAGTGTTGAAGATGAATAGTTCATGTGAATTCCTTCTTATTTGAAAAAGCAAGGGCATATTGATAAAATGGACAAAAAGTAGATGGTCTGATCCATCATTGCTTATCGAACGGAAAAAAATATGACTGTGGTAAAGCTTTTTTTTGGGGCCTCGATAATACAGTCCATAAATCTGCGATTCACCAGTAAAAAAAACATCCCAATTTTGAACGAGGTCTTATTGGTTAACCATGGTGACCTTAATCATAAAGCTTCAAAACCCAGCTTAAGGAGTTGTTCGCTGAACGCGGTTTTTGCTGCGTTCAGTTTAATATATATGTGGTTAACCACAGTTGAGTATTTGTGTTTTGTGGGACCAAAAGCTAAAAATAGTTCGGTAAGTAAATGACATGTGTCACATTAATGTATAAAAATTTATAAAGGTGGTGAGAGAACTCAACCTTATGCTTGAAACTCCTAACACGACTATAGTTACTTTTTTCCCTTCTAGCGGTGCCTTTTAGAATATTCTGGAGTCTCTACGTGCGCCACCGTGACGTTTCTGTTTCCCTTCCTTTCCTCCTGTGGCTAAGGCGCTTAGTATTCCCCATCGACGGTGTGTCAGTTGTGCCGGCTACAGGTAGGCTTTGTAGTGAAGGATGATGTTTTGACTTCCGGTAGCTATTATGACTAGCTGCACGAGCAAGACAAAAAGCATAATTAAAAGGTGTTAAAAAGACATAAGGCAGGTAGCATTCAACATATGCTATCGTTTGCTTACCTGATTATACTTCTAGAGTGTGTTGGAAGAGGTCTCTTAAAAGAGGGAGAAAAAAAGTCAGCTACATAAAAGGGAGAGTGTTAGGAAGATGGAGAAGAAACTAAACCATATCGATGAGTTAACGAGTAAGTGTGCAAGACTTTCTCTTACAAAGGAGGAAGGAAAAGGAATAAGTGTGGATGATATCAAAGAGGAGGAAGGCGTTGTTCCTTATGAGAGTTGTCTGTTAGGCAAGTTGTTCAGCTCAAGATTGGCGGACATGAAGGCCCTGAAGTTTACTATGGCTAAGGTATGGAATATTCAACCTGAGCTTAAATGTAAGAGAGTCGGGAGGAACTTATTCTCGTTTAAAATGGGGGATCCAAAGGTGGTGGAAACTATATTTAAGAGGGGACCCTGGTCTTTTGATGGGGTCCTGCTTGCAATGCAGAAGGTGGAGAAGCGGTTGGCCCCAAAGGACCACACGTTCCAGTGAGTTCCTTTTTGGATGAGGGTGCATGGGGTGCCTTTCATGTTTTATCAAAAGGAGTTTGCCAAGAGAATGAGGGATAACATAGGGAGGTTTATGGATTTTTACTGAAGAAGATGATAAAGCTACTGGGGATTTTTTGAGGATAAAGGTTATTAATAGATGTAATATTCCCATTAAGAGATGTGTCACTATGGTTATGGGAGGAGTGGAGACAAACCTATGCTGACTTACGAAAAGCTTCCCTCGATATGTTTTAAATGTGGGGCTCTCAGTCATGGTACAAAGGAATGCACTTTACAGATGAATGTCCACTAGTACAAAAAACGTCTATTTCGGCGCCCCTATTTCGGCGGTTGTAGATAAAACCGCCGAAATAGGGGCCAGAGATGTATGCAGTCTGTAAAGAAGGGGCCTATTTCGGCGGTTCTTTGTTAGGAACCGCCGAAATAGACCATATTATAATAAAAAAAAATAAAAGATACCTATTTCGGCGGTTCCTTCTACGAAACCGCCGAAATAGGTGTTTCTATTTTTCTTTTTTTTTTTAATTAAAACGACATATTTCGGCGGTTCTTTGTTAGGAACCGCCGAAATAGGTATTTTTATTTTTTTTATTATTCTGAGGGTCTATTTCGGCGGTTCTTTGTTAGGAAACCGCCGAAATAGATCGTTTTAATTAAACCCCCAGACCCCCTCGACACAATTACGAGTTCAATTATCCCTAATTAACCACTCTCTCTGTTCTCTCGCGGCGAGCTGCGAACCCCCGACGCCACCACCACCAGACCGCCGTCGCCCGCCCTCCTCCTCCACCCGCCTTCGCCTGACGTCGCGCCGTCGGTGGTCGGTGTCGTCGCCGCCGTCTCCCGCCCAGCAACAGAGGCAACAGAGGCGCTAGCTAGGTGAGAGCAACCCTAACTTTGATTTTCGAATTTGTTTATTTAATTGTTAATGTGTTGTTAAAATTGATAGATTGTTGTCACATTGTGATTGTGGATGATGATATTTTGTGTGTGTGAAATCTTTGCAAGATTTGGTTGTTAAACTATTAAATTTATGTATGCACACAAGGTGTTCGACGAAATGTCCGAGTGAATTTTTGTGTTGTTTTTGGCCCTTCTTTTAAGTATAGTTAGGTTAGCTTATTTGGGCTAGATTTATTATGCTTATATATGGGGTGGAACAATGTTTGAGCATTATTTGTTTAAGTATAGTTAGGTTAGCTTATTTGTCCACTTAAAATTACTTGTTAATTCACATTTCATAAGTAAATATACATTGTAAATATACATTGGTGAGTGAGATCTCTGCTAGTTATATAAGTTAAGCAAAATTTGTACTAATCACAAATGTAAGTTTACTTGTTCGAACAAGTAATATAAGTTAAGCAATTAAGAGTTTCTCCTTGTCTTCATAAACAATGTAGTCGAGTTGATGAGTTATCATCTTTGACACTAAGTTCCCCACTCTCTGTAGATTGTATTAGCGTTATACTAAAAAAAATTCTTATTGTGCTTGTTTGAATGAGCTAACGATAATGTTTATAATTTACATATTTGATTATGATATTATATTATCGTTAATACAAGAGTGTGATGCATAAGTGGTATATTGAAAATTATGGATAACATGTTAAACATGAAAAATGCAATTTAGGTTGTTATGTAAGTTATAGTTTGATCTTGTCATTTATGAGTTGTTATGAACAACTTCATTCATTGGTAAAAAACTAATAAACATTCGGTAGTGTATATATATATATATATATGAGTATTGTATAGTCGTTAAGTTTAATATAAATTATTCTAATTGATCTGAATGTTGTTCAATCTTTATGCGTTGCCTCTGTAGAGATTGGCTACACGCGTCTCGCACGCCCGATTGAGAAGAGGGGCTGAAAACAATTCATTTAGAAACCGGTAATTTTTTTTAATTTAACTCTTCATTCTCTTCATTCGGTTCACTCACTGTAAATTTGCAACCTAACTGCATATAAGGAACAAACACAACTACTGAGTTTCTCTTGTGTTTATACGTATTTGTGTCTCTACAGATAAATACTTAAGAAGCTTCTTTACCATTTGATGGTATATTGAAAGCGGAGCGGAGAACAATTCATTTTCGAACCGGTAATATAATCTAACTTATCATTTTTCTCTTTTGTACTTTGTATTTGATTTCCACAAATTATTGGAATTTCGTTTGATGAATAAATTTGGTATATATTAGTTTGGTTTATGATTGAAATTTGTGTTGTTGAATAATTGGTGAATGCTTAATAATAGGCATGGTTGTGTCTTTTTTTTACTTTGTATTTGATTTCCACAAATTATTAAAATTTGGTTTGATGATAAAGTTGGTATTAGTTTGATTTGTGATGGAAATTTGTGTTGATGAATGGTTGGTGAATGCTTAATAATAAGCATGGGATAGGTAAAATTATGCAAAAGTCATGCCGTTTTTTTATTTTTTAAAATCTCTTCGTAATGAATATTGTTTGATGTATGTGTATATGTCTAACAATATCTAATTTTTTTTATCAGGTCTCACTACATTCAAGTCCGTGAGTCACCTCTCTTGTTTCCTGCCTTCTTCCATTACTGTTGCACTTTCCTCCTCTGTGCACAAGTAAGTAACTAAACCTTATTTTTGTGTTAATAAATGCAATTATGTATTTAAATATAAGTGCTAGTACATAATTTAGCTTCATTCCCTATTTGTTGATGCATTTCTTTTGTAATATTTTTTGTTGCTCCCTTGCAGAGACATATCAGAAGTGGTATTGCTGCATCTCTCACACAGAAGCGTACCTCTCAGGAACCAGTCTCCCCTGTCCATAATCTTAAAAAACAAGTACGTATTTTAACTCTCGATTCTTTGTTAATCTCTAAACCGGTTTGAACTTATACAGTGGAGAATTGAAAGCGTTGATTTGATGATCTGAATTTGCAATTGGTTTTCAGTTAGCTAGTAAAGAATTGATTTATTTTAATTGTTGGTTGCTGCCATTGTTGGAATGTTTGTGGTTGTGATGACTTTGTTATTTTTTTTGCAGTGGATGATCACCCTATGGATGACCCCATTGGACGGCTTCTCATGACTGGAGAACCTGAGCCACAGCACAATAGACCAAGTAAGCGAGTCACAAGAGGAGGAAAGAAGAAGAAGGACCAGTTAGCAGTACAGGAGACTGAGGCTGGCCCTTCACAGCAGACCGAAGAGGAGTCAGTTGTCCCACCAGAGGCGAAGAAGCAAAAGAAGAGAGGTGCAACACGTGGGCTGAAGGCTAACAAGGGCCCTCCTACAAAACCGGTGGACTTCAATCAGTTCAACCAACCCCATGGTAATTGGAAGAATGACTTCACCGCTTACGGTAGCCATTTGGTGAAGTCATATTGCAACATAAACCACAACTGGAAAGCACAGATGAAGCCTAATCATTGAAGGATACTATGTTTCAGCGTCTTCAGGTAAATCTCTACATTATTACTATGATCTTTTGTGAAATAATAGAATATTTATGTTTACTTTACTAACTGAATGATCATGTACGTAGTCTCGTTTCTCCGTGGATCCCGCACTTAAAAAGGATGTGCTATCAGCGATGTCGAAACAGTTCCGGGCACAAGAAGAATAAGTTGGCTGACAAGTTCATCTACAAGATGCCTACTCCAGAAGATCCAGATGAGCCAGATCATGGTGGAGACGGTGAGAGACCACCATGGGAGGTTTACGAGGGCATAACAGAAGAGCAATGGCTACAATTTGTTGAGAGGCGTCACACACCGGAGTTCCAGGTGCACTTTATTGTCATACATACATAAATTAATCTTAATTTCTTATGTTTTTTTGTGTTCAATTTCACTTAACATGATCCCATTAATTTATGCAGGCTCTCCGTGCGCAACAACAAGCAAATGCTAAGAAGAATCTGTACCCTCACCACTTAGGTGGAAAAAAGTATTGCTCAAAGGGTACCAGAATGGGAGCAAAAAGGATATCTGCCCACGGATGGCTCATTGGATGCCAGTGGCAGAAGAATGAAAGTGTGGGAGTTAAGCCACATTCGAAGAACTCTACTCCCGAAAATCCTCAATACGATGAAGCCACGAGAGCAGTTATTGCTCAAATGGTAAGTGATATCATTTCTTTTTAGTCAAACTGATCATTTCATTTGTATATGAACTTATGTTAAACTAATAACTGTATTTGTGTGTTTGTATTAGGGTGAATTAAGCTCTCAGCTCACCCAGGGCACCTGGACCTCACATAGGAATGATGATCCTCTTACACACGCTCTTGGTAAGAAGGATCATCCAGGTCGTGCCATTGGGTTTGGTGGGCACGTTGGTATCCGCCAGGCATTTGGCGTACCCGGGTCCAGAAGTGCACAAGGAAAATCGATTAGCTACGAGGAGCACCTGAGAGCGTTGGCTGAGATGGAGCAGAGGATTACTCAGAACGTCGACGAGAGGATCGCTCACGCTATGTCAAGGCTTCAGACAGCAGCATGACAGCCAAGAGGTTTCTCGACCACCAGTTGATCAGTCACCCATTCAGCAGCAGAGTGCACCGGTAGTGAGAAGTAGTGTCCACTCGGCTGATCCGTTTCCCTATGCATCTCTAAAGGTTAGACTAACATTTCAATTGAGTACATGACGATTAAGATTTTTCACTTGATCACTAATATCATCATAGAAGAATTCTCAATTTTTATCTAAACAAGTTCCACATAACACTCAGGAACCCACTGAGTGCCATCTGTTTTTACAAATTGGAGTAGAAGAGGTCATGGTTGCATGGGGAAAACTTTTCCCCTCTCTTCCAAGTGATATTGTGCACGGGTGAACCACTCCGACATTACCATGCACGAGTGCTTCTGGACGAATTTGTTGCAGAGCATGCTGACGTCGGTTTACCGGTGCCGGTCAACAAAGACCTACCTTGCGTTACAAACTGCGACAGTGCAGTGGCCTGTACGATTGGTCAGACTCCCTGGGCAGGTATTTACTCTTAACCCTTGCTATAAAAACTATGGTGTACCACCTTGCATCCATATACTTAATATACTAATATCATAGGATATGAGCCGACCGAAGACTGATAAGGGCAAAGGAAAAGAATTGCTGCGCCTGTGCAATCAAAGGCATCCACAAATTTCGTGCTTAGACCTGCTTTGGTGGAGAAAAGAATATTGGCCGGCCTGCCGACTAATATGCAGATTCTGCATTCATCCTTGTTGCTGCTACCACTGATTGTGATTCCTCATGTGGAAGATCCGAGCGGATATTTCACTTTAGAGTTCAAGGAGAAGATATACATCGATTTGGGATGTATATGTCCGACTTCGAGGAGTGCTTCAGGAGGGATTGGCTGAATGTGTCGATTATCAAGTCAGCCGCCATGTGAGTGACTTATACCTTTTGTATTTTGAATTCAATGATTGATGATGAATTAGATGTTTGATAAAAAGTTAATGATCGACTAATGATATTGCCTCATAGGTTGCATGATAAGACGATCAATGTCTATGAAGATCACAGATTCGGATTCCTGTGTCCTGCTATGTGCAGTGAAGTCCATGATGACAAGTGATATGGAAGGCCTTATGCAGTATATGACGAATCCCTCTTTGAATGTTCTAACAAGTCATTTATTATGCTGCCATATCATTCAAAGTATATATTTGACTATTTATCTTAGTATTATCTAAAACATATAGTTTGTGTTAGTTGCTTAATGATTACAACACATTGTGTAATTTGTGGACAGTCGACATTGGTCATTGATTGTGCTGGTGATGTTGAAGCACCCACGAATCTTGCAATTTGACTCACTTGGTAAGGCTGCCAAGAGACCGAAGATCTCCACCGCAATACTGGGGTAATTAGTTTGTTATCGTAAACAACAATTTTATTACTTAACATTAACTGTTTCATAACTTGCTACTGATGCTTAAAACTATATGTATTGCTGATGTATATAGTTCCATGAGAGCTGCATTATCTCTCCAGAATAAAACAACGAAGCGTGACATCCCTTGGAACCTAGTCAAGGTACTCTATTAATTGATAAATTTGTGTTATAATGTTTAAACTTGTTATAACTGTCAATATGTGCGTTTGTATAGTGTCCGGTGCAGCCTGGGGGTTCAGAATGTGGATACTATGTCATGAGATTCATGAGTGACATAGTAGGAGCGGCAAACCTTTTACCAGAGCACTCGTTAGACATGGTAACATTCTTTGAAAGTTTCAATTATGCTTTACATGTTGTTAGACTTGTACGTTTTAGATTAATGTTCATTTTTTTTCAAGGCTTACGAACAAGTGTTCAAAGATGGTCAGTATGATGATGCTCAAATTGTTGAGATGCTTGAGGAATGGTCGGAGTTTGTCTGCACAAGTTTATGAATGATGATCATGAAGATGTTTTGTGAACTTTTTGGAGTATGTAATTGTAACTGTACACTTGTGGATGGTGTAATGGGTAGATTTGAATTGTAATGTTGTTTTTATTTGTAATGAAAGTGTGTAAATAAGTGTAATTGCATTGGTTTTGTTAACTCTCAAATTGTGGTGTCGTTGGTATTAATTGGGAGCTTTTATAACTTTTAAAATGTCTGCTGGAGCTCCCTGTATGGATGAAGCTTTATTACAGGTCTCATTGAAACAAATGCGGTGAATATATATATATAAGCTAGGATGGAAAAAAAATACCCCTATCTCGGCGGTTCTTAGAGCACAACCGCCGAGATAGACCCATGGGATTGACCGATGCTGAGTTTGACCATGAGTCTATCTCGGCGGTTATATAAGAACCGCCGAGATAGACTCATGGTCAAACTCAGCATCGGTCAATCCCATTGGTCTATCTCGGCGGTTGTGCTCTAAGAACCGCCGAAATAGGTGCTCACACCTATTTCAGCGGTGCTCATTTTGGCGGTTTACAAACCGCCGAAATAGGCCCATTGGAACCGCCGAAATAGGCCCTTTTTCTACTAGTGGTCGTGAGGAGGAGCTACCTTATGGGCCGTGGTTAAGGGCCAGTGGCATCAGGGTGGCTAGAAAGTGGGAGTGGTTCCTCGTATGGAGAATAAGGAAAACATAAGTGAAGCCATAAACCAGAAGGATGTAGCTGGGTAGGGGAAGACGAATCAGAAGGATGTGGTTGGGATGGAGGAATCTAAGGAAGGAGGAAGGGGTGGGGGAAGAAGAAAGGTGCTTTTATCATGATGCCTTGGATACTGCTGTCATAGATTATAGCGGGAAGAAGAGGAAAATGGATAGATGAAGATGAAAGTTCCTTTGACGAAATCTTGGAGCTTAAAAGTGTGTAGGAGGACAGTAAAAAAAAGGAAGAAGGTGGTGTGAATCGCCAGAACATCAAACAAGAGAAGGAAGTGGTTAAGGAGACTGTAGCTGTGAAAACTAATATGGGAAAAGAGGCGCCCTTGGGGAATACCCAAGGCCGCCTAAACCAATGAGTTGCTTAGCTTTGAACTGCCGTGGCCTAGGTGAGCCGGCAGCAGTTCGAGAGCTCCTAGATCTATTCCGGGAGGAATCACCTAGTGTGGCGTTCCTTTCAGAAACAAAGTTGGCGGTAGTTGAAATGTAGGGGATTATTAAAAGATTGAGAGGTTACAAAGGGGTGGTAGTGGATAGTAAGGGAAGAGCGGGTGAGTCTGTCTGGTGTGGAAGGAGAATGTTCAGGTGCGGGTTCTTTCCTTGTCTTTACATCATGTGGACTGTTTTTTTGAAGCAGAAGAAGCTGGCCAGGGTTGGAGATTGACTGTAGTATATGGTTGATGGGACCGGAGAGACAAACATTTGACATGGAGACTACTGGAAGAGTTGAGAGATTATTCTAACAGCCCATGGATGGTTGTGGGGATTTCAATGAAGTCCTGTTTGCCTCAGAACATAATTAAGGGGAAAGGGAAAAGACGCAACATAATGATGGGGGAGTTTAGGAACTGTTTGGAGAGTTGTGGATTGAAAGATTTGGGGTGGGTAGGTGATCCTTTCACTTACTCAAATCTCAGGGAAGGTGAGGAGAATTCTATGAGCAGAATTGATAGGGCGGTGGCTAATGTGGAGTGGTGTGCTTCTTTCCCCCGGGCTAGAGTTTTCCACCTTGAATGGGGAAGATCAGATCATCGCCCAATTAAGATAGTCCTTGAGGTAAACAGAAGGAAGGGTTCAAAACCATTCAGATTTGAAGACTGTTGGGCGGAGAGAAAAGAATGTAAGGAAATTGTAGAAAACGTGTGGAATCAATCAGACTTGCTTAGCAATGACTACATGAACAAGGTTTATTATGTGGTCAGCAATTAAAAAGGTGGGGAGAATGGAATTTACAAGGAAAGACGGGTTTACAAATGAAGCAAGCAGAGTTTCAAAGTGTATTATTGATGGGGGGGTGACGAGGGTGTCAATCAAAGAAGACATATTCTGTTAAGAGAGATTGATGACCTCCTTCTAAAAGAGGAAATCAGATGGGCACAGAGATCAAGGGCTATGTATCTTAGTACGGGCGACCGTAACACTAGTTTCTTTTTCTTTAAGACAAAATCAAGGGAAAAAAGAATGAGATCCTGGAATCGATGGATGAGCATGGCATTAAGAGAAGATCATGGATGAGATTGAAAAGGCAGCTCGCGGTTACTTTGTTGATCTATTCTCTTCAACTAACCCATCCGAAATGATCACATTCTGGCCTGCGTTGAAAAATAGAGTTACCCAGGAGATGCTGGAGACAATTAACCGCCAATTCAAAACAGAAGAAGTTCTGGAAGTGATTAGGGGCATGAATAGAAGGAAATCTCGGGGCCGATGGCATAAACAGTACTTTTCTCCACTTCTATTGGAATATTGTTAATTCTAATTTTGTTTCTACTATTTTGAATGTTTTAAATGGTGGTAATATGCCGGAGGGAATGAATCATACCCACTTAGTGCTCATCCCGAAAAAGAAGGAGACCATAACAATGAAAGATTTTAGACCTATTGCGCTGTGCAATACAATATATAGGGTGACATCAAAGGTCTTGACAAACAGGATTAAAGGGGTAATGAATGAATTGATTTCCCCGGATAAGCAGCCTTTATTCCAGGTAGACAGATCTCATATAACATCATTCTGGCTCATGAGATTCTTCACTCTTTAAGTGGTTGTAGGGCAAGAAAGAAAGGCCTTTTTGTGGTTCAATTGGATCTAGAGAAAGCCTATGATAAGGTTGAATGGGATTCTCATTTGAGGTGATGAGCAGAATAGGCTTTGAAGGCAGATGGATGGAAGCAGTCAAAAAGCAATTTGTTCTGTCACTATGGTGGTGAGAGTGAAAGGATTTCAGGTAGGGTCTTCTTGCCTCAAAGAGGGTTGAAGCAAGGGGATCCTATTTCTCCATACTATTTCTGTTGTGTATGAAAGCTTTTACTCCCAGTCTAAAGTTTGCTAATCAAGCCTGGAATTTCAAAGGTGTAAGGATTAAGGAAGAAGCTCAAGAGATTTATAGCCTGTGCTTTGGATGATTGTGTCCTTTTTGGGCAGGCTTCAATTGAGAACGCCAGGAATCTAAGCTTCATATTGGAGGACTTTTTGGAAGCTTCGGGACAGACTATTAATAGAAGGAATCAAGCATATGGTTCTTCAGAGGTGTGGATGAAGTGATCAGGACAAGGGTGGGTGATATGCTAGGTTTCACTGAAGTTCAGGAGCTGGGCATGTATTTGGGATTTCCAGCACAAGTGGGAAGGAACAAATATGAGATTTTTAGTTGTATCAAAGAAAGAATGCAATGGAAATCCAAGGATGGGCGGGAAGGTATCACAAGCGGGAAGAGCAGCCTTTATCAAAAGCATTTACAATCCATCCCGAGCTACATTATGGCTATCATCAAACTCCCCAAAACCTTTATAGAGGAGTGTGAAGGGCTTATATGAAAATTTTGGTGGTCAAGAACAAATGGAGGAAAGGTGATGTACTGGAGGAAATGGGAGGATATGTGTAAACGTAGGGAAGGTGGCGGCCTGGGTTTTCGTCAATTGGAGAAATTCAATGAGGCCTTTTTAGCCCGCCAGGTACGGAGACTGCTAGTCAACCCTAATCTGCTGGTATCACGTGTTATTAAAGCTAAATACCACCCAAACTCAGGAATCGTAAAGGCACAAGTGGGTAAAAACCCAGCCCATTATGGAGATCGATTCAGCACATATCAAAGCTTGTGGAAATGGGGGCGAGGAAATCAATCGGGGATGGTCGCTCAACTTTCATCAATGAGAGGTGGATTTCGGGGAAACCGGGGGGAGCACCATGAGGGCTAAACTCAAATATTGGAAGAACAGATTGTAAAGTCAGTGATTTTATTGATGAAAGGAACCATAAGGGAAGAAGGATGTGGTGAGAAATTGTTTCCTCAAGGAAGAAGATACAGATCGTATTATGGGTATCAACCTAAACCAACTCAGTGGGCCAGATACTTGGGTTTGAGGGTATCAAGAAGAGACGATTTCACAGTCAAGTCTTTCTACCACTATGCATGCAAAATCTCAGACCAAAGTACTACTTCAAGCTCAACAGGCAGCTCAATAAATATGTAATGAAAAAAATCAGAATGGCAGGGGTTCTTCCCTGGGTTGAACTTCTCAATTGGAGAATTCTGAACGGAATTTTACCCGTTAAGGCGGTGTGGAGGAAAAGATGCGGGGGATCTGACGAGGCTTGTCTCTCTGTAATGGCTGGGAATCTCCGGTGCATGCGCTCTTCTCTTGCCCAGAGATGGCTTTGTTTTGGCAGAATGGTGTATTCTTGTACCATCAAAAGAGTTTAATAATAATGAATTTATAGACTGGCTTATATATATTTTTTTACAGGAAAACCTAGAAGAGGTCAAGAAATTGGCGACTCATCTCTGGGTTCTTTGGTCCGCCAGACAAATTTTCTTCGCGGGAGGGCAAAATCAGTCGCCTAGGGCGTGGACCAGGCTTAGAGCTTCTTGGCAACGACGGAAAGAGTGGGAGCCAGGATCGCCAGATATGATGAGTGCGGCGGGTGGCAACGAAGACGAAGAGGAGAGGATCTAGATTTTTGTGGAAGGAAGTGTGAAAGAGGGAGGTGGTTTCGGAAGTGGGGCTGTGTGCGTCAACAGAAACGAGAGAATCATCGCAGCGGCTTACGATAGAGGTGGAGGGATAATCTTGCCAGGTGCTGCAGAAGCAAGGGCGATTGTGGCTGGAGTACAGTTGGCACGAAAATTGAAACTTGATGAGTGAAAATCTTGTCGGACTGTGACCAACTGATATAATTTTTGAATGGAAAGCAACTGATCTAGGAGGAGTCCCTTAGAATTCTTGAGGACTACTGTTTTGAGTCAATTGTATTTTCTTTTATTGGGAGAGAAAAGAATGTAAGAGCGCATATATTGGCAAGATTAAGTAGGGAGGAAAAATGTTCAAAGTATTTTATGGGTAATGGGATATATCCCGGACGAAGTTATGTACATACCTTTTAAAGCATTAAATTAACAGACTCTTGGCTGCAGGTCACTGTAGCCAACTCTGGCTACATACCTGCGCCTCGTTTTTTTTTGTTTTTTTTTATGAAAGGCGCCGTCGAAACATCAACATTTTTTTAAAAATTTGTTTTTCCTTTTTATCACAAAAATTTAAATTGTTATAACTTTTGATATATAAATCCAAAATGAAAAAAAGTTATATCATTGTTCACCTAAATTCAAGTCTTCAAAACAAAATCAGTCATGGATATATTTGACAACTTTAAAAAAAATATATTTTTACATATATAGTGCATAGAATGTAAAAGAAAACTTGTACAGATGGTCATACAAACCTGTACAAATGTTCACTAAAACATGTACATCCTCACATAAAAAGATGTACATTAAAAACATACAGAAGGTCACATAAATCTGTACGAATAACTAAATATGTATATTCTTAGATTAAAACCTGTACATATAAGAAATAACACTTGTACAGGCATTCATACAAATATGTACAGATGGCCATACAAACATGTACAGATGTTCATTAAAAAATATGTACATTCTCACATTTGAACATGTACATCGTCACATTAAAACATGTACATTCTCACATTAAAACATGTACATACATCTTCACATTAAAATATCATGGTATACATGTAAAAATAATTTTTTTTAAAGTTGTCAAAACATATCCATGACTGGTCTTGTTTTGAAGAGCTTGAATTTAGATGAGCAATATATAATTTTTTTTCATTTTAGACTTATATATTAAAAGTTACAACAATTTAAATTATTGTTATTTTAATAAAAATTAAAAAAATTAAAGAAAAAATAAAATAAAAAACGAAGTCGGCAGCATACGCGCCATACTCACTTGTTTGTTTCCATTTTCAATTTTATCCCACTATATTTTATTAATTACAAAATTACCCTAGTATAAAAGATATTTTTTTATTTTAATTTGACTAAAATCTCCTTGGATACATACATGTAGCTAAGAATTTGGCTTAAATTAATGAAGTACTATGTTTGGGGTTTTTTTTTTTTTTTAAAAAAAAACTCCTAACGCACCTTAAACGACGTGGTTAACCTCTTGCAGCTTTGCGGCTTACCCTTGCTTTTCCCTCCTCTTCTCTCGCTTCGCAGCCCGTGCAAGTTCAGAAACTTCCCAGACCCCGAGCTAGAGAGGAGAAAGAGATGGGCACATCAGTGCAGGTGACCCCATTATGCGGGGTATACAACGAGAATCCGCTATCTTACCTGGTCTCCATTGATGGCTTCAACTTTCTCGTGGATTGCGGCTGGAATGACCACTTCGATCCCAACCTTCTGCAACCCCTTTCCAGGTCTTTCTTACTCCACTATAAGTGAAATTAACCATAGTTTGCGGGATACAGTAGCTGTGTAGAAGCTCTATCCGTCTGTTGTTGTAAATTATTTTTCTTATTTATTATTAGTTATGCTGTTCTTTGTTAACTGAATTTTCAACCTGCGTCAATCGCATTGTTGTAATTAGTTGCTCATTGGTGTGTTTGGAAGGATTGAATTTTTCTTCCTATTTCGAATTTATCATATTTGGCTTGGTAATCTTATAGGCTATGAAGTGGTTAGAGGAACAATTAGCTGGGCTCCGTCTCATCTTCGTTTAATGTGGCTTTAAGTGCCCGAGAGCTACCGTGCAATTCTGATTAGCTTTATGTGTAGATGTAGTGAAGCTCGTCTATTAGCAGTACCTCCTTGTCCGCACAAGTGTATAAGTTGTCAGAGTTGATACGAGTCCGTTCCTCATTTCAAAGAACACGTAGTCGAATTTTTCTGTTTATGCCCTTTATCGATTCGTTTCTCCGTATTTCCTCTCATTATGTCAGATGTATTCGGCTCTGCGCATACTGTCTGGGTATTTATCGAAGCCTTTCATCTTCTATTCTAGTGTAACTACTTACTACGATGATGAATGGTAGATAGTAGTATAGGTTACCTCTTTTACCATTTCTTGCTGATCATTTTAATTACGATATTATTAAATACTTCATAACAAAGAAGGTTTAAAAATTTGCATTAATATTAATATGTAGTTAATTTGATCATCTTTTGCTCTTGTTTATAAAGGATGCCTTCTGGATTTCAGGGTTGCTTCAACAATTGATGCTGTTTTGCTGTCACATTCAGATACGATGCACCTTGGCGCTTTACCTTATGCCATGAAACAACTTGGGTTATCAGCTCCCATCTATGCGACAGAGCCAGTATACAGGCTTGGTCTACTGACTATGTATGACCAATATCTTTCTCGCAAGGTAGAGTTTTTAAATAGCTTCTGTATAATATGTTATGCTTTTTGCCTTTATGATACATCTCTGGCATAGCCTTTCCAGTAACAAGTCAAATGTGTTTTTTCCTTGTGCAGCAACTTTCAGAGTTTGAATTGTTTACGTTAGATGACATTGACTCTGCTTTCCAAAGTGTGACAAGGCTAACTTACTCCCAAAATTATCATCTCTCTGGTAATGTCATAGAGAAATTTTGACTTCAATTCTGGTTGGTTGTTGTGATAATTCCTGGTTTATGATTTTAGTACAGCAGATGACATTATTCAGATTTATGCAGTTTATATTTCTTTTTATTATGTTATTGAACACGTCATCAAAAAGAAAAGCTATATTTTTACATATCATCTAATAAACAAAAAGCTTGTTTCTGTGCTAGTGAATTCATGGGTGGTGTAATATCCATCTTTTGTTGCGCTTCTTTTGTCGGGTCTTTCTTTGGACTAGTACCTTTTGCTATAGTGAGTGAGATTCAGACAAGCACTTTAGTTTGTCTGCCCATACGTAGTATATCTTGTCCAGGGCAGTTTTTTTTTGGTGGTGGTGGTGGGGGGGGGGGGGGGGGGTGATTTCAGAATCACATCAGCGCTCAGATATTATGAGTTTCTATGATTTTTAGGAAAGGAATAGTGCTGGAGGCAAGATTTGAACTCATGACCTCTAGGGCTCGGGCCAAGTTTTCACCCTCTAAGCCACGAGAGCTTGGGGTTGGGGCAAATGCCATCTTCTCATTGTAGCATGAGAAGGGTAGCCTTTGATATTGACGATTCATTGGAGTGGTTAGGGTTACTTCTTAGGATACTCAGATAACCACTATTGATACCCATGAGCAACATGGTTTGACTAACTTAAATTTTGATTGGTAAATGTGTTACCTCAGGTGTAAAGCAGTGTGCGAAAGAAGGTTTCTTTAATTCAAGACGGATTAAGGCTATTGAAAATTTGGAATAGACGGTTTTGCCATCAGATTAGTGGAATCATAAATGGGTTTAATGTATTGTACTGGATTCCTAGTAGGCCAATTCTATTAATGAGTTAAGTTACCAGTTGACATAGATTCTATTAAACCTATTTCCAGTCTTGTGGAACCTTAATACTCATGCTAGGGTTGCCTCTTTAATTTTCCTGAAGTTTGCTACTTCGTTTTCCTTTAACCTTGCAATATGATTAATTGACAATCAAGGTCGATGTTCACATTAACATCATTTTGAAGACTTGTGTTGTATACGCTTGACAACGAGAGCAGCTTTTGATTATAATTATACGCATTGAATTGGTATCAGGTAAAGGAGAAGGAATTGTTATTGCTCCTCATGTGGCGGGACATTTATTAGGCGGTACTGTTTGGAAGATAACTAAAGATGGTGAGGATATAATCTATGCTGTTGATTTCAATCACCGCAAAGAGAGGTATAGCTAGCATCTCTTTGATCAAATGTGTTTCCATTCTGTAAGGAGCTCACCTTCTAAGATTTTCCTGCCCTTTACCCAGGCATTTAAATGGAACAGCTTTACAATCTTTTGTGCGGCCTGCTGTTTTGATAACTGATGCTCACAATGCATTGAACAACCAACCTTCTAGACGTCAAAGAGATCAAGAATTTGTAGGTACTGCTGTTTCTGGATGCTGACTATGAATGGGCTATTATGCTTTCTTGTAATACCACATCTTGCGATGATAGATAAGCACCCAATGTTTTCAGTCAGCTTATCATAAGTACGCTGAAGTATGCACTCTACTTTCATTTACAACATTAATAATCTATGTTGCTGTAGATTCTATTCTGAAGACTCTCAGATCGGATGGAAAGGTGCTATTGCCTGTAGATACAGCAGGTCGTGTATTAGAACTAATGTTGATGTTAGAACAGGTTTGTATGTTTTTTTCTTTCTAAATCTTGGTTATTTGTTTGCCAATGTAATTAACTTGTTACCATCTATTTTATGAGGGCAGTGATATTTTAGATATTTGCAGCATTGGGCTCAACACCATCTGTCCTATCCCATTTTCTTCCTTACATACGTATCGTCTAGCACAGTTGAGTATGCAAAAAGCTTCCTTGAATGGATGAGTGATTCCATAGCAAAATCTTTTGAACATACACGTGATAATGCTTTCCTTCTAAAGTGAGTATTTCCCGCTTTATTAACTTCATGTTCATATTGAAAGCAATAATTCATTATGATAATATCATCTTTCCATTTCTTTTACAATTTTCTGCCCATCTTCCTTCCTATGTCTATCTTTGATATGCTTGGGATGTGGGATGCAGAATAATTCATGCACAAATTGTGGTGACTTGTTAGTAATTTTTCTGGAGTTTATGTTTACTCTGTTGATGTTTGTTAATATAAGATTCTTACCTTCTTGTAGGCATGTTACACTTTTAGTCAACAAGAGTGAACTTGAAAAGGTTCCAGATGGTCCCAAGGTCAGTTTTCTTGAATATATTAGTATTGGTTGTGTACCAATAGATGTTCCTGACTGATTATGACTGTGTTGTTTAGTGTAGATTGTTCTCTCATCAATGGCTAGCTTAGAAGCTGGTTTTTCGCACGATATATTTGTTGAATGGGCTACAGATCCTAAGAACCTTGTCCTTTTCACCGAAAGAGGCCAGGTATGTTCTATGGCCTGCTGGATCTGTCCTCTTGTTATTTCTGGGTGTGGAATTTACATAGCACCTTTCATTTATGGGTTTGGAAAATAATTGTAAGCTAGTAATACTTGCCAGTAGCTTTTGACGTGTATGCTCATCCTCATTTCATGATACTGGTAGGTGTTCAATGATATCTAATTTCTTTTTGGGTTAAATTTGTGATTTTTTTGCTTATCCTATGACATTTGCTGTTGATCCAATACTATTTTGTTACTGATAACTTCTGTCATGATGTAGTTTGCTACATTAGCTCGCATGCTTCAAGCAGACCCACCTCCTAAAGCTGTTAAAGCGGTACTGTCTAAAAGGGTTCCTTTGGTTGGAGAAGAGTTAGCTGCATATGAAGATGAGCAGAATCGAAAAAAGGAGGAAGCCTTAAGAACAAGCATTGCCAAAGAAGAAGAGATAAATATAACTAATACTTCTGATACTAATACCAGTGACCCCATGGCCGTTGATTCTCGAGAACCACCGAGTTTATCAGATGGTAAAACTCATTCATCATTGCATATTTGTACAGTAATAGATTATTCTATGTTTGTACTGCTGAATTAAGTTATAGTTGGTTTGAGAGGATGAGGGGGAAGATTTATTTGTGACTCGATAGGCTTGATCCAGCTAGATCATGTTACTATTACCAATGGTGACTTTGTAATGGAGATTGACTGATATGTTCGTGTGTGGTAGGTGGCCTCCATGGTGGTCGTTACAAAGACGTCCTAGTAGATGGATTTGTTCCTCCTTCAACCAGTGTTTCTGTAATGTTTCCATTTTATGACAATTCTGGTGCATGGGATGATTATGGCGAAGTGATTGACCCTGATGATTACATTATCAAGGAAGAACATATGGATCAAACTTCTTTGCAGGTACTATCTGCTCAGCATATGCATGATTTCATTTTGTTGATTGTATTGACACACCCCCTAGCAAGTTCAACATGCTTAGTTAGGCCATCAAAGTATCATCTTCATTTTGGGATTCTGGATAAGAAGAACCACTATATCACTCAGTTGATGGTGATATGCTTACTTGGACCTGCACGTGGTTTTCTCATCTGGTATTGAAAGTTGAGAGTCCGCATGAGCGAGTGACTTAGAAATTTCCAACTTGGCTGGGGGGAATTGGTCATTGCTAAAAGTGAAAGTTTAGGCCATAAAACGACTTTTTTTGGTGGCTGATACCGGTCAAGGTGTATCTCCCTCTACAGTCCTCAACGAGGTTCTGTTATTCTTCTTCTTTATTGGATGCCTTACAATAATACCATCCTTCTCCTTAAGTACTAACTACTAAGACAGCTAACAACCTGCCAACTAAGCAGTAACAAACTAACAGCAGCCTGGCATAACGAACTAACAACTGTTGCCAGCTGTCCCAACTGGGCTCACTAACTCTTGTGTACACTTGCCCATACCTTTCCCTGCTAACTACTGCAGGTGGTGTAACAGTGGCTCATAGTTTTGTGAAAACTTCAGTGTGTAGAACCTTCGAATCAACTTTGTCTGTGTTTTCTGTAAGGCAGCATAGGATGAATAATTTCAATCAACTAGGAAACCTATTTGTTGTACTGTGTGACTGTACTGTACATTTATTACTGTCACATTTGCTGATGTTCTGTATTATTGTTTTGTCTCTGATTTAGGTTGTTGGAGATATAAGTGGACGACATGATGAAGGAATGGCTAGTTTAATGTTTGACAATACTCCATCAAAAGTTGTATCCACTGAAGTCACAGTAAGGGGGCTCCGTTTCTTTCCTCTTTCAATATTTTGAGTAATATGTAAGCTGTGTGTCAAAATTCTCCTGGTGCTATGGTCCAATACTCATACCATGATATCAGTGAAAATTATGCATGTTTTTTTCTTCCAGCTGATCTCTCATATCTTAAGAGTTATCCATACATTGTTGCTTGTTTGGCCACTGTACATTAATTTCAATTATAGTCTACATAAGGATAACCCTACTGACGTTGCCAAATAACTTAAAGGTGACACAAGCTATAATTCTTTTGTTATCTGGTCATTTGTTCCAGTGAATGCTAGATCTGTAATCTTGCTACGTCGAGGAAGTAGAAGTTGCTTGCTAGTTTAAGAACTGCAGTCGTTTTGTTGTCAAAATTCTAAGGCCCCGTTTGCTTAAGAATCTAACTTCTTAGCTTCTCTCTGTATATCCCACACATCAACTATAGTAACTAGCTTATCATTTGTCTTAGACATTATTACTCCCATCTTTTTCTAAATGGGGCCTAACAAACAAGAAAATAATTTTGTTAGAATCAAAAGAGATTTAGCAATAGTGTTAAATTTTGAGAAACCAAAAGTGGGATCTGTTTCTCGTTTTCAATTTTTTTGATGATATTCAGTTTTTGGTCTAAAACTCTTATTTGTTTTCAATTATTGCGTTTTTATGGTTTTTGTTTTGGGAAAATTCATAAGATACCACTGTTTAAGTTTCTAATTCACAAAATACCACTGTTTTTTTCGTAATTCAGCTTTAAACATGCTTAAACGTTGTCCAAAATTGATGAAATTTTACATGAACGATGCTAAAATGTTATATTTTGGTTCAATATCAAATTCAAAGTTTTTTAAGCTCATATGTGACATGTTCATTGGGTCCCACATGTCACATATGAGCTTAAAAAACTTCAAATTTGATATTGGACCAAAATATAACACTTTAGCATCATTATGTAAAGTTTCATCAATTGGACAACGTTTAAGCATGTTTAAAGCTGAATTACGAAAAAAACAGTGGATTTTGTGAATTAGAAACTTAAACAGTGGTATCTTGTGAATTTTCCCTTTGTTTTTGGTTTTCTAGTTTTTAGCATCCGAAAACAAGTTTTAATATATTTTCTTCTCTCATGCCTACATAAAGCTCTATTAGACACTGTATTGTCCACTAGCAGCACCAGTTTTACAAACATTACCTTAGTGGCCCGTTGGCTTACTGGAATCCTAATTCCTAGAATATGATTCATGAAATTACACTATTGGATAAAATATTCCTTGTTAGTTTGTTTGGTTACAGTTAGGAAAACCTTTGGAATTACTGATTCACTTGTTCAGAATATTTTTGACAATATTTGAAATAGAGGTAGCAGGTTTATTTTATTCATTAGATAACATATTAAACAAGTAATTAATTAAATTTCAATTAAACACAAACTTAATTAGGGGGTGTTTGTTTTGAGCGGAGGAAACAAAATGGAATTCCCTTTGATTTTCTTAACTGTTTGTTTGTGCCGGGAATAAGGAAATGAATAACCGGTCAACGCTATCGGTTAATGGTCAGTGGTTGCCGGTCAATGACCATCAATTGCCAGTCAACATTCTCCAGTCTCCGGTCAATGTCATTAGTCATCAGTGAATGGTTATATGTCAACAATCAAAGTAAGCTGGAGAAAGGGAATCCCATTCTCTAGTAGCGCTGAGGAATCAAGTTAGACAGTTTTGGGATAATCCCATTCCCTTTCATAAAAATAAGAAAAGCTGGCCAAACATATAGTAGAAAGCGGAATCATCTAGTTGCGGTGAGGAATCAAGTTAGACGGTTTTGGGTAATCCCATTCCCTTTCATGAAAATAAGAAAAACTGGCCAAACAAACAGTAGAATTTCGATTCCCTTTCCTAATTACCCCAAAACAAGCTCCCAATGTATTCAATTAAGTTAGAAACACTTTAATCAAATAAAATAATTCCGTACTTAGTTATATCAAAATTATATTACAATTTAAAACATATTGTAGTAAAATTCAAAATAATTATCTAGCACATAAACTGATTAATTTTTGTTGCACATACTACACTTGTTAAGTAATAATTGTTTGTAAAATTTTCATCTACAAACCATTAATTTTACATATATCATAGTTACAGATTTTTCTATAGTGTTTATTATTGTTAGGATAATTCAATATGCTAATATAACATATTTTACATTTCTTCGCATATTTTAGGTATTAAATTTGAGAATTACATTTAATTAAGTAATATTTGATTTAATTAGAATATTTTTTTAACTTAAATATTGAACAAATATATAATAATGAAATAATAATTAAAGAATATATTTAATTTTAAGTAGATAAATATCATATATATTTATTTATAATCAAATGGTACACTTTATCTTTTTAAAATTATATATATTTATAATTTTTATTGAAAGTGTATAGAGTTTTTTTATTTGATTTATAGTCGTTTCTTTAATTATTAGTTAGTTTTAACTGAAACATGATTACAAGTAATGTATAAGATTATAATTGAATATCTCTATAACTTTTGTAATTTGTTAAACATTTAGTTTATCTTGTCACTCGCTTAGAGTAGCTATTCCCAGCGTTTCAGCAAGGGAACTTATTCCAAGAGAGTTACCAATAACCCGGAATAAGCAATATTCCTGGGAAAAAATTTCACGGTATCAAACGTATTCCCTGACACCAAACATGCCGTAAAGGAGATCTTTTGACATTTAAAGTATCTTGTCTAATCTGCTCATTTCATCTTGTGAGCATCCTCCTCAAAGTATATCTTCGTCTTATTCACTGAACCAAGATACTTGAAATTCTATACCATGTGTACTTGACTACAATAAGCTTTGTCTCCTAAGCTCCTTGATCCGTTGTATAACTAGGAACCAAACTACATAAGTCAAGAGTTCCAACTATCTTTAGATTCTGTTTCAGACTGCTAAACACATTTAAGTTAATTTCTAGGGTCATAGAGTTGTCCCACAGCAACCCTGTTGACCTTGCAAATAAGCTGATGTGGAGCTTCATGAGATATTATCTTGTAGCAATTTATCCAATATCTTTCGTGTCATGTTCTATGTTGAAAAGCAGGGATGTAACCATGACTCATTACCATGCAGCACCTGATATCCTTGAAGTGCTATTTCCTGTAGAGTTTATATGCTTATGGAATTTTAAACAGCTTGTGAATCAGTCGTTAGATTCTTTACATGAAGCCTCATGAATTTTAGTCTCTAGAGTTTTTCCAAGTATTTGCCTAGTCGATGTTACTGTAACTTTACTTGCTCTTACATCATAAGTTCGGACCCTTTATTGTATAATCACATGAAGATTATATCTACTCTGTATCGAGAAGCTGCTTGGCTTCTCTGAATAATCTACATATTGGATTTTGTGCAATAATGGGTTTGTACAAATTGAACTTGTTGTGCCTCAAGTACTTTGTTTACCCTTCCTTGTTGATTGAACTTTTGCTCTGTGTCAGTTGTATCTCTGATAGGTACCACATTTGGTAAACATTTATGGAATTGTTAGCCCTCTTCAAGCTGTTCAAGATGTTATAGCTAAAATCTAAGCTGTTTTGCAGGTGCAAGTGAAGTGCTCTTTAGGTTATGTGGACTTTGAAGGTCGTTCTGATGGACGTTCAATCAAATCGATACTTGCTCACGTGGCTCCTCTTAAACTTGTAAGGATAACCACTAAAGATCTCTGCGGCCTTTTAATAATGATGTTACATTGCCATGTTATTACCGTATTGACAAGCATGGTAAAACTCTTGTTCTCAAGGCCCTTTTCTCAGTTCACTGAGGTTTGTTAACTTTGGTTGTGATTGGTTCATTGTTCATTTTCCTTTGGGGGGGGGGGGGGGGGGGTTAGTCAGCCATCAGAATGATTGGGTCCTCTTCTCTACTCAAGGTGAGCGATCGATGTTTCTTTCAGATAAGCCACATCGATGCTTTCCTCATCAGTGAAGCCTAATGGGATGTACATATCGATAGATGGAAAAAATGTTTGAATTTGGGCTGTTCGTTGAGGTGGTATAGATAATAATGATCCTCCTGGTTATGTGTTTGAAGTTTTGCTGTAGTGGTTAATTTGATGAACAAAGTATAAACTTAGCATGGAAACATGTAGATGGAGAGCTGTTGTCCGTTGTGTGACTGGAATTGCATGACAATTTTAGTGCATAGTATCACTTCATCTAAAGTTCTAAAAAAATGTCTTGTGGTGGTCCTTTTTTACGTTCTGTAAGGTTTTGGTTCATGGATCTGCTGAGGCAACCGAGCATTTAAAGCAACACTGCTTGAAGCAAGTTTGTCCTCATGTTTATGCTCCTCAAATTGAAGAAACAATTGATGTCACCTCAGATTTATGTGCTTATAAGGTACACTATTTTTTTTATATCATCAGTATTACTAATATTTTCTATACGGAGGGGGATATGCAATTAAATCATTTACTTTGGCTGCCTCTTTACACAACTTAGGTGCAACTTTCAGAGAAATTAATGAGTAACGTGCTCTTCAAAAAGGTAATCTGTCTCACACCAAATTCGCATCTGTAATTATCTCTTTTTTAAAATTATGCTTATTGATTTTCTATAAAACCAAGCAGGATAAACTCTCTTAATTGGTTCTTGATCTTTCATCTATTTATGCGGACCTTGAGGACCCTTTTGTTTAGAGTACTGTTCTTGGATGCTGATAATTGAAACTTAAACGTGATAGTTCTTAGGGGAATTATCATTCCAAATAAATTAAGAACGGGAAAAAGGAAATTGGTAGTTTCTTATGCTAATTGATTTTGACAAGGGCGTAAAAAAACTAAGGTTTGTAACTTTCTGAAGAAGCTAGCATAATGGTGATTAAGTTTTCTCTGCATTTTAGCTATGCTGAGTGGTCCCATTTTATAGGATGCCCAAAGCAACTTTATATTTGATGCAATCTTAGCCATAACGTTTTTGTCCCCTTATCTGGGAATTATTGGCTCAGCTTGGAGATTATGAAGTTGCTTGGGTTGATGCTGAAGTTGGGAAGACAGAAAACGACATGTTATGTTTACTTCCTCACTCAACCCCACCCCCAGTCCACAAATCTGTCCTAGTTGGAGATATAAAAATGGCAGATTTCAAGCAATTTCTTGCTAGCAAAGGGGTCCAGGTATATTTTCTCCTAACTAGGTCACTTCGATCCTCTACAGATCAAGACTTGCATTTTTGGTCAGAGATGGTTGTGGGGTGATTTATGGGAAATATATATTTGCAGGCTGAATTTTCCGCTGGAGCCTTGAGGTGTGACAATAGTCACTCTGCGGAAGGTTGGAGATCCTAACCAGAAGGTTTGCCTTCCTAGAAGTTCTGCATAAAAATTCTTTTTTTCCCGATGCACTGAGTTGCAGTAACTGACCAAAGAAACAAATAATAGATGAACGACCGATATGAGGCTATTGTTTTTTTAAAAAGAAAGAAAACCACGAGATCCTACTTCGTTAGAATTGTATGGACCATGAACTCTATATTGCTATTTTGGATGAGAAATATGAATTACTTCTGCTGTTATTGATTCAGAGTGGAGGAACTGGGAGCCAGCAAATTGTACTTGAAGGTCCTCTGACAGAGGAGTATTATAAGATTCGAGATTATCTCTACTCGCAATTCTACCTGCTCTGATCATGCTCGAAGTCCTTGCTGCCCCTGCTCCGTTGTTTCCTGTCTCTTTATCGGACTAGTCTATATACTTATCTCTTTCCTGGCTACTGAAGATAGGAGAAATGATTGAAAGGCCAAGAGCTTTTAGTACTAGTACCTCGCTTTCAATGTCTGTAGTAGCTATTAGATGTTGCTTCTAGGTTAGGAAGGTAATGGTTTATATTTTGGTTGGGATTATACATGATCAAAAGAACTACTTTGGTGTGTCATCGAATTGGATTTAGATGGGGGCTTGAAGTGTATTGTGAAGCGTTCCATCTTCCAGGAAATCTTAACTGTCAAGGAAATCGCAATGTTGATCGATTTTACCGTCTTCCCGTTGTACCTTTATCTGAGTTCTTACTACTCAAAATCTTCTCGTATCAGGCGCAAAACTTTGCGTTCTTTGGAATGTCATTCTGTTGGAGTTAATGTGTTTCTGAAGTTCAAACTTACTTTTCTATTTTGAGAAGGGTATGGAGAGCATGGAGCTGGTGCCATATTAGAATATGGAGACTATCCACATGTTAACACTTTATTAAAGGGGAATAAAGGAAAAAGAAAAAAAAGAGAATTGTCTCACGCAACATACGGGAGAGGGGTAGGTGGGTAGGAGAGAGAAATTGTTTTTTTTTTCAAAATGTTATAACTTATAAACTATAAGTGCAAAATTTAAAAAAAATTATACAATTGTTCATCATTTTTTGTGCTTTTCAAAACAAGATGCATCATGGATATGTTTTGGTAAACTTAAAATTTCATGTTTTTAGAAGGAGTATATTACATATTTTTTAAGTGAATCATATTCATTAACAAAATGAATCTTCTTTAACAATAAAATGAATCTTATTCATTAACAAAATGAATCTTACCCAAACACTCTAGAAACCACATCTTTATGGGTTGTACCTAAACCACAAACCCTAAAAATATGTCGAGTTAGTAACGACAATATAAAGGTAGACTAATGCCAAAAATTACCCTACCCCAAACACCCTAAAATCCACCATCGCATAAGTTTGTGGTAGGATTAACTTTTACTAGTATTAAAACAAAATATTCACTATTCTTAAACCTTGATTCACCTTTAAAGACCTTTGATTCCTTTTCTTAACCTCTGATCATTTTTCTTGAACCTCTTATTCACTTTAGTTAACAATCTCTATTTACGAGAATCACTTTCTAAACCTCTAATTCACTTTATAAAAATCTCTGATTCATATTTCTTAAACCTCTTAATCACTTAGTTAAACAATCTATGCTTACAAGATCCACTCTTATTCTTTGATTCACTTTTTAAAAATCTTTGATTCACTTTTATAAAACATCTGATTCACTATAGTCAAACAATCAGAATCAATTTAATTAACACAATCTCTGTTTATGAGATTCAGTTTTTGAACCTCTGATTCACTTTTTAGCAACTCTCTGATTCACTTTTTAACAACTTTTGATTCACTTTTAACAACCTTTGATGCACTTTTTTAAACTTAAGATTCACAATTAATCTTAAAAAATATGCACATACAAAGGAAAAAAATTTAAAATTTATCAAAATATATCAATGATGCATCTTGTTTTAAAGAGTACGAAAAATGATGAACAATGGTATAATTTGTTTTATTTTTGTACTTATATTTTGTAAGTTATGACATTTTGAAAAAAAAAATATTTTTCCCTCTCCTACTCACCGACTACTCTCCCTATTCACGTGACTTCACTCTTATTCCCTCTTTTTTTTCTTTTTCCTTTATTCCCCTCTAATAGAGTGCTGACATGTGGCACCATCCCCATATTAGAATATGACAATTAGAATATGGCACACACGCCATATTCAAAATTGCGTTTGAGAAATATGATTGCTGCAATGTTGAATTTTGACCCGAATTTTTTTTATTCGGAACCAATGTCCCATAAGGGCCACATAGATCAAATACTTTGACCGAGTAATAGTCAAGTCATAACTTAAAACGTTACATTATCGTCTCGGGCTAAAAATCCAACTACGCAACTTATTCTTTTGGATAGTCAAAGACTCAAAGATAATAAAATATGTGTAACTATCTTTGATTACATTTATGGTTGTACATTTTCTATATACTTATTGTTTATGTTTTGTAAGTTTACCGTATAGTTTAAGTAATCGGTATGTATATTCAGTACAATTTTAGTAACATCAGAATTTAGTGTGTGTCTTGATATATACTTTCGTACAGTTTTACACGTCAATTGTTCATATTTTAGATTAAATATACATGTATATAACCATCTATAGCTACATTTGAATGTAGCTAAATTTTTTTGAGTAAATAGTGAAGTAGCTCCTCCCTACAACAAACTGCTCAATTGAATCACATTTTTGCGGCTCAATGCCCTGGACGAATGCTGGGAAACAACTCTGACTGAATCAACATTGTTTCAAGTGATGTGGACCAAGTATGAGTACGCACCACCCAATGGTTGCACTTGGTGCTCTTAGTTTTTTTTTTATAATTTGGGCATATAGCCATATTATTGAGATAAAAAAGTGGATGGGTTGAGATTGGGCCTCGTTAAAACTTCTCTAAGTAAAACCCAATGGGAAAAAACCTAGAGAGGAAAAAGAGTGCCCACCACATCCATTACAACTTATGAGCTCCTCTAATTACTTTCATCAAGCCATCAACAAGAAGACTTAGGTGTCACAGACCGCACAATCATCGCACGTTGCGCCCAAAATAAAAATACGAAGAACCACGCATCAACAAACACTACCACCACACTAGATAAAGTGAGAAAATCTACCATCTAACTTACGCTCCCACACCCTCCTGTCATCGCTCAAAGAACCAGACAAAAGCTCCATGTCCTCCATGGCTCACCAAAACTCCTCCAAAAGAACTTCGGGCTAATTACTAAGCCTCGTGCGTCTCCATCTGTGACTGAAGCTGTCTGAGAACGTTAGCCTTGGTTAGACTGGGATTAGGGACTTGGCATCCCAATTGTATTAACAGATCCACACATTCTTCGGCCTCTTTTACTAGGTTAATGATTTTTCCCATCTCATCTCTAGCTGGAATTTCCTTGTTAGGAATTGATGATGGAGGTGTATTATGAGCAAGCTCAACAACTAGATGAATGTCATCTTTAGATACATCAAGTCTTCATTAATCCGATTAGCTTCAAGGTAACATGAATTTGGATTTCGCCTTTAGTGGCACCTAGTGTCTAGGGAGGAGAAAGCCCGCCTTGTAAGCTTTTCTAATGCAACACTTATAGTTCCGCATCAGCTCACCCTTAATGTGGTCAGTTACACTACCATCCACGCTTGTCTGAAATGTAAGTTGATATCTATCATAAGCACAATCATTTAGGTGTGCTAACATTGGCCTTGCCGCACCTCATCTTCATCCTTGTCCACAATTAAAATCATGCCGAACCATAATACAACTCTAATGTACAAGAAACCTTACATCCATCATGGCTGAAACATAATAAATAAGGATTACCCGCTATTGCTTTGTGCTCGTGATCCTACTAACACTCGCAACCATGTAAACAATGTGCACACCCAAGTGCATGCCCGGGACCTTCAGGCCCGGACGGATGCCCGTTACATCATCCACAATCTCGGCCCTTACTTAAGTTACATGCTGACACTACTAATCTTGATGAGGTCTACCGCACCGAGCACCTTTACCTATGCGCACCCTTCAGACTTCCATCCTATTGGTTCTCATGAATTGTGGAACTTAAAGAACTGAGCCAAATCAACAACCAAATCTGAGACTAACAAGCAACAATTAAGTCTAGGACTAACACACAACCCAACACAAGTATACGTGGACACCAACCAACGAGAAAACTAGCAAGGAACCAATTGTTGTTGTGTAGCTTAATGATACAAGGTGTATCGATTACTAAGGTAAGAGAACAAGAATGCAAGTGTAATTATATGATAAGGCCAAATGTTGTTGAATGATGATGATGATTAAAGCTCCACTGCCTCAGTTTTATAGTCTTAGACAAAAGTTTATAGATAATAATGCTCTAGATCACAAGAACAATCTCACTAACAATTGTGAACCATCCACCAAGTAGAACTTTCTACTTCTACACCCCATAAAGGTTATTTTCACCATCAGTGAGGATAAAGTCTTCACCTTGCTTCTTCTTGTAATTACTATAAAGATGAGCATATATCCTATTGCCCCCTTGGGTGGTTGCTGGGGATTTCAATAACATACTCTATGTTGATGATAGGCTTAGCACCCGCACTCCTTCCTCTAGAGACTATTGTGACTTCACAAATTGTGTCTCATGGGCCGAGCTGCTAGACCTTTGCTACTATGAACGTTTTTATACTTGGTGGAATAACCAATACGACCACAGACGTGTCATCAGAAAAATTTATCGGGTTTGTTAGTGAGGATTGGAACCTATCCTTCCCTACCAGCTTCGTATCCTTCCTCCCTCCTCTTGTTTCGGATCACAACCCTATGATTATCACCTTTCCCCCACTCTACCCCCACAAGAGAAGCTTTAAATTTCTTAATTTTTAGATCAATGACCCCTCCTTCCTTCCCTTTGTTCATGAAGCCTAGGATATTCCTCCACAGGGGAGCTATCTTTTTACTTTGTTTATAGATTGTGCCACCTTAAAGTCGATCTCTCTTCACTGCATAAGTCCGAGTTCAGATCCCTTTGTGTTTAAAGTCAAACTATTAGGGACGAGCTCAAAAATATTCAAAGGAAAATTGGCCTTGATCCCTGGAACTTGTCCCCAATATCCAAAGAAAAATCCATGAGACACATGCTCCTTATTGGGGACAACCATGAGCTTTTATTCTTTTCCTAACTTAGGAAAACCCGCTGGCTCAAGTGTGCTGATTTTAATAGCTCCTTTTTCCATAGAGCCATCAAGGTGAGAAGGAATAAAAATGCAATAGCTTCCATTACCAATGATCTTGGAGGGGTCCTCAATGCCCCGACTGACATCAAGAATTGTCTTGTCTTTCACTTCCAACACTCTCTTGGATCTAGAGTCTCTCACCCTTGCTCTCTCGTGGATTTCAACTTGGAGAACACTAGAACTCTTGATCAATCCATGTGGGCCTTCTTAACCCAACCCATTGACACTAAAGACATTAAATCGACCCTCTTCTCCATTGAAGATGACAAAGCCCTGGGGCCGGATGGCTTCATTGCCAAATTCTTCAAAGCTGCTTAGGATATCATTGGGGAGGATATTTGCTGGGCAATCAAAAGTTTATTCCACAGGGGCAGACTTCTTAAAGAAAGCAACTCCACACTCAACACTCTTATCCCTAAAATTGACGCCACCTCCACCATGAGGGACTTTAGGCCCATCTCTTACTACAATTATACAAAATCATTAGAAAAATCCTAACGGAGGGACTTAAGGACACTTTCCCTCCCTCGTAAACGAGAGCCAAGGGGCTTTCATCAAAGGCCGCCTCATCTCTGATAACATCTAGCTGAGCTCTTGTCTGATGAAAATTAACCAAAGGGCTCATATCTCCCCTTAGTGCATGATGAAGATGGAAATTATGAAAGCTGTTCACATTGTTGACTGAATCTTCCTCCAGGACATCCTCTTCTTCCTAAACTTCCCCTGAAGTTTGGTATCTGGATCATGCAATGTGTTACTACCACCTCCTTCTCGATCAACATCAACAGCTCCCCTTCTAGATTTTTCAAAGGCGAGCGGGGGCTGCACCAACAAGACTCCTTATCCCCGTACTTATTTACGCTGGTTATGGATATGTTCTTCTGTCTTCTTGACCAGCTTCACCTATCTTCTGACTTCTGCGACCACCCATCATGCAAATCTCTCCGTCTATCTCATCTTTTCTTCATCGATGACGCCCTCTTATTCTGTAGAGGTGACTAGTAGGGCTGCCCATGGTAGGTTAACCGCCTTATTCGGTTAACCACTTTCGGTTAACCGGGTCTTCGGTTTTTTAAAATATAATTCCATTACCATTCCATTTAGATTGGTTAACCGGATTCGGTTAACCGTTTAATTTTCGGTTTTCTAAAATCCGATTCCCATTACCATTCCGTTTAGACCGGTTAACCTTTAGTTCGGTTCGGTTTTATCGGTTAACCTGGTATCCGTGTATTTTTTTAATTGATGAGACCCATACCATTAATATTATAGTACAACATTGATTATTCACATAAATCATGAGTGACAAATCAAACACATATGACAAAAATATATATTGTGCATATTCCCTCAATAGTTACATTAATTAATATATAAGATGAACATTAATATTCAAAGTTTTTGATTGTTTATATAATCGGTTAACCACGGTTAACCAAGCGGTTAACCGTTATGGAATATTCAATACCGTTACCGAAACCGAAACCGGTCAATTTACACGGTTCGGTTAACCATACCGCAAGAACCGGTACGGTTACCTGAAAACAGGTACGGTTAACTTTGGTTTCGGTCGGATACCACGGTTTCGGAATTTTTTGGGCAACCCTAGTGACCAGGACTCTATATCTCTCATGCTTAACAAAGTCATCATCTTCTCTAAGACTTATGGGCTTAAGCTTTACCCCTTTAAATCAAACTTATTCCGGGTGTTAGCCCTTCTATAGCTGTATCGATTCTTTGATCCACTACTTTTAACAAAGGCTCATTTCCCCTTTGCTACCTTGACATCCTTATAGCTGCTGGGTAGCCTGAAACTACCAACTTTAACCCCCTTATCGACAGCATCCATAAGACTATTTCCTCTTAGGGTGGTAAATCCTTCTCGTTTGAGGGTTGACTTTTACTGATTCAAAGCACCCTCTTTGGCATTGTTGGCTTTTGGGCGTCCTGCATTTCCATCCCCAATTTTTTTATCAAGAGCATTATTAAGTGTTTCACTCCATTCTCTGGTCTGAGGAGGCTGATAGCAACACTACTCCCTCGGGGGCTTGGAATTCCATCACAACCACCAAGAAATATGGGGTCCTTGAGCTTAAGAACATCCAAAAATGGAATACGTGCTTCATGCTTAAGACTATATCCTCAATCACTAATGACCCGGAGCGTATGTGAATCTAGTGGATTCATAATTTATACTTACTCTATAAGGATTTGGCGTTGTTCATATTTTACAAGAGATGCTTGTTTGCCATAATATATGGATGACTACAGCTAAGGGGAATGACCCTTGAACCTAGAAATCTTTTATTAACGTTAGAAACTAGTGGATCAAACAATGTGGGTCGGTCTATTATGCCTCATCGCTTCCCATGTCATACCCTCCCCGTCCTCGTGTCAGCTTGTTTTATAATGATGTCTTTGTTCCCTCTTGGCCTTTTGTCTGGTACAACATTTGTTGAAAATTTGGTCAACTCCCAAAGCCAAATTTATTTTATGGGTTATTTTTAGAGGCAGATTGAAAACTTGTGATAAGCTACAATCTTGAGGCATTTCCCTTGGTAATAGATGTTGGCTATGTGATCATGATCAAGAGACTAGTCGCCATCCTTTTTCCAATGCAGATTCTCTAATAGGATTTGGCGGAACATTTGCTTGGCTGGGGATTCCTACCAACAGGACAAGCCTCCATTACTGCTCCTATTGGATATCCCGCAAGAGGAACCAACCGAATGACTTGGTGAAAAGAGCTTGAGCCATGGCGAACCAAGCCAGAGACTTCATTCTCATTATTACAAAAATCAAATTTGCCACTAAAACTCTCATTTAGACAAAGATGGGGCACTCCAACAGAGACAATGACTGGCTGTACAGGGTGCTTTGCTCCTAGAACCCTATGTTGTGGGGAAGGCTTTTGTATATGTATTGTGGGGGGGGGGGGGGGGTTTTTGTATATGTTATCTGAATGCTCCTATGGCCACTTTTGTATTTTGCTATGGGAAGTTTTTGTATATTCCCTGTTAAAAAAAACAACATCAGCTCATCTAGAAGAGTTAGGGAGGCACCGTCCACTATTTCAGTCACCATTGTTGAATAAGTAGCAAACATGTCTAAAACATGTGATTGCTGTATATGTAGTAGTTAGCCCCTTATTTTGACTACATAAGAGTTACTGATGAAGAAGTCCTCTATTAATAGGCTTGTACTTCAATGAATAAAATCATCCCTTGCCACATCCAAAAACACTTACCTTCATTTGAGAGCTTTTTGGTTGCTTATATTCAACAATCTGGTATCAGAGCCATCTCCACACATCTTCCACCTCATACTCTAAAATCAGTAGATCAGTCACACTAAAAATTTTGCCCTATCTTTCTGTGAGCTCCAGTAGCAAATCATGATTAATCCTCTTGCCTTCCCGCATCCGTCAATTCCGATTGGTCTTTTTTTTTTTTGAAAAAAAAAATCAGAGTTCAAGAGGGGCTGGACGTTGAAGAAAGAGATATTAAAAAAAGAAAGGAAGGAAAAACAGAGAGAAAAATGAAGATAGTACTGTGTCGAGGAAAGAGAGAGAGTAAAAGAAAGGGAAAGTTGCTGAACTAAAGAAAGAGTGTTGTGTCACTCACTCACCTTGTCACTCCAGTCAAGCTAAGGAAAAAACGGGAGAGTATATTTATTTGTGAGTGGTTAAAAAGAAAAAAGAAAAAAAAGAAGAGTACAGCCGCACGAGAGTTTACAAGTGAAGTGCTTTATTTTTTGTTTCTATTTTTAAAGTAAGTGGCTGTCGTGTAAAACAAAAAGTGAGGAAAAGTGGTGGAATATTTTATCAAGTATTATGACTGATTTTCAAGTTGTCGGTGGAATTAAAAAGCTTAGCAACAATAATTATAATTATTTGTCTACTTGCATAATGTCATATTTGCAAGGACAAGATTTATGGGAGGTTGTTAGTGGCACCGAAGTAAATCCACCAACGGGAGAAGACGCACTGCGGAAATGGAAGATCAAAGCGAGTAAAATCATGTTTACCCTTAAGACGACTGTTGAAGAAAAAATTCTCGAGCACATTCGAGATACGAAGACTTCCAAAGACGCTTGGGATACGTTCGTGGAGTTATTCTCGAAAAAGAAAGACACGAAGCTGCAACTCTTGGAGAATGAGCTATTATCAATTGCAACGTGACATGACGGTTACATAATACTTTCATAAAGTAGAGTCGTTGTGCCGAGAAATTTCTGAGTTGGATCTGGAAGCTCGAATCGGCGATACCAGGATGAAACGAATAATTATCCATAGGTTGAAACCGGAATGTAGAAGCTTTATTGCTGCTATACAAGGATGGCAAAATCAACCATCACTTGTGGAATTCGAAAATTTGCCCGTCGGTCAAGAAGCATTGGCCAAGCAAATGGGAGGAGCCTCAGTGAAGAAAGAAGAAGAAGAGGCACTCTACGCCAAGAAAGGGAAGTGGAGTTCCAAGCAGCATGATGATGGTGGATCCAAGAGGAATGGTGACAAAGGGAAGAGTCATCAAGGAGTCGGGAGCAGTCGTTAGAAGAAGCGTGGCAATAATCAAAAGTTTGAAGGGAAGTGTTATAATTGTGACAAGGTAGGTCACATGACGAAAGATTGCTGGGCCAAGAAGAAGGGTGTGGAGAGCAACACCGCTACTTCGAAAAGTGAAGATGAATGGGATATGGAGGCCCACTTTACGGATGAAGAAGAACTAGCTCTCTCGGCAACAATACCAAATCAAATCGACTATGACAATGATTGGATTGTTGACTCCGATTGCTCGAATCATATGACGGGTAACAAAGAGAAGTTAGAGAGCCTGATAAACTACAAGGGAAGTCGAGTTGTGGTGATAGCCAACAACTCAAAATTAACGATAACTCACATCGGGAATACTGTAGTGTCCCCTCAATCCGGTGATGCTGAGATGATACTTCAAAATGTCTATCATGTTCCTGGCATGAAGAAAAATCTTCTTTCAGTGTCACAGTTAACATCAGCAGGTCACTTTGTCCTGTTTGGACCAGATGATGTGAAGGTATATCAAAACCTTGAGGTCGTTGAAAAGCCCATCATGAAAGGACAGAAGGTAGAGTTTATCTATGTGATGTCAGCAGAGGCTGCATACATAGACAAGGCAAGAAGGAACGAGACAACAAACTTGTGGCACATGCGGCTAGGCCATGTCAGCTACTCCAAGCTAGACGTGATGATGAAAAGGCTGATGTTAAAGGGGATTCCCCGGCTTGAGGTAAAAACCGATACGTTATGTGCAGGTTGTTAGTATGGAAAAGCACACCAGCTACCATAGTAATAAGGTCAAGCGAAGCCAATCCATCTCTGTTAACGAATGCTCTGACTCCTAACGGTTCTATATCCAATTCCTTCTCTTTAAGGAAGAAGTCTCGACAGGGCTGCGGGTGAGGTATCCGAATTCTCGAAGCAGGGCCCTTCCTGTCCTTACTCTAACTAGTAAGTGAATAGGAATTACCTTGTTGCCTGAAACCGGCTTTCTATAGTTGCTTTAGAGTGTGAAGAAAGTAGGTTCATAATGAGAAAGGGATTTGCTCAGTTTCCATTGCGGGCGGGTCTATTGCTCTTACCGCCGGTGCTGCGCCCTTTCCCCAAAAAGACAGGTGGAGAAACCTTCCGCTCAAGAGCTATTCTGATTTCCGAAAAAGACTTTCTTATGAAAGAACTTCGAAACGATCATCCCAAAGGAACCTCGGGAGCAAATAAAGGCACCACATAAGGAATCGGACAACCTCCCTCTTAACACTATTAGGTTACTTTGAATCCCGTGCAAACATTCAGATCGACCTACCGGGAACTCCGACAAAGAAACGGTCATCAAAAATCCAGAATGGACCAGTTCAGTACCTGAGGCAGTAGATCCCAGGCTCAAAGTCCAAAGATCACCTTCTTTCAAAGGCAAATCTGTAGAAGACCAGCCAGAGAAGTCAGAAAAGACTGACTCATAAGATCAATTGACGATTCTGATGGACGAAATACTTTGCTTTGTATAGGCGCCACTCATACTGAAAAACAGAAGAAGTATCTTCCACAAAAGGTGTTCGAAACCCAGAAGCCTGTGGCAGACTTCGCGGATCAACCTCTTCCCGATTGCGGAGAGAACACTATTGAAAAATCTCATTGCGAGAAATTGACTTTTTTCAAAATAGGAACTCGCCTAGCCTATATGAAATGAATGGATTCCGAGATGAAGCCTTGAGAAGGAATTGTTTCGTGTCTTAGGGCCTTGAGAGAATAGGGTTTTTGCATCAAAAGGCTGTGAGGAAATAAGTAACATAGTGAATGAGGAAGGGGTATGCATCTTATAATCTTCTATTCTAGAATAAGAAACGAAAGAGAAAGGCTGCACATGAATCTGACTCTAGAAATGCCCGTGGAATGCCCATCATCGAGAAGAAGTGGATTCGCTGAAGCATAAAAGAAGAAGAGATCTTATTAGTTTAGTTAACCTTGGGGCCAGCCCTGGAATAAAAGTTTCAATTCCAAGGTTTATCTAGAAAAGCTAGAAGCAAAGTTATGGAAGCAAAGCTTTGGTCTATCTCTGGTTCACAAGCCTTACGTTCTCAAGGTGCTTATTAAGGTAAGGGAAGGCTTTGGCTCGTAAGTAAGGTTATCTTTATCCTGGCGCCTTCATGCTTTCACCCGGGCTTTTCATTCTCTTTTCTAGAGACCTGGTTCTTATTTTCTTTCTTTTTTTTAAAGAAGGGGAAAGAAATTCGATTTTCTTCTTCATAAAGAAACTATTAACATCTTCCTTTCCTTTCCAGCGACGATAGGGTAAGAGCAGCTTCTGGGGGGCGCTTTCGTATTTCGTAACCAATTGACATTTCTAAGAAAAGTAGGAGCTCGCGTCGGAGAAGTAATTAGTCGTCTAAGTCGGGACAGCATCTCTCCATCGTATTCTGTTCGAAGAAAGAATAGAAACTTTCTCCATAGTTCGAAAAACACTATCGAGTTTGAACCTAACCATCCTGAGTCTGTCGAGGACTCATCGGCTAAGAAAGTGTAAGTGAATTATAGAAGAAGAAGATCGCTTATTTCGAAACCAGAGGTCAAGGGTTTTGTCGCCTCTTTGTACTCTACCAAACCGACAGCCGAAAAATCCTTTCGACATCGTGTCATTATACATAATCTTTCTAGTGATTAACCGCCCTATACAGTTGAGTAGAATAGGAAATAGGAGAACCATCACTATAGCTATAGCAGCTCTAGCCCTTGACTAAAAACCAAGAAAAAGACTAAAGAATGCCTTTTAGCTCCTGTTCGAGTTCTTGCTTGATGACCGGAAGGGGATCTTTTTTTATACTCGTAGGATTTCGAGTTGGAACTTATAGTCTCGGTCTCGTCTCACAGCAAGCTGTGTGGTTTAATCCTAGCTATAGGTCCTTCACCCATTAGTTGGTATTCCGTTAGCTGTTCACCAAGTGAACGAGTTCAGTAGGGCTCCTTAGCATATACTAAGCTCTTCAAACCTTCACGGAGTTAGTGAGGCGACTGAACGAAGGAAAAGTCTCTCCTACTGACTGACGGCACTCCACTAAGGGACTTCAAGCCAGACAAAAAACAAACTGTTTACTGATGGGACGAGACGAAAAAGATCTTTGGCTTTTGAGTATTCACCTTCTTCCCTCCCGACATGATGTCTCCGGTGTTATCGACTTTTTCGCCCGAGAATCGACTTCATTTGGTTTGAAATGGAATCTATTCCGGAAAAAGATAAAAAACTTCTCTATGGCTACTTCAGCTTTTGCTTCAAACCAGATTCACATTTTTTTTTGATTGAGAAATCGATAAAAAAAGGAAATGGCATCTTGTATTGTATATATGCAAAGTAATCCGGATTAGGGAGAAGCAGTTTTGCAAGAGGTCCATATGAGACAGGTCTGGATCAGAGTCGCTCAGAATCAATTAGGAGGATCCTAAATATGATATGGGGATATAGGGCTCATCAGCTAGCTAATGGAGAAGTTTATTTACAAGCGACCGTTTATATAAAGTACGAACGAAAGCTAAGACCTTTCCCCAACTGGTTCGTTTACTTCGAGAGAGAGAAAACTATTCCTACAGCTTTTTTTAGAATACAATACAGAGCTTGAGCCTGACAATAAGCTTTACTTCAAAGACTTTACAGAAATTTCTCTATGATATGCTTTCTAGGAAGTAGAAGTCCTAGAACCCTTTACCGTGACGGAAGAAAGACGAATCTTTGTACATTCCACATCAAACTCATCGTATTGAGAGTTCCATCCCAACCCATCATATTCAGCATGCTCGTGTAAAACCAACCAGTTCTAGCAGTATAAAAAAACTGGATATCAAAGACGCGAGTCAACCTCCTTTTTATCTCCTTTTAGTGTTAGTGGCAAAAATTCTCCTTGCCTTTCATTGTTTGATCGAGCTGATAGCGTGCATGGCCTTGGGCGAGTGTATTGACTATAGAGCATACCAACACCGAGCATATAGGCTTGTAAGTGAGCGCATTTGCTCGAGCGAACGTATTTCTTATCTTTTTCTTTGGCTAGTCCCCGAAAATGCCCGTTTTTTTAGAAAGTTGGGATTCTCTTCCTGAAAGTGCGAACGTGAAAGAGCAATCGTGCCCCTAGGTGATCATCAGTTAGCCGTGAAGAACACAGGTAACCTTACCGGGGTTTATTCGTGAAAGTAAGCTCTGGCTTTCGGCTTCTATTCTGCCGCTGTTCGTATTAGTTATTCACTATTTCTGCCTTTAATGGTATCGATAGGGGCTTCCTCGAACTATCCATAGCTGGAGCTTACTATAGAGCCGTAAAGAAGCATCCAACCCATAAGTCTACGAAGTACTCGTGTGCTTATGCGTTCGTTGCCTTTCTCTTATATCCGCTTTTCTTTTATGACTTGCTGGATTCAGCTATCGCGCTTGCTTGAAAAGCCGATAAGAGTCTAGGATTCCTCTACCTTTTTTTTGCTATCTACGAACGTCAAAAGATGTGATGTGGTATCTTACTTATCTTAGTCTTAGAGATTGGATCTTATTCAAATGAAAAGCCTACCCATCCCAGCTATGAAATCAGTAGAAGGAACACAGCCGATTTGGAAACATTCTCCGATTTCTCTACAGAATATGTTTGAGCAAAAGAAACCGACTCAGCAACAAAGACAAGTGGTAGCATACTATGTTTCCTCATAGGATTAGAAGACAGAATCTGATTCTGTGGGGGAAGGAAGACCTGACTTCAGGAGTGGAAGTGAAGTTCCTACAAAGGAAGATTCATTAGTTCTATTTAAGATTCTTATTCAAGATCTGTTATTTATATATATTTTATTTCAAAAAAGCTTACCCTTGATTTCCAAAAGGGAAAAAGCCCTTCAAAGTAAAGAAAGAAAGGCTAGTGCCACGGACTCTTAAACGAAAGGAATGAGTTCCAGATCCATTTATGGCGTTCCGAGTTCCTTATTCTCTTTGCTCGGCTTCCTTTTCTATTGATCAGAAGCATCAAGCAGCGCCGGTTTAGAATTCGATTCTAAGAAAGAAAGGGCTCAGGCCCTCCCTTTGATTTATCCCCTTCCTGCTTTCTACTATTTGAAATTATGCCTATTTCACCGCCATACCAAAAAAAAGTATCCTACTTTGCGTGATGGTCATATATGATGACCAATCTTATCAATTGGAACGATGTTCAGGCATACCTGAAAGCAACCAATGTCACTGAAGCTACTACTGGGAAGCTTCTTTATAGGGCAGTCGTCATACTTATTGCTTTACTTGGAAGCGTCGTGCGTATGTTCCTAAGGCTGGTCTTGTCAATTCCTAAGCTTTGCTTCCCCGTCCCCCCCTAGACTCAGTCCCCTTATGAAGAAAAATGAACCAGGGTAGGCCTCTTCTTCATACCGAAGAAAAAGTCACTCGAAGTAGTCAGCCTATTAGCAGTATAAGAGGAAGCCTAGCTAAATAAGTATGTAAGAAGCTTCCCGGCTTGAGCTTTCCCTTTTCATAACATCAGATTTGGCCTAGATCGCTTAGCGACTATTACTATAAGGTTAGGTGTCCATGCCACCAACCAACTCCTGAAAGAAAACAAGAGCTTCTCCGTCCGGCAAACTACTAGAAGTACCCATCGAGTCGAGCAATGCTTTAATGAAGCAAGCTGCTCTTTGTCACCCCATTTTCCCCGGAAACCAAGAGCAGGAGCAGCCCATTCAGGCTTGGTCAATGAAAATTGGACTATTTCTAGGACGGAACCGTAGCCAATGAGTCTGCTCCACTCCTCTTTGTTCTGCACCACTTGGCTATAGCTATTTCCCCACCCAGGATCCCCAAAAGAATAGCATAATATAAAAAAATAAAGTGAAAGCTCAGATTGTTACAGAAGACCGGATCGAGGGAAGGTACCGGGAAATCAAAGAAAGAAGCCAGCTTAAAACCTGGTTGAAGCGCATGTGATGAGGGAAGAGAGAGACCACCAATGCAAGTGGATCGACTTAAGCATCGATTTCGAAGGCGAAAACATGAAGCATGAAAATATAACCAGCCATTTTTCTCGTTAATAATGTTCTGTTACAAACAACAACGAGAAAATATGCTCTTGGACGCATGCATGCCCCTATCCCCCACCCATCGTCCTGATCTTGGCTTGAAGTATCCAAGTAGCGCTAAAACGAAAAGCAAACTATTGGAATTCTTGGGCTTAGCCTTTGAATTGCCCTGGATCAGTCCTATACTAGGTCACAATCAACCCATAACTTAAAAGAAAAGAAAAAGATCGAAGTCGAGAAGCTCATCGCTCATGTTTCCAACCCGTGCTTTAAACCCCGGAAAGACTTCACTGACACACACCAGATTTTCGCCACCCTCCCGACTCGCGATCCCTAATGTGGCTTTCCTCACTTCGGTAAGTTACAAGGATGAATGCAAATAGCAAGGCTCTTTGCAGCGTGAAGTGAGACTGGCTGCCCTAAGTTAAGTGCTTCCTTATTCATTAATGATCTTGCTCAGTAGGAGGGCTTTTCCCCTTCTGTGCAGCCTGATTTTCTCTTTGGAAATGAGGGTGCCCTCGTATGTAATCGCTAAAGTGAAGCTTTTGGATTGACATTTTTCATCGAATATAGAATCCTCCCATGGGTGAGAAGGTTGAGTTACAGACTCCGTTGGCTTTCGCAAGGAAGCATCCCGAAAGTTCCGAAATCTATGGTTGATTCTCATCTCGAACTCTCCCTGACTTTCTTCGTCTGAGCGGGCCCCTCTAGGACACGATGCGGGAAGGAAGAAGGATTTCTTTCTACCGTTCAATAATTCGCTTTAGTCTCTTCCTTCAGCCTAAGGTCATAAAGAGCAGAAAAGTCTACAAAACCGACGGCTAAATGCTTGAAGCTTTCTATTCGCTTTCCCTAGCTTGCCGTCAATTTGACTTGAGATCGATTCCCCGCAGTCAATACGCTTGTTTAAACTCACCTTTCTGGTCTCTTTCTTTCTTGGATTCTATTACCGCAGGAGTGGTACGCGGGCAACCTTCCTTCTTTTCTTGCCTTATCGCCTTAGTAGGACCAAAGACTCGCCTTTGACTACTTGCTTCGTCGCTCCGTTAGTCGATCTAATCCGGATTCCCCTTTTCCTACTGTAGAAGCGTAGGGGACAAATCCACTATTTCATTCCTTCAGTCTTTCAATACGACGGAGATGTCAATCAAACCTTTTTCCTTAATAAGACCCCGCTCCGGCGGACTTTCATTAACAGACAGGCAGAAGAGGACTCTGGAAGGAAGGTGTAACGGTAGGTGTAGGTCCGATTCACCTATGTCAGTTCGAACCTGACGGATCGTTCGTTCGTGATGCTATTCAGGATGGTACTATTCTTCCTTCTTATGTTCCTACAGAGGTGCAATTGGCGGATATCTTCACCAAACCTTTGGGCAAGAAACAGCTAGCACAACATAATTCTCTAACTAAAACAGAATTAGAGAGAACTACATATTAATTAACTAAAGCAGTCCCTCTTATCACTGCCCCTCAAGCTTGGAGTGGGTGAGCAGTAACTCCAAGCTTGGAGAGTAGATATTCATGCTGAGCAACATGCAAGATTTTAGTTAGCACATCAGCTAGCTGATCATTGCTTGAGACTATGCAGGAACTATTTCACCGGTCTTCACTTTGTCCCTCAAAGTGTTGATCAATTTCCACATGTTTGGTCTTCTCATGCAGAACAGGATTGGATGCAATGGAGATCGTAGCTTTATTCTCACATTTGAGCAGTGTTGAACCCAGATTTTTGAGTCCTAAATCCCTGAGTAAAGAGGTTAACCATGTAACTTCACAAATAGTGAGTGAGAGTCATTGCTCTATATTCTGCTTCAGCGGAAGATCTTGCTACAACTTGTTGTTTCTTTGCTTTCCATGAGATTGGGGACTGACCTAAGAGAATACAATAGCCGGTCGTGGACTTCCTAGTGACTGGACAACCAGCCCAGCCTTTTTATAAGTATCATCATTGGGAAGAAGATCTCCTGTTGTCGGGGTGAGTTTCACATGCGTGTCCATGAGAGAATGCAAAGGTCTAGCTTTTGTCATACCAAACTCATCAATCACATCTAGCTTCTTCTGAGATATCAAAATCCCAGATTCAGAGTGATCAACTTCTAACCCAAACCTCAGTTTACCTAAATCCTTCATCTTCAAGTTTTTGGACAAGAGGAGCTTCAAGTCTAGCCGGGGGTTAAGATAAGGCGATCCATTGTCCCCCTTTCTTTTCATTTTATGTGCCGAAGGTTTATCACTAAGGGTGGCAGGCAGAGAAGAAGAAAGAGATTCATGGTGTTCAAATTGGCAAGAAGGTTGATCCAATACCCACCATACAGGAACCTAACCAAGTTACAAAAGGTATCAGAATGAGACTTAGGCCACCTTCTATGAAGGCAACATAAGCCTCATTCATCAAAAGCAGCAACAAGGCAAACAACAACTAACAATCAAGCATACAACATAATTATAAGATCCTCATTACATTACAAGACACCTTAAAGAGAATCTCTTATAAAGTTGATCAGGAGACTTACTTGCAATGACCACCAAACACATGAGCTTTTCTTTGAAGCCAAACTGCATGAATAACTTCAGAGAAACACATAACAATCAGCCTACTTCTTCTATCAGTCCTTCTGCGTCTCTGAGCAACCCACTTAACTTCATCATCCAAGCCCAGCCCCAAGCTTCCGATCCCTTTTTGTTGTAAGAAACTTATGCGGAATTTCGTTTCGCTTGCTCCGATCGTCTACGAGGACCTCCTTTTAATCTTTAACTCAGTCAGCTCTATGCCTTTCTTTGTCTTGGAGCAAGAAGAGCTGCAAACAGCCTTCCTTCACATTGTTCCGCTAATCCTAGCTACTTACTATACCTTTACGGCTCGTGAACAAACTATCTATTATCCGTACTCCTACAGAGTTACTTTATAGGTCTATAAACCTTAAAAGCATTGTAGTACGCTAGCCTGTCGAGCATTGCCTAGTGTCTTAGTAAGTGAAAAGGGGGTGAGTGAATGCAGTGAATGACAAAACAAGTGAGGGTAGTGAGACTTAAAATCTTCGAGTAGAATCAGTTTGTTTGCAAATGCCCAAGTTGTGGCACTGATGACTTTGTTACCTTTTTCTGATTCTTTTACTATTGATTATGCCATTTTCCTTTCCATCTCCCTTTCCTGATGAAAAGGCTCGTTAAGACCTAGTTTCGATGATAAATTTGATTCGTGGACAACCGAGCAGGAGCCCTAAGCTGTGAGTCTGCGGGTGAAAGAGGCCCTGTGAGTGCGCTTCAAATGATGGGTCCATCTGTGATGTGAGCGAGCCCGAGATCGTATGATTTTCTATCAATCTGAAGCCTAATCCGTAACAACGGGTGGAGTTAAGTCTAAGGAAGGCTCCATTCTTGCTTCCATCACAGACCGTAGAAGGAAAAACTAGCGCTAAGGCTGTAAGTCTTCTACGATAGTTATGGTGGAGACAACCTTCCCCGTATCAATGAACCCCACGTACATGTACAAAGAACCGAAATCGTTCATTGCGAAATAGAAAGATCATCTCGCTACGCTCCTTAGGTTCACACATTTTTTCTCCTAAACTATAGGGGACTTTTCTTCCTCCCATCCCGGCGAGTGAGTCACCCGTGATTCGATAGTTCTCTTTTTCGCTTGAATAAGCTCACTCTTGGTTAGCTATGAACAAGGAGTGAAGAATGGATAAGGCCAATCATTTCTTGATTTCCATACTCTATCAAGTTTGAAAGTAAACTACCATTCTTTCACTTTAAAGCACGAGCTTCGTGGTTCGAAGACCTTAAGCAAAGCTTATGGAAAGAGATAGATTTTGGCTCTTGTATTCATCGTCAATCTCGATTCAACTACAAGCTTGCTATTCACTTGATTGAAAGTAGGATCTTGCCTTAACTCCCATGATAGCATGCCTCACCTCAGGGCTTCACAAAGCAATCACAGTCGAAAGAGCAAATTGATTCAACAATCGTTATTCTTTTTCACCGCTAACCGCGCCATGAACAGTGTTCAGAGTCGATTCTGTAACAGGAAAATGCTAAGACCACCAATGCCGCATCCACAGGATAAGCATTCATTTACCTTTCAAAGAGTCTTTATCCCGCAGCATCTTAAGTATGCTACAAAGAGGAAAGGGCTATGCGCAAAAAAGACATTCAATAGCAAGCGCCATCAAGAGACATGGAAAAAGAGCAAGCCAAGACTTGAACAAGAAAGCTGGACTTGGCTGGGTAAACCCTTTATTGGGTACAAAGGTGATAAGTGTGAAATACATATGTTTTTAGGGCTTTAATTCTTCCTATTTTCATAACAATTCATGTTGTATCTCTCACTTATCATATACTTTTCTTTAGACTTATGTTTAGATGTGAGCTGATACATTTTATGTGTCAAATGCAGGAAAATTACAATATATATGTCATGAATGATCAGCATCGTCAATGAGACATCATGATTGTTAAATCATGACTAATCAAGTCATAATTTGCTGACACTCACGCTGCGTTGATTTAATTGATATCACATGTTCATGACTACATGATTACGTGGATATTCATGTTAACAATATTAGCCATGCACTCACACGGATATCCTACAAATTCTGTCACGTAATCATGATTGTTTATCAAATTCATGAATTAATTTATCATGGGTTAATGATAAAACAATTACAGCACACCCGGCTATCTATATAAAGGCGGTTAGGGTTGATCGATGGGGATTTTGACGAACGCCTCCAACGGCGCTCTGCGCCTCTGATTTCATTCTTCCATCACGACCACCGCTACCACAATTCATCACCACAGCACACCACCACACCACACAAGTCCACCATTGTTATCACGCCACACTTCTGACAGAGGATTAGTGCAAAGACACGTGACGACGGAAGGCAGAGCGGGGATCTTCTAACAGAGTTTCTTCTTTCCTTTTTTCTCTAATCTGTCAATGTGTTCTTCCTTTGTTGTTATTTTTCTAGTTTTTACATTTATGTTAGCGTAGTTAGTTTAGCTCCCCGGGTTGGGGTAGCAAACCGAATCTTTATATTTTTGTAATCTTTTCTCTTATTATAATTGCAGTAGTTTAATTCCTGTTCTTCATGTGCTTTAATTCTCTAGCTAATTATTAAAGCAATCCTTGTAGTTTTCTAATCAAAATGCGGCGCTGAGATTAGTTAACTAGACATAGGAAGTTAAACCGGATTAACGACTAGAAGCATGGTTTGCCTATAGGTTAATCTGTCTCCAATAGAAATTATTAATAATGCGATTGGTTAGAATTGACTTGAGCATGGTTTGCGGCTTGTTATTTCTACCAGTTAGGATTCATTGTACAAGGACCGGTCAACGGGTTAATTAAGATTCCTGAGTTTATTGCAGAATTAGGGAAGAGTTTATTAATAATTAGAAAGTGAAGGTTTGCGGAACAATCCGGGGTGCTTCTTTTTAGAGTTTTATTCTTTATTTATTTGTTTAGTTTAATTTTCTGTTTTATTATTTTCTGTTAGTTTGTTGAGTCTTTCTTTTTATTAAATTAAGTAAAACCTGAAAAAGTGACGTTTCCTGTTTTCTTAGTTTAGTTTCTCAGTTAGTAAATAAATTGTCAGTTAATTGAATGAGGTCCTTGAGATCGACAACCCCACTCAATTCACTATTTCGCAAAACGATAGGTACACTGCCTAGGTAGAAGTATAGTAACACATATTTCTGCAACAAGTTTTTGGCGCCGTTGCCGGGGACTTCTGGTACGGTTAATTGACATTTTTATTTATCTGATTGAGATTTTATTTGAGTTAATTTTCTTTTCTTTTATTTTGTTATTTTCATTCAATTTTTGTTTGGTCGATTTCTTTAAGTTGAATACGATTTTTTTTTTTTGCTTTTTGAATTCAATTTAGTTAGCTTGTGATTCTGTTACGTGACTTTTCTTTCGTATTTGGTTCAGATTTTTTTTTCTTTCGTTTTTTTTGTAATATTTTATTTCGGTTGTCTGTTACGATTTCATTTCTGATTTTTGTTTGTGTTATTTTACTTTTGCCGTTACATTAGCTTAGGTTACGTGCACAATTTTGTTTCGGTAGTTAGTTGTTTTATTAGTTTTGGATTTTGTTTTCTATATTATTTAATTAGCAGATTTTCTTTTTATTAATTAGGATTTTATTTTTGTTTATCTTCTTGATTTTGATTTTGATTTTCTTTATTTGTTATTTAGCAATTCTCTTTTTATTTATATTTTTGGTTTTCTTTGTTATTTTGTTTAGTTAATTTTTTTTTGTGTTTCTTTTCTATTTTTAGTTCTATTTTACTTTTTATTCTTGATTTTTGTTTTTATAGGCAAAGATGGAGGATAACATGGATGAACTGAGGAGAGTGCTGACACAGTTGGAGACGACGGTTGCGATAATGAACATGGAACAAAATTTGAACAGGTATAATCAGTCGTGTACTCAAAGTTACAACCAGTTCAGACGACAAGATTATTATCAGCCACAACAATCATCTTTTCGACAACCTTATTGGTGGGAAGGTGAGCAGACTAGAATGCAAATGGAGGAACAACAATTCTACGCCTATCAGGAGCCTCCTAAGGAGGATACGAGCAAGATAGAGAGTATGCTGGAAGAGCTCCTGGAGCAAAGAAAAGCCACTAATGCTAAATTGGCTGAAATTGAATCTAGGTATGATACTAAGTTTGCCGAGCAGGCAGCCAGATATGCTGATCAGGCCTTCATTAATCAGAATTTGGAGAGACAGGTGAGCCAGCTTGCAGAGCAGCTAGCACAGGAGCAAGTGGAATTCTCCCATAGCCAAAGTTATTCGGACCTAGTGGACCAATCTCATGCAGAGACTTTGATGGGTGAAGATCATTCCAAGCCTATTATTTTTGAAGCTGAAGAGGAGCCTGATGAAGAGGTTGGGGGACGTGCTGAAGAGTTATATTGCCCTCCCTCCCTGACCCCGACTCAACCCGACTACCCAGTGATTGAGAATATCTTTTCCAATCCGGTATGTGAACTAGTAGAGATACTAGAGGTAGTTTATTTCAGAGAGGTTGAAGAAATTGAAGCTTCCTCTACAATTGTCTGCCAACAAGAATCTTCTATAGAGCCTTTAACACTTGAGGAAGATTTCTGCACCCTCAAATTTCAGAAGGAAGAGCCACCTCCAACTAGTCATCAACTCCACAATCATTCCAAGGAGCCTCACCAACAGGACGAGGATGTTTACGTCCTCGAATTTGAGGAAGAAGAGCCATTCACACTTGGTCTTCTGATGGAACAACGTTACCTGCAATATCTCCTCAAACACCAGGTTTTGTGGAGTATTTACTTTCCTATTTTATTTGCCAAGATAACGTTTTGTTTTGATCCAGGTGGTTTTCTTTTAATTACTGCCTATTTTGTTTTCCTGGCAAAGTTGTTGTCTACTTTTATTTTTGATCCAAGATAACAAAGCGAAAGTCTAGCCAAAGACTATAAAGACGGGCAGCTTACTGGGAGGCAACCCAGTGGTTAAATTTATGTTTTTTTATTTTATTTTCTGGTTTCATTTTTGTTTTATTTCATTCAGAGATGGCAGTGGTGCCTGTGCTTTTAATGCAACGCTTTCAGCGTTTTTACGGTAGTTGTGAGTGTGTGCAGGTGAAATTTTTATTATGATGGTTGATGTACCCCCAAGGCTGGACACTTGCTGGAACGCAAGTGTGAGGAACGCTACCCCCCTTGTTCAAGCTTAAGTATGAGGAAGTGAACCTTCCTCAATCTACGATATCAGGGGAGTTTCAGTTTCTCCTTATTTTTAATGTTTATGTTCAGCCTATCATGACTTTTATGCTTAAAGATTATTTTTATATCAGTCATTATTGTCCTGAATGAAATCCTTGATGAGTTTGCAATATTTAGAAAGTCCTTTTCTTGGTTTTAATTTGTGAACAATGAGGACATTGCTTCTCTTAAGTGTGAGGAAGTAGAGGTACTTTCTAAATATTGACAATTGCACTTAATGCCACATTTATTTTGGTTGTCCTCTTATTTTGAAAGAATTGCTTCTTTTATGTGCCAATAAATATTGAATATTCAGGTGAAAATTTTTGTTGAGGTTTTGAAAACAAGCCTGATGGCCACCTCAAGAATCTTTCTGCTTTTGGCTGTTTGTATGTATAGTTTTATCCAAACTGAATCTATTTTCACTGAAATTTGGTGGATTAGCTGATTATGAAAACTGAATTAGTCTAGTTTGGGATTTTGGGAATGATGAGAAAGTTTGGTATGAAAAGGATAAGGCAAGGTACTCCGCTGATCTGAATTAAAATTTTCTGAACCTAAACAGGCCTCTTCATTCGGTTATTAAGTCCTTGGGGGTGCTTCATCACCCATCTACCTAAGGTCTCGTGATTTGGGATAGAAGACCCAAAGCCACTACATGGATGAAGAGAAAAGTCTGAGGGGATGAATTGAATGTGCGAATGAAAGAACAAGTTGTTAAATAAGAAACATGATATGGAAAGTTAGAGGTTTGATTCATTTTGCCTATTCTGATCATGAGTATGTGGTGTTGAAAGGTATCACGGAATAAGGTGTTACTTCACACCCCTTGTCATCCAAAGGTCAGAGGAAAGAAATGGTGGAAGATCCCAAACTATTCTGTTTCAGTTTTTATAATCTAACTTCTCCATGCTTTTTAACTTCACTCTTTTTCACTGTTTGCGAAAACCTACAGCTAGTAGCAGAACTTTTCTTTTGATTGTCATTTTGCTTGTTTTCCATCGACAATTGTTTGATCCTGAGTTTCAATACTATGGCCTTTAGGAGTAGCCATATTCTATATTTGCTTGAGGACAAACAAAAGCTAAGTGTGAGGAAGTTTGATAAGTGTGAAATACATATGTTTTTAGGGCTTTAATTCTTCCTATTTTCATAACAATTCATGTCGTATCTCTCACTTATCATATGCTTTTCTTTAGACTTATGTTTAGATGTGAGATGATACATTTTATGTGTCAAATGCAGGAAAATTACAATATATATGTCATGAACGATCAGCATCGTCAATGAGACATCATGATTGTTAAATCATGACTAATCAAGTCATAATTTGCTGACACTCACGCTGCGTTGATTTAATTGATATCACATGTTCATGACTACATGATTACGTGGATATTCATGTTAACAATATTAGCCATGCACTCACACGGATATCCTACAAATTCTGTCACATAATCATGATTGTTTATCAAATTCATGAATTAATTTATCATGGGTTAATGATAAAACAATTACAGCACACCCGGCTATCTATATAAAGGCGGTTAGGATTGATCGATGGGGATTTTGACGAACGCCTCCAACGGCGCTCTGCGCCTCTGATTTCATTCTTCCATCACGACCACCGCTACCACAATTCATCGCCACAGCACACCACCACACCACACAAGTCCACCATTGTTATCACGCCACACTTCTGACAGAGGATTAGTGCAAAGACATGTGACGACGGAAGGAGGAGCGGGGATCTTCTAACAGAGTTTCTTCTTTCCTTTTTTCTCTAATCTGTCAATGTGTTCTTCCTTTGTTGTTATTTTTCTAGTTTTTACATTTATGTTAGCGTAGTTAGTTTAGCTCCCCGGGTTGGGGTAGCAAACCGAATCTTTATATTTTTGTAATCTTTTCTCTTATTATAATTGCAGTAGTTTAATTCCTGTTCTTCATGTGCTTTAATTCTCTAGCTAATTATTAAAGCAATCCTTGTAGTTTTCTAATCAAAATGCGGCGCTGAGATTAGTTAACTAGACATAGGAAGTTAAACCGGATTAACGACTAGAAGCATGGTTTGCCTATAGGTTAATCTGTCTCCAATAGGAATTATTAATAATGCGATTGGTTAGAATTGACTTGGGCATGGTTTGCGGCTTGTTATTTCTACCAGTTAGGATTCGTTGTACAAGGACCGGTCAACGGGTTAATTAAGATTCCTGAGTTTATTGCAGAATTAGGGAAGAGTTTATTAATAATTAGAAAGTGAAGGTTTGCGGAACAATCCGGGGTGCTTCTTTTTAGAGTTTTATTCTTTATTTATTTGTTTAGTTTAATAATCTGTTTTATTATTTTATATTAGTTTGTTGAGTCTTTCTTTTTATTAAATTAAGTAAAACCTGAAAAAGTAATGTTTCCTGTTTTCTTAGTTTAGTTTCTGAGTTAGTAAATAAATTGTCAGTTAATTGAACGAGGTCCTTGAGATCAACAACCCCACTCAATTCACTATTTCGCAAAACGATAGGTACACTGCCTAGGTAGAAGTATAGTAACACATATTTCTGCAACAGAAGGTAAGCCATAAAAAGCAAGGGGCCTAGACTACTAGCTTGTGCGCCGAAGAAGGTTCGAAGAGCTTAGTCTAGTATATGCTAAGGAAGGGCCATTTCGCTTAGCTAGTACAATCTATAGATTTAGATCTCTATCATCCTCAAAAGCAGCAAGAAAGCATTCGTCAATTCTCGCCAATCAGATAGTGCTTCCTGTCTTTTTTAGAGAAAAAATCGTACTTCTCTTGTAGCAGTAGCTAGCATTCGAGTCCTTGGTACCAGAAAAGGAGGATTCAATTAGTGCCACTATCTTTTGTCCAAGCGATGACTGCCCTTACTCTAACAAGTAAGCAAGTCAACTACCTTAGGCAATGAAGTAAGAAAGTGAGTTTGAAAGTGATTTGACTTTCCTGCAGTCCAGTCCCCTTTTAAGTTGGCAAAAGAAAGCCATCAGGGAATAGAGCTAGAGATAGGGATAGGGATAGGGATCCCAGTGATAGAACGCCGGGATGCAATTCGTTTTGAGTTGGAGTCTTCATAAGAGTGTAGAAGTTTTGGTACCAGTAGTCCCATTCCTTGAGAGCAGGTAACTTGAGATTTTAGGCCAGAAAGTGGTGGTCTAGCTCCTTCCCCTGCTTTGTAGCTTTCCATTAGCTACCCCTCCGCTTTATTGTGAACTAGCTTTCTAGCTTAGAAAAGAGGATATACTGCTTTGGATAGGAAAGAAAAAATACTTTTCTTAGTGCGAGATAGAATCACGTCTCTTTTGCCCTTACTTCACTTAGGTATTTCCCATTGGGATTCATTTTGCCATGTCTCAGAGAAAGCGGTTGTGGACCTTTGGATGCCACTTTTCTAAAATAAAAAATAGGCTTTGGACCCTCATATGGCCAGTCACCCACGAGGGTGGGTTCTCGTTCGAAATTGACTAGTTCAAATGGTTCATCCAGGTAAACTCGTCAATTGGTCTTTGACCTCTCCCATGTTGTTGATTGGTATACCCTTCGTTTAGGAAATGACTTAGAGTCAAGCCATCTCGCTCACCCTTACTCAACCTCTATAAACAAAGCCCTTGCTGAACTAGATTCCCTGCTAGCGAGAGCGGCATAAAGGAGCACAAACAGGGGTTGTTTTCAAATGAACAGATAAGCTAACGCACTACTTATTTTCTGCCTACTAGCAATGCAACTACTCCTGATAAATACTCAAACTGAACTAGTTTCGCTCTCTTCCTTGCTTGTAAAAAGTCAAAAAACAGATTAATCGCCGACGCCTATACTTGAATTTAGAAAGGATTTTCTTTAAGAAAAGAAAAATTGCGTAGGATTCCCAATTCATGGTTACTTGGGGCGTTTTGTGAAAGTAAAGATCGAGGTTTAAGCCAATTCCTTTATGAGTCTTATTCCTTATAGTCATAACTTTGAAGCAAACTTCATGATTCGCTTTTTTCTTTCATACTTTCTATTTAGAGCTCAATTACATCGATCCAATAGCTTCGCTTTAGCGACTACCGTACCTCGCGTCGGGTCTAATGCTAGCATAAATAACAGAAAATAACCAGGATTGGGAAGAGCAAATCCCCGCACATTCTCGCATGGATCTCCTTCTCCGTCTTTCGTATTCGTAGGTTGGGCATCGGATGTAGTTCATGCTTTCCCGGCTTTCCAGTCTCTTTGCTCTTTGCTAGCCTTCTAATCGCATCAGCCTTTACAGCAGCCTAATTCTTCTCCCCCTAAACAAGTACTGTATTGATTTTCATTTCTTTCTCAGTCTTGGATGTCTTGCTTTCCGTGAGTCTTTCATTCCTTCCTCAGATGAAGTTGGTGTAATATAATAGCCCCAGGAGGGCGCAATGCCTATGTCCTCCAGTGTTCCATCCCGCATTCTTAGTGAACCCATTCCCGAGTGGCTTTCTTATTCGGATGAGTGTCCATTTCTGTTGTCTTGAGACTCTGTCACTCCTCCAGTGAGGTAAGGGTGGAATTCCCTTTTTTGGTTTTCTCTCTTCCTTAGCATATACTATACTAATCTCTTCGAACCTTAGCCTTTAAAGGCTAACCTCTTCGAACCTTGAGCTCTTCTTATAGTTCTAGCACGGCCCTATCGCTTATGGCCTAAAAAGTCTCTCTCAGCCCAAGGTACTATCCTCTAGTCCGTCTTGTAGGAAATAACGTATGTAAGTCAAGCACTATCTTCATTCTATCTTTTAGTCTAGTCTAGTTGGTAGCAATCTAAGGATTCGCAGCTCTCAAAAGGTAGGTTTATCAGTATATCCCCATTCCCGCTACGCACCTTGCTTTCGATTAGGGTTCCTGCCCTCCATTCTCTCAAGTACCTCTCCGCTTCCTCTGCTTGCTTTCATGTAGTTTATTGCGTAGGTAAAGGTAAAGTCAAATAGTTTATTCCGGCTAGACTTTCTTCTTGTCTTTAGTTTTTTTTTCTATTTGTTGAAGTACTTTTCACTTTTTTGAGGATGTAACAAGTCCTTCTTTCCAGTCTATGCCTAACAGTCTTCGAAGCCGTATCAGGGCCAATTCCCTTTCTTTGAGATTAAGACTCGGGGGAGAGGTAAGGAATTAGGTTGCAGGGGAGCCCCATTCGCGATCGTCTTTGTAGGAGAAGCCCTTGAGAAATTCTCCTATTACCTTACCTGCTGCTCGGTGACAATTCCTTTGTATTGTTTGTATTGAGGGGCTTTCTTTCCTTCTCTTCCTGGGTCTATTCCTTCTCTCCGATTATTCGGTATGTCCGCCCAGTCATAAAAACTTATCCTTGAGACTGAGTGTAAGGGCTAGTGAGAAAGAAGACTAGTGGGACATCTTTTGCTTTTCCTAGCATAGAAGCGGCGGATACGGAATAGCCTCTCTCTAGCCTCGAGCCTGGAAAAGCAAAGTCCGATCTAAGAGACGGTAGGCCCCCCAGTCCCGCCCACACTCCGGAGCGGAGTTCGTACCAGAACTTCCCACCTGGGAGGCTTCTCTCTCGCCCAACATGGATAGATGAGGCATAAGTCCTTTTGGGGCTAGGAGAGACTTGCTCCCTAGAATAAGGAAGCTGGTAAACTCGGGAGAACACCCCCTTTAAGGAATTTTAATTCTATGCGAAAGAAGCCCACATCCCCACTCTTCTTTCCCCCCTTTTCCGGGGGCCTCGTTGTCGCCTTTGGCTTCAACTACTTTATCCTTGCCAGCCCCGAGGTTCTACTTTGTCTCTTTCATTCTTTGACTCATTTCTTACACAGAAATATTAGTTCGTCACTAGTGAGTCGATAACCTAGCTCCAGGCGCTTTCTAAGAATCATAGTTCTGAGAAACTTCTGATATTGATGGATCTCAAGCTCTCCTTCGAGGAAAAGCTTCTGCTCTTGAAGAATGGTCATTTTATCGTGCTGCGCGCCCGAGTCGTCCCCCCTCTGAAGGGAAGAGATTTCCCTTTCTATCTCATTGAGCTGCCCCATCAAGAGAGAGTGCCGCGCTTCAAGAGCGGAGTCAGAATTCCCGCGGGGAGGCTGCTCTGGCTCCCCTGCGGGAGTGCCGGGGAAGGCGGCCTCGTGGGCTGCTTCCGCTTGAGCCGGAACAACCTCTTCTTGGGCGGGAGGATTCGAACCGCTGCCTACTGCACCCTCGCCAGTAGACACGTTCAGAACTCCCCTCCAGCTTCCGCTGTTAGCGGAATCTGATCCAGAGGGCATCATGTTATTACCCACGAATCCGCCTAAGAGGCCCCCACCGCTTAGTAGGAGTTTCAAGATAAGGGCGGGCCACGCGCCGAAGCACGAAGCGACCACTCTGGTAAGCAGCCCTCCAGCAATTTTTGCCAAGAGGAATTGGACCATGGGTAGTGGTAGTACCACAAGTGATAATAAAAGTAGGAATGCCGCGAGTAGAATAGTTCCAAAAAACAGAGTTATACCATCACTAAACCAACTGGAATCTGAACTACGATTCAGATCAAGTCTTACCGAAATCGGATTTCCTTTTCGTGCCATATATGCTTAGACTTTACTTTTCCCCCTTTTCTTCCCAGTTCAATCTTTTTTTCTACTTAATTGACCTTTTTTTTTCTTTTTTCTGATTGATTGCCTTTTTTTTGACGACAAGTTTTCAATCTTAATGCAGGCAAGGTAACGCCAATTCACTTAGAAGAACAAGTAAGGAAAGATTTTTTCAATTATGACTTTATGGGTCGGAGCGTAGACGGGCGGGCAGAGCCCAGGAAAGAGGGAAGCCCTCATAGAGCAGTCTTCTACTTCTAGTAGACTGATGGCCTGAGATAAGGTGGCCTCCCTCGGGAAACATGGCCCAATTTCTCTTCTTTCTTTTTGATTTCGGGTTTCTTTATTGCCCAGAACGCTAAAAGGTGGGGAAGAAGCTAGCCGAACCTGGGCACATAAGAAATTATCGGCGTCGAGAGATCGTAAGTAACTCAGTGAATGCTCTCCAAGAAGGGCTTGGTTTGGAAGAAGGAAATGAAATATGAACAACCGCGCTGGTCGTACGTAATTCTTCAAGGGGTGTGCTACTATGACAAATATGCTCGAACGAGCGGAATCAATGGGTGCCGGAGCTGCTACAATTGCTGGGAATGGTAATGTTAATACTAAAAAGCTTAATTTGATCCAGTCATCTGGAGCCTCAGGATCTGGAATGCCTGAGGTGATTCTTCAGGGGATACCGGTTCCGCCGGGTACCGATCTATCCGCAGTGTATTCTTCGCCCTTTTTTTTTACTACCTCCGTTTGGATCCCCGGGGAAATTCAGGATCCTGTGACTCTTTTGAAATTAAGCAATTTAAATAAATTTCTCGTTATCCACCGGAAAGATTTTTTTCATGGGGTACTGCAACCGGACTATATACAATTCCTCCAACGGGAATTGGACGTAACTCCACCCGAGTTGCTGCCCGCGAAACTTGAGTTCCTACTCAATAGGGAATACAACTATTGGTATAGATTTTATGCCCCAAATAACAGTCTGCCTGTTCCCAATCATGATTGGTATCTGAACCAATTTGGTCATTTTATCCCTTCGCCCATGGAACCGATCGCTGGAGTTGGTATATCAAAACCTTGAGGTCATTGAAAAGCCCATCATGAAAGGACAGAAGGTAGAGTTTATCTATGTGATGTCAGCAGAGGCTGCATACATAGACAAGGCAAGAAGGAACGAGACAACAAACTTGTGGCACATGCAGCTAGGCCATGTCAGCTACTCCAAGCTAGACGTGATGATGAAAAGGCTGATGTTTAAGGGGCTTCCCTGGCTTGAGGTAAAAACCGATACGTTATGTGCAGGTTGCCAGTATGGAAAAGCACACCAGCTACCATACAAAGAGTCTAGTTATAAAGCAAAAGAATCACTGGAGTTGGTTCACTCTGACTTGTTTGGTCCAGTCAAGCAAACTTCCATCAGTGGGATGAAGTATATGGTGACCTTCATTGATGATTTCTCGAGGTATGTGTAGATCTACTTCATGAAAGAAAAGTCTCAAGTCTTTGAAAAGTTCAAAGAGTTCAAGAAGACAGTGGAAGCAGAAGTTGGTAAACGGATTCGTTGTCTACGAACTGATAACGGAGGAGAGTACACCTCACGGGAGTACTTAAGCTTTCTGAAGGACTGCAAAATACGACACCAGTTTACCTGTCCAAACACTCCACAACAAAACGGTGTAGCAGAAAGAAAGAACAGGCACCTGGCAGAGATATGTTGAAGTATGATCCATTCGAAGAATGTTCCAGGAAGGTTTTGGGCAGAGGCGATGAATACAGCAGCCTTTGTGATCAATAGGCTTCCTCAACAAAGGTTATACTTTTCATCACCATTTGAAAAGTTATGGAAGATAAAACCAACAGTCGGTCATCTTCGAGTGTTCGGAAGTGTATGCTATGTATTTGTACCCGATCACTTATGTAGCAAGATGGAAAAGAAGGTCATTCAGTGTATCTTTGTAGGATACGACAACCAGAGGAAAGGATGGAGGTGTTGTGATCCATCAACTGGGAAGTGCTACACATCTCAAAATGTGGTGTTTGATGAGTCTTCTTCATGGTGGTCCTCAGATAGTGAAGTGGTACCTAGAGATGAGTTTCAAGATCCACCAAAGACAGATGAACTTGAAGACGGTGGTACTGAAGAAGGCTTATATCAAAACCCCTGGAGAACTGGCATTCACCAACTACCAAATGAAGAAGGTGATTCTGAAGAAGTCACATCACCCAGACGATCAAGTAGGATCAAGAAGCCAAATCCCAAGTATACAAATGGAGCCATTGCTGAAGAAGTAGGTGTGAAAGACCAGAGACGTTCGAAGAAGCATCCAAAGATCTAGAGTGGATCAAAGCAATGGAAGAAGAAGTGGTTGCACTAGAGCACAATCAGACATAGGAGCTTGTACCCAAGCCAAGAGAGGTGAAGCCGATCTCTTGTAAGTGGGTGTACAAGCTAAAGCGTAACACAGATGGGTCAATCAAAAGGTATAAAGCTCGCTTGCTCATGGATTTTCTCAACAATAAGGGTTGGACTATGATGAGACATTTAGTCCAGTTGCAAAGCTTACTACAGTGAGAGTTCTCCTAGCACTAGCAGCCAATGAAAGTTGGAACTTGTGGCAAATGGATGTGAAGAACGCTTTCTTGAATGGAGAGTTAGATCGAGCAATCTATATGAACCAACCAATAGGATTTCAGAGCCAAGATCATCATGAGTATGTGTGCAAACTTAGAAAGGCGCTTTATGACCTAAAGCAAGCACCAAGGGCGTCACAATGGCTATTCGATGACGTCTGCAGATTCTAGCTTGTTTGTCAAAGCAAAAGAAGGGAAACTAGCTATTGTGCTAGTTTATATGGATGATTTGATCATCACCGGTGACGATGAAAAAGAAGTTTCTCGGACTAGAGAAAATCTGTTAGTTCGGTTTCAGATGAAAGAACTTGGACAGCTGAAGCACTTTCTTGGTCTTGAGATTGATCGCACCAAAAGAGGAATTTGTCTTCATCAGCTCAAGTATTCTAAAGATTTGTTGAAAAAGTTTGGAATGCTCAATTGCAAATCGATCTCAACACTGATAGAGCCAAATACTAGAATGTGTGCTCATGAAGGAAAAGATTTGGAGGATGCTACAATGTATCGACAACTGGTGGGTAGTCTTATCTACTTAACCTTAACACGACCTAATATCTCATTTGCAGTCGGTGTGTTAAGTCGTTATGTGCAGAATCCAAAGAAACCTCACTTGGAAGCAGCCCGGTGAGTTCTAAGATATGTGAGTACATTGGGACATGGTATACTCTATAAGAGTGGTGAAGATTGTGAGCTAGTTGGCTACTGTGATGCTGATTATGCAGGTGATCCAGACACACGACGTTCGACCACTGGCTATGTATTTATGCTTGGGTCCGGAGCAGTGTCTTGGTGTAGCAAGAGACAACCAATAGTGTCCTTGTCAACTACTGAAGCAGAGTACCGAGCATCAGATATGACAGCTCAAGAAAGGACTTGGTTATGCAGTTATTAAAGGATTTGTACCAGTCAACCAAGTACAACATCGTGCTATATTGTGACAATTTGTCAGCAATATGGTTAGCGGAGAATCCAGTCTTCCATTCTAGAACCAAGCACGTAGAGGTGCACTATCATTTCCTCAGGGAGAAGGTCTTATAGGAAGAGATTCAGTTGAAGTACATCAAAACTGAGAACCAAGCTGCAGATCTGTTCACTAAAGGCTTGAGTGGCAACAAGCTTGAAATTTTCTATAATCAATTGGGAATAATAAAAAGAAATGAAGCTGGTGTTGAGAGGGAGTGTTGAAAAAAAAACAACATCATCTTCTCATCTAGAAGAATTAGAGAGGCATCATCCACTATTTCAGTCACCATTGTTGAATAAGTAGCAAGCATGTCTAAAACATGTGATTGTTGTATATGTAGTAGTTAGTCCCTTATTTTGACTATGTAGGAGTTACTGATGAAGAAGTCCTCTATAAATAGGTTTGTACTTCAATGAATGAAATCATCCCTTGCCAAATCCAAAAACACTTACCTTCATTTGAGAGCTTTTTGGTTGCTTATATTCAACATTCCCCTCCCCTTAGCCTTTTTATATATCCTTATGATTCCAATATATAGGCCTCATATGTATCTCCTTTTGTGAGAACTCTTATAATTATTTATATATCATTACCTTTTACAAATAAAAAGGCTACTAACTCGTCTTTTACTGTTATGAAAATTACTATAATCAGATTCTCAAAACCACTTTGCAATCAAGATAAAATATGTTAGCCAGGGAAACCCCTTCATATTACTTTAAAGCACCGAGTCTCCTCATTTTGTTTTGAAGACACTCCTTATTCATATAGCAATTAAAGTTTATACCGCTCATGCTACATGAATTTACTCATCACTTCACCTCACCAAAGTAAGTAATCCACAAAGGGGGTATTTGATAATGGCGCTGAAATGCAGCATTTGCTGCGTTAGGAATAAGTCCTCTCTGGTTAACCAATTCAAGTTTGAAATGTGAGCTTTGGTTAACTTTTTACCCAATAAAAAGGTGCCACATGTTCCGACTATTTTTACAAAAGCAGATTAATCTACATAACACCAAGAACGAACGACACCAAAGTAACCCATATTAAAAATGGTTGCATTGCTCACAAAATAAATGAACCACTCATCATTCTTAACATGCACACCACCATACAATTGTAAACTAAATGAACAAAAATGTAGTAAAAAAACTAAACACTTAAATAACCTAATTCTTAATTGTTGGTTCTTCAAACTCATAGTGCCTACCAAGTGATTGTGAATCTGTCTGCTTACAACCCCATTCTTTCCAATATCCAAACCTCTTAGATGAGACTAAATGTCACTTGGAAGCCTTACTAAAAGCCCATCGATATTCTTACTCTTAATCAACACGCTATCTCGTGAGCTTGCCTAGTTCTTTTCTGTCATATCACTCTCATCCTTACCTTTCATTGTAATATAGATACAACCACCACAATCTACCTTTGTATCTTATTATCTTTCAAACCCGTCATCCTAATAGTAGAAGCACAATGATAGTAAGACAACCTGTCAATATAGGAAATCCATAACAAATTAACATTTGTTTCAAACATTAGAAAGTTTGTGTAGCCCACACCCAAAATGAACAACCATACAAGATTCCAAAAACAATAAAATTTTGTTCCAAATAATCACTTTCCCTACACATTGCAGCGAGAGATTGTGGAAAATAAGACCTTGTTATTTCGTTGTTAGATATATCCCAGCTGAGAAATAGTCCTTCTTGTTGTAAATTGAGAAGCTACAAATAATGACATATAATACATCCTTCCTAGGATCATGGCTATGAAAAGAACTACACTTCAGGATACTAAATCCCCACAAGCCATAATTATTCACAAACAACTAAAGAATGGTTAAGTGCAATAGGGAAACTGGATTTCTTCTTGATAGCTCCTATCGTATCTATGGCTTCAGAGGGACCTCTATGACAATACCAACCCCATCAAAAATCCTTGTATCATTCCATCCATCAAACAAAAAGAAAACCCACAAATCATAGCCAACTATAAATGGAAATAAAGAGTACAAAAACGCACATGATCAAGTTGGGGGAATATAAGGTTACTTACCATGAAATATGGCTGCAAAATACTCTAGGGACCTACACAAAACCATCCCACCAAGGGTCACCAAGTCAGGTAAAAACAATGACAATATGACCTGTTACCGTCAAGTTTACTATCAACATCGGTTTGTGTTGCAAGTCATTATGAGCTGAATTGTTATTTGAGCTGCAAGATCCATTTAGTTGTAGCAAGTTATCCTTAGTATTTTAACCTAGGTAATCAAACCATGAACTATAGATATTGTCATATTTTGATCATTAATTTAAATAACAAAAATAAAGGGGTTTAGAGTGAATCAAATATTCATAAACAATCTTCGAATGAAGCTTTCTTCCACCTTTGGTAATGATTATTAACGAATATTCTAATGTTATAATGGATTTCATATCATCTTTAAATCACTCTCTTGTATTTCAAAACCTAGTAGTTAGTTCAAGTAAAAAAATTATCTCTCATAGTAGGAGTTAGTTGACCAACGAATTAAGAGAACCTAATTTGTTGTCAAATTTCTGCTCCACCTTTCAACATTGAGTGAATCCCATTCTTAAAACTTTGGTATGAATCACACAGTAATAGTATCTACGATGGTAATTAAATCCATAATTCATTAATAGTTGATCATATTATTAAAGCTTTAAGAACAAGGGAATTAGAATAACAATAATATGGGAATGAGATATTAATCAAAATTCTTACCAGGGGTCTTTAAGACATTATCCCAAGATTGAGAGGGATTAACTAATCATCGTCATTGCTTAGTTACAGTTAGGAAATAGAAGTGGAAAATATTTAAGTGTAAAAAGATATACCTAATAGGGGAATGTGATAATCATCCACATTCCTGGTTTAAGAAAAAGAAAGAACTTAAGGGATTTTTTCAGGCATAAAAGATGCATGGCATCCACAATGGTAAGGTGCAATGAGAAGTGAAAAATGGGATGCCTATTTTTAGGTTTTTAAGTTGAGAATTTCATCCTCCATTTGGTACTAATCCAGTAGTCGTCAAATAGTATAATTGATGCTTAAGTAGCGGGTGCTCCAATTATGCTCCGCCACATGGATGAATAACTGCTTTGCTCCTTCACTTGAGGTGTATTTGATGGTCATCCAACTATCGAATATACCTTAGATTTGTGTCACGTTGATTGTTTTATCATCATGACTATTTAGGGCACACACCTCGTCTGCATTCGGTCCAAATGTTGAACAATTGTAGAGTATAACAAGTCTCTCACCAATTTCATTGTGTAGCATGTACGCCCAGTGAATGGATTGAAGTTGATCCTACTTTGACCATAGTGTCAGATTTGGGTCAGATCAAATTCATATTGTAGTGGTCTCCTTGAGTCTTCTTTATCGTTTGTTTACTTTGGTTCCTTAGCTACTTTCTTCATCATTTTGCTTGAAAAAGGTATATAATAGAAAAGACATACAAGTGTGTTAATACTAAGCTTAGACCAATGAAGAGAAAGATGGTGGTTATCACATTATAAGGCTCTAAGTAAAAGAAAAGCTTGAATTATAAGGGTTGTTTTTCTTTACAGCTAAGATTAGTGATATCCTCCCAAAGTTGAGACCTAAGCACTGGGTTGTTCTTCCCATAGACAATCGAATTGGTAAATGCGGAAGTGCCAAGAAGAGTAGCCTTATAGGATAGCATTTGGGAGCTAGGGATGTCAAACATGACACGAACCTGAAATCCGACCCAAACCGACACGCTAAAACGCGGGTTTGGGTTACAATTTTCAATCCAAAAATATTTTTGGGTCGGGTTTGGGTTGGGTTGCTAAAAACCCGGGTCGGTTTTGGGTTTGAGCTGCCGACACGATTTTAACCTGCAACCCGAAAACATTTTTAAAAAAGAAAAGAAAATATATATTCTTATAGTTATGCGACATAACTCTTAATATATCAATCATGTAATCATTTATGTTTGATGGTTTTATATGTTATGTTATATTGTCTTGGTGGCTTTTTATAAAATTTGTATTGATAGTACAATATTTCTAATTTTGGGTTGATTTCGGGTCGATTTCGAGTTGATTTCAGGTCGATTTTGGGTCAATTTCGGGTTGATTTCAGGTGTCGGGCAAGTTTTGGGTTGATTTCAGGTCAGCAGGTTGGTTTCGGGTTAACATAACATAACCCGTTTCGGGTTTGGGTCAGTTTCGGGTTGAGGTGAAACATTATCAGGTCGGGTTTGGGTCGAAGTCAACCCGACCTAAAACCATAAATTGACAACCCTATTGGGAGCAGAGATGGATATGGGTGAGAGAGATAATGAAGGGGTTAAAAGGACCCAGATGCGCCCATTGGGATGCACGTCATAATTGTGGACAAAGTTCCAAGACGGAAAGAACCGAGTCATACTATACTGGTGATTGCTAAAAGAAACGTAGTCTTGTTAGCCATCTCCTTTGATCCTCTATACTATATTAGTCTACCTATTTTTCTAGTATTAGTTTAACTTTTGTACCTTAACTTAGGCAATCCGGCTACTATACAATCGGAAGCACACCGCAACATGCTTTGGGATGGTGACATGTTATTTATTTTTACATGAAAGTAAGAGCTTTTATGTTTTGTTTTTTAATGTACAAAATATGTAACTTTTTTAATTAATCCACTCATTTAGAAATATATTAACAATTTATGACTTTAAAAAATATATTTGACTAAAATTTCTAAAAACACGTTGGTCGTAGTTTTTGCCGTTCTTCTTTTCTACATATCCCTCTCCACTACTCTCAGGCATTCCAAATCAAACTTAAATCAAAGGTTTGCAATTTATTTTAAATTTGAATCTACCTAATTTCTACAACACGTTCGCTACAGTTTTTGCTCTTCTTCTTCTCTGCATCTCTTCCCCCTACCCTCATTAAGTTCTTGTTGTTCTTTAATCACCAAGTTTATGTTCAGATAAGCGATTGTTCAACTTTTTGAACCCTTTGTTAAAAAAAACTCCACAATGTTAAATTTTTAATGTTCAAGTCACTTTCATGTTTAGAAATGCAATATTAATTGTTCAATTTTATGGACCATTCACAAATTCAAGATTAGTTGTTCAGTGAAAATTATATAACAAAATAATCTCAATATAACTTACCATATGAATGGTATGATGGTGTTCAAAAATAAAGTTACCATATTTTTATTGTTTTGCCGTTTTTAAAATATCAAATTTGTGTTCAGATAAAAGATACTAGTTGTTCATCCTTTTGAACAATTTGTTCAAAATTTATTTCATATTGTTCCTTATTTTTTAATGTTCAAATTTGTGACTAGTTGTTCATGAGAACTTATATAATAAAATAATGTTAATAAAGCTCACCATTGTTTGATTGGTTTGTCATTGTTTTTGACAAAGTGATTGGTTTGTCAATATTTAAACACCAAATTCATGTTCAGATAAATGATTGTAGTTGTTCAACTTCTTGTACTCTTTTTTCAAAATTTATTTTATAACGCTCCTAACTTTTTTAATGTTTAAACAACTTTCAATGATTTGAAACACCTTTATTTGATTTATAATAATGTCACTTTCTTGTCTTTTGATGTTGTTCAACCTCGTTCATTTTAGGAAGCATTAGTTACGGGCTTTGGGATGGTAGTAAACTAAGATGAGTATAAATTTGATGAAGGTTAATCGGTGATATAAGATCTTGGATTGGATGGAAGAACATGTTTGATCAAAAATATTTTCTCTGTGTTTGTCTCCTAGATATTTTCCTTGTTGAAACTGAATTATTTTAGTTAACAGTTACAAGTTATGGTAGATTTATTTGATCAAAAATATATCTATTAAAATGTTTAATAAAAATAGAAACTATTATATTAAAACATGTCATAATCATCCACATCAGCATATCCATGTCTACTCCGGAAGCGCCCGACATCACAAAATGTCAAGTTCCCGAATCCATGGGTCGGTTGAAAGGGAAACCTAGTAAAGGAGGTGATACTAAGAAGTGGTGTTCTTTTGGAATGGAGTTAGCGTGGACATTAGGTATGTGATGGGGTTTTAATAGGTCCTCTTGTCAAGAAATGAGCACTTAAGCTTGTGAGGAAGTGGCCTATTGTAAATTCCTTTGTGAAAAGGTACATACATGGTTCTAAGTGAAATTGGACATCTCTTCTGCTTCCTCTAGTGAAAATTGACCTTCTGAATTCTTGCGGGGAATTATATGTGATACGAGACCGAGGTGCGGAGGGATGAATCCCAGGAGTTCCAGGAAACTCTCAGGATTCCTTAAAATTTTAGGGATCCATACGTGTAAATGGTGAATAGCTTGTGTTCCTGGTAAGGAGACACGTTTGGTGTGGTCCCATAATAACTTTGCACTTATTCCTTTGTGTTGAAAAGAGATTTTGTGCCATAATGTGATTCAAGGGTTGTCATAAGTCCTCTACTATGTTTCATAGACTTGAAATGTTTGAGGTTAAGATAGCCTCACCAGAATCTAGTGTTGGGAATGTTGTCACTATACTAAGTGTAGAAGGGCGTGATCAGCCCAGTTTTCTGCCGGTTGCTCGTACTATAGAATATAATCTGCTCGGTCTCGCGATTTTGTGTGGAAGTATATTTGCTCATTGCGGTGACCTAGAGCAGAAATAGTGATGCCATCCAAGTCCAGACTCCCCTTGGCTCTACATGGAGGGTTAAGATACATGCGGCTTCGTGTTACCCAGTGTTGGCCGCACTTGCAAGTTGCCTTGTGGTGTCGTGATAGATACTATATTGCGTGAGAAAGTGAATGTGGTGCGGTCCCGTGGGGGCCCCATACCTATGAAAGGTCCCAGAGTTTAGGGGAGTGCGGCTTTGACCTAGATCTCCACTTAAGGAATCTAAGGAATTTTCTAACAGTACTTGAGTTTAACAGGGACGCATATTTGTCCCAGGACCGGTGGGAAGGTTCTTTGTATGGCTTCATTGTTGCCTATTGTCTCGTGGTTGAGTGCTTAGCACTAAAACTACTTGGTTCCTTAGAGGTGGTTGTTCCCTTGGTGTATCCGGGGTGCCTTGCCGGTACGGTAGGCGCTTGGTGTGATCTAGTGCCCGTTCAACTGAACGGATATGGAGCGAAGTGTAGGATCATTCAATTGACTCAAAATACTTTAAGGTGTGAGTCTGTGAAGTGGTTTTACTCTATCGTACTAAGAATGAGGAAGCCCTCTATCGAACTCAATCTGTAACAACCCAGTTTTAAGTCGCTGGTAGATATTGTCCGCTTTGCCATAACTAACGGTTTTATTTCTAAGGGTCAACCAGTTACACCACTCAAAACGCGTCTACCATGGAGGAGTATCCACACCCTTAGAAGGAGTGCTTCGTTCTCCCCTCCAACCGATATGGGAGCCATTCGTGGCACACCACTCACCCTTGAAGGGAGCCTAGCGCCCCCGTGGGCCCGCTGACACATCGATCTGACCACCAGCTCTCTGATACCATATGTAACAGTCCAGTTTCAAGTCACTGGTAGATATTGTCCGCTTTACCGCAGCTCATGGTTTTGTTTCTGAGGGTCAACCAGTTACACCACTCAAAACACGGTCTATCATGGAGAAGTATCCACACCCTTATAAAAAGTGCTTAGTTCTCTCTTCCAACTGATGTGGGCCGTTTCATGGCACACCACTATCAAATACACAATATAAGTTATTTTATTTTCTGTAAGACAAAACAACTTACACTGCCCACTATGCAGAAATGATCTACTCAGTGGAACCTCACTCACTAGTGAGAATGAATCAGAAAACTACGGTCAAAACCCTGTTTAGTTATGATTTTGAATCATAATATACACCAGCGTCGTTGTACCGATGGCTTTTAATTACGATTACGAACTGTAATTTAAAGCCTTTTGGCGTGAACACAACAGAGGACTTTAAATTATGGTTTTATGTCATAACCATAATTTAAAGCCGACGCTGGGAGTGCGCCAAAAGATTTTAAATTACGGGTTTTCCTAAGAACCATAATTTAAAGTGTTTCTTTTTCTTTTTACGTTTTAAACCTATACAGATATTAAATCGTAAATATATCAAAAACTTGTAGAGCAAAAGATCCAACAATATCAATACTGACACAAATCAAACTCAACAAATCAAACAAACTCAACAAAACAAACTATATTTGTTTAACAAATGTAAACCCAACCAATAGCGCAGTAGTAGTGTCACTTTCACTATTCTAAGAAAAACAAATTGGGCAATAGTTTGGTGCAAAACAAAAAGTGGCGAATTCCAAGTGTCTTAAAAACTTCTAAACTATCAGACGACGCTTCGTCAGAGCTTGGAAATCAGCATCAACTTCTAATCTCCCCCATGATCTGGCGGGAAAGGACATTCTAGGAGATCCCTCTTTGCATGTTTCAAGGACATTCTAGGCTACAACCCTCACCAATAGGTAGGGATGTCAATCTTGACCAGTGAAAAGCCAGGTTCGGGTTGAGATTTTTGACCCAAAAAGATTTTTGAGTCAGGTTCGGGTTGGGTCATTGAACCCACCAACTCGTAACCAGAAAAAAATTGAAGTAAAATAAAAAATATGTTATATTTAATGAGTTAAAATAGTATTTATTGTTTAATTTATGACTAAAATAAATATTTAAACTTCAACTTATTTAATTAATATTAAAGTATTATATTTAATTATTAAGTAATCAAAAAATTTTAAAATAAAATAAATTTTTAAAAAATCGGGTCGGGTCAACCCGCTCCGGTTTTGGGTTAAAGAAAATATAACCCGCTCCGGGTAGACCTAAATTATTTTTGGGTCGGGTTCGGGTTAAGCTCAACCCACCCAAAACTCGATTTTGACACCCTTACCAATACCATTAGGTGTGGGTAAAGTCCTTGAATAAACAAGGTCCACCACATCCATCCTTTCAATGCATAATATTTCTATAGGCGAAAACGTGATGAGGTCATGCACTATGTAAATGCACAACACCGGTGTGTCATCGTCCCACCTTTTTCTATTACATAAATCGAACAGAGAAAATGTTAGACACATTAACAAAGAAAGATTAAGAAAATAAAAAACATCAAGAACATCAACACACATTACCTTTCACTTGTACTCTCTTTTTTCACAGGCGACATCCTTGAACCAGACGCGGTTGATCCCTCTATATTAATGGGATTGTTCTTGGGAGACAATTGACCTTATACCAATTTCCAACGTAAATTTAGGTTATGAGCAAATACTCATCCGCGCTATAGACAAACATATACTCGTCTACAACCTTACTCATCGACTATACAGATGAACAAATAAACCCTATACATATGAAATCACATATGAGCATCAATCAGTTTGCATGCATGTGGATCATGGTTTAATCCTACTCCTACAATACATCCACGCTACAGATAACAAAAAACCAAAAAGGGACTTCATTTATGTATACATATAGAACTCACGTTTTTCATCCGAGAGTACATGTTAATTAATATTGTTTGTGTGCACGACTTAAACAAAAGTGACGAACTGCGCAGTGGAATACTTCATCAGAATGAAAAAATAGAAGCAAGGATCGAAAAGAGAGGGAGACGAGAGGAAGAAGCTTATCAAGTCGGCTTGAAGCAGATAGAGTTTCGGCTATGGTGAGGGCTTGAGGAAGAAGCTTATCAAGTCGGCTTGAAGCAGATAGAGTTTCGGCTATGCACCCAAAATTAATACCCAAACCACGTAAAATGACGTTGTTTTTATTGTGTCGGACTTTTAATTACGGTTCTGTTAGAAAATCATAATATAAAAATATCCTGCCTCTTGACTAAACGGCGTCGTCAATGTGTATAGGCGCGCGCACGGATATACGGACGGTAGAACGACATCGTCAAGTGAGTAAGCACGCATGGGTCAATGAACTTTAGATTACAGTTTGTACATGAACTGTGATCTAAAGCCTCACACCAACCTTTATATTACGGTCATATAACTGTGATTTTGAAATACCCCGAACTTAAATATGGTGATTAAATAATTATAATATAGTATTTAAGGGCCTAATAGTGCCTAAGTAATTTTGGTAAAGAAAATAAATCCAAAGAAATGAGAAAACGCTTAAAAAGCGAAAACGTGAAAATGAGCATTATGTGACCGTAGGAGGAATACGATCTCAACAAGGGTATTATATGAATTTCTAAGGCTTAGTTATGCCTAATTAATATACAGGTACAATTCCCGAAGAAAATGGATCCATAAAATGAATTAAAACGCTAATAAAGTTTTAACGCACGTTTTTCGAGAAAACCCGAAAACGTGACTTTGAGTGGTCAAATGAACCCGTAAAAATTATAGTCAACTGCAGACAGTATAATGTGAGTGGTTGGAACTGACGTATTTAAAACAAATGAAAACGAAATTAAAAACTCAAAATACCTTATGGACTGCAAACAAAATCCGGTCGCAGTAGTATAGCACAGTGGAAGCGACCGGATATCGAACCGTGGGACTAAAGGGGAATTATCTAATTCCTAAGCGGTGTCACAAAAAGGGGGGATTAATTGACTTGTTTTTATAAATTAAAAAGCAGATAAAATTAACTGAGTGAAAGATAAATTAAACGGGACTCTGGGTTCAGGTTTATATAGTCTGCTCTTTTATGCTATGTCTACCGGTTTTATTGTGATAGTTTGGCAAAATGCCTGTTATTATCTTAAGGACTAAATCATAGACTCAAACGAACTCGTTTACCAGAACATGCTCGGTCTAATCCAGATTCGAGTAAAACACATGTAAACGGATTAAGTATGAGAAATTATATTTGCGTCTGAAAATATTAACTTATTAAATCATAATAAGCTTTTTACAGATTACGGCTTAATTAACCTGTCTATTTATCACGGATCTGATCAAAATAGATTTAGTAAAGCATTTTAATAAATTCATGAAATTTATTAAAAAGGCGAGAGATAAGCTTTAATCGTAACAAACTGTATTTAATTAAACCGGTAAAAAGATAATTACATAATTAAACAGACTATAAATTAACCTTCACCCAGAGCATATCCTCTTAGCCTGACATATTAACTGGTAATATGTTGGTTAGAGGTTGGACAGAATAATAACGTAGTGGTTTTGTGGATGAAAATGGAGTGAGATGGATATCTAATATCTAGGTGAATGGAGAGGAGATGCTGATTTTGTGGAGGTAAATTGACATGGGTTTGGGGTGGTGAATGAATTAGATATGTAATGTGGTAGTGAATGGTGTGTCTTTTAATGGAGGGTTATAGGTGTATTTATAGTGATATTGGGGTAAAAAGGAAGGGTAAGTCGGTGGAAGAGGTGTGTGAAAGGATAAAATTAATTTATCCTTTCATACCATGTCGATTGGCTCTGTTTGCAGAATTTACCGACATGTCCGAACCAGCGCCCGGACCTGCAGGTTCAGACATGTCGATTAAACAGCGTAAAATGCTTCATCGACATGTGTCCGGAGGGTCGGACATGTGTTAATCGTCCGGATTTGCGTCCGGACTTACAGGGGTCAGACGTGTGTATTTTTTCTGCTTTCTTTGCAAACTTCGACAGGCTCCAGATTCTTCGTTTGAGCTCCGATTTGATCCCCGTGTGTTGCGTTGCGAAGCTTGTGAAGTGTACTATGTGATTCCAAGACCTTTTTATGCATTTCATACATAAAATATATCAGTTCATATCAAAACATAAATCCAAGAAAATTCACATAGCAAGTGGGAAACATTGCCTAAAGTGTTGCAAGTTATAAGGTATTTAAACCCTAAAAGTCTATATGTTTCGCACTTATCATCAACCAAATAAATATATTAAACATTAATGGAAGCTTAAGAACCATTACAATTAAAGAAACGAGAAAAAAAACTGGAAAACGGGCCCGGTTAGTGAATAGTGCTAAAACCGGGAAAATTAACTAGCGTTTATTGTAAAAAGACGGAAATGCCCCTCCCTAATATATGGGGGGGCCGGTTTTGATGTGGGTATTTAACACCCTCTACTAGTTAATGGCTAGCTAGAAGACAAAAGGCAAAAAAAGAAGGAAAAGTATAAAAGTAAAATAATACTCTCTCACCTCCCTCATTTCTCTATTCTCTCTCTTCCCCTTCCTTCTTTCCCACCGTGAGTACTCCTTCTTCCTGCTCCTCTCAGTCGATTTTAAGCTCCCAAAATAGCTTCAATGGCTTCTCATCTTCTTCTTCATGCTCAAGCCTCATGTAAACCAAATGCAAAAATAACCACATATTTGAACTCCTCTCATCAAGCTCTACCTTTCTATCTTTTCAAAATATTTAAAGGAGATAGTTGACCTCCATGGGTTTTGGGCATTTGAATAGAAAATGGCATCAAGTTGAAGCTTGGAGTCTCCTCTTCTTCTAAGGTAAAAAGTTCCAAGGAAACCTCATTTCCTCCCTTTCCTAGTTGGCCGATTTTTGCCCCATTGTAACACCTTGTTTTCTCCTTGTTTTGTAGCTTTGAATCTTGCCTCCAATGGTGATGCAACCTCCCCTCTTGATTCAAGGGTTTAAAACCTCTTCAAGAATTTCCAAAGGTAAACCCTTACTTTGTGCGCCTCTCTTGAATCCTAGGATTAGTTTAGGGTGCCTAAGTGCTTATACTTAGTCCCATTGTCCTTGTGAATGGTAGTGTAGTGTAGTGGGCATGCGAATTGCTTTGGCCGTTTTGGAGCCAAGAGAATGGAGAAGAGGAGAACTTAAAGAGAATTTGAGAATCCAAGGTAAGAAAACTTACCTTAATGTACATTCTATATGTATTAGGATATTGGGATGGGTAATTCAATGAATGAAACCAAAACCTTGCTAGAAATGTACTTGGTTGAAGTATGAGAATTGTTAAATGTTGTTTGTATTGAGGGCTTGGAAGCCAAGTGATTTGAGAGTTGTATTTATATTGTTGACTTGTGGATTTTGAATGGCAATTGTGTGATGGTAGGACCCTTTAAGGGTGTGGCTAGCCTTGGATTGATTCAGGTGAACAAATTGTGTATTTGGGCAATGTAAGAATTGTAGGTAAATTATGGCAAAATTTTGGTAGAAATTGTGGTGTATTGAGAAAAGTAAAGAGCAAGGAATGACCAAGGGTGAACTAAGTGTTGGAGAGAAACCAATTCGGTTAGTTAACCACCTAGGAGCTACTTTAGAGGTGAGTAAAGTAGAGAGCAAAATCTGTAGCAAAAGGGATGTTTTAGTGTTTTGAATTTCTAGGAAAAAGGCTTATGGTGCATGACTTTGGAAATGGAGGATGACCTTGAGTAATGAATTTGTGAATGGTTAGGAGTTGGAATGGTCAAAGGAGTCGAGGATATGGTGAACTACCTGGAGAAAGGTTGGAAAATGCACTAGAGTGCATGAGTGTAAAAGTGAGAATTCAAGTTGTAGAATTGGGCAAGAATGGAGTATAAGTATGACTAATGATTTGGGAATGTTTAAGGAGTGTTTAGGGGTACTAAAACATGTGGAAATGATTAGAAAAGGATTGGGTAAGAATTGAGGAGAATTTAGAGTTCAAAGTGAGTAATTAGAATAAGTGCTGGGCTGGACCGACCCTAGGACCGACCTTGGTAAGGTCGGTCGGCCTGTAAATTGCAAATCCAGAGCATTCTGACTTAGACCGAGCTTAGGACCGACCTTGGTAAGGTCGGTCAGGCTTAAATTTTCAAAACGGGAAGTCTTCTGACTTCGACCGACCTTGGTAAGGTCGGTCGGGCTGAAATTTTGTAAAAACGTAACCTACTGACTCCGACCGACCTTGCGACCGACCTTGCAAAGGAGGTCGGGCAAAAAAAATAATTAATTAATTATATATATATATATCATATATCATATATATGTATAAGTGAGGCATTAATGCTAGAGTAATGAAGGTAATAAAGTTAAGCACACTTGAGTAAAACTAAGAATAATGGGACAACGGGGTTAAGTACGGGAGTATTAGTTTTACATTCCATAGTAAATTATATTAATAGAAATGTTTGGAATGTTATTAGTGGAACAAGTGTGAACCAAGGAACGGGAGGTCACACGGTAAAGTTAAACCCCGGTGTAAGGTATGATCTTCTCATGCCCTGTATGCTAACCGTGCTACGTTGATTTGTGTGCTTGTGTGCCGGCTAATCAAGATAAAAGCATGAAAATGGTTTATTGCATTTGATTGTATGTCTTGTTGTATGATGTATGAGCTATCCCTTCTTGAAAGATTGTGTGGCCTAACTTAGTGTGTAGAACGACTCAGAGATGAGTCTTGTTGTTTAGTGTCTCGTAGAAGGAGTCATGTTGCAAATTAGTGAAAACGTGGAAACACACTAAAAACTAACGAACCAAGAAACGATAACACAAACCTATGAACTCACTAGAATGTGAGAGAGTGTATGGGACTAGTAAAATCCCGATAATGGTTAGAGAACCGAAATGAATAATCCACAAAACAATTAATAGTGGGGGAGTATACAAGGAACCTCTATCTAGAGGATTTGGTGATTGTTCAAGACTTGAATCGTGAAAGTGAAAGTAGTAAAGAATGATAAGGGATCTCCAAACCCCTTAGAAAATTAGTCAACCCACAATGAGAGGACCCAACTAGTGTAAACAATGTCCTGAACATGAGAGTATTCGATACGTTGGGGGAACCCTTAAATCTGAGAATACTAGACATTGGTAATTCCCTAAGCCAGTAGAGGTTATCGAGAGAGATACTTCTAGGCTAATCCATGAGATTGTAAAATAACTCCGAGAGAGGAGTGTTGAGAATTTGAGTAGTCCGGTAAAAACGGACATTTGAGTATTTGAGGAGCTAAGTGTATAGCTCCGCTTGTATTTGTAAGCCTGGTGGCGAGTCTTGTGTATGACTCTGCCCGGAGGTCATGAGTAATGAGTAAGTACGAGTACAGTAATGAGTATTGAGTAATGAGTATGTACGAGTAAAGTAAGGAGTATTGAGTAATGAGTATGTACGAGTAAAGAAAGAAGTATTGAGTAATTAGTATGTACGAGTAAAGTAATGAGTATTGAGTAAGGAGAGTAAGTACGAGTAGAGTAATGAGTATTGAGCAAAGCACGAGTAAAGTAATGAGTAAGGTAACGAGTAAAGTAATGGGTGAAGTATGAGTAAAACAACAAGTAAGTAAGAACATGGTTGGTGTAAGCCTTATGAACCCGAGAGAGGAGAGAGAGAGTATCCGATTAGACCAAATGAATGAGTAACTAATATGAACGGTTGACTGACGAACTGTCTTCCCTCGTAGGTATTGAATCTTGTGTATGTATGTAAGTATTGTTGCTTGTGTATGATGTTGTAGTATTAGTATGTATGTATGCATGAAAATGAACTCCATGTATTCGACCAAAGTAGTCGGCGTACCCTGGTTAGCACGCGGGGTATGCGAATTTCATATGCAGCAATTTGCTGAGCCCCTAGGGGCACCCGTTTTTATTTTTCCAAGTACTTGAAGCTGAACACCGTTCGAGAGTAGGACGGGGTTGCTACATAAGCATGGGTAGAAAACTTAGTACATTTGTATTGATTTGTAGATGTTGAATTGTAAGACCAATTGGTTATCAGTGAACTTGAGGAACTTAGATACTCGGTATAGTATTGTATGGATATTGCACTTGTATAAGGATTCATTTGAAGTTGTAATTGTACTAAGATTGGAATAAGGAATTGGAATGTATTGTTTGGTATAGTAGTATACGGATATTCAAGTTCAAGACCATAATATGTTGTATGGTTTTGGCCTTGTTAGTCATGTGGGTGACTAACGACATTGTACACCCCCGTTGAGTATGTAGTATCCGCTGCGAAGGTAAGTATTGTAAGGACATGACGGGATTAGCGGTAGGGGTGTTACAGATTTAAAGTCCGTTAATCTTACCCACTTTTCACCTCCGACCCATTATAAATTACAGTTATATAATAAACCGTGATTAATTACCTCCGACCCACTAATTTAGTTACGGTTTGTTATATAACCGTATTTAAAGGGCACAATTTATAGTCTTTATTCCACTAGTGCTTAAACAAATCTCTGAATAATTCTCTCTAGAGAGCGTAAAAGATAATTAAGACTGAAGGTCTTTTATATGGCTACTCAAAACTGAACGTTGTAGAAAGTTAGTTACATAATTTTAGAAACTAACACTTCCTTCCTTGAATTTCAGACGCAAGGCGTCAAGGCTTTTGATTGTGCTCACGCTTGCATGAATTTCAGCCCAAGAATTATAGTTGATGACCGTTGTAGTGTAGTGGATGTTGCTCCTTAAATTTTGTAACTGATGAATGAACTCACTCGATTCTTCAGCCAGGATTAACTCTCTCTGGTCAGGGAGGCGCGATTGACTCGATCGATCGACAGACTATCTCAACAACACTTTTATGCTTCAACACGAAGGCACTGGCGGAGGCATTTGGGAGGGATCCCCAAGTCTATGAGTCAGGAATGTGCACCGATCTATGCAGGAAACGATCCTTCTGGCGTGCAGACGTTGACCTATCAAAGGTCATTATCACTTGTGTAAATCCTGCACGGATGTAAGGCACAACCAGTTAAGACTCAGCTTGTCAGGGCTGATGTCACCCGTGATGACTATTGCAGTAAGTGTCTATGTGAATTGAAGGACCAAGGATATTGACATCATAGAGATATAGGGACATTACTGCACAACCTCACCGAAGTGTTGACATGACATGAATGAAAGGACCCAGGATGTTGCAACAACATGAGTCGCTGAACACTTAGTGTCTTTGCGTGCGAATGGAAAGACTTAGGACGTCACAACAGCTTGAGCATCAGGGCACTAAGTGATAATGTGTCTAAAAAAGAATACAAGACGCCACCAATGCTGTGGTGCTTGATAGATCAAAAACCAATTTGAATAGATCGTGTTGGGGCTCATCCTCTGGTACTTTTGCTTGTACGATATATACACAGATAAGGACTTATTTCAACATCCTATTAACGGTTGTTTTTGTGCGTTATTTTTTTACCCAACTCGGACTTATTTCAGCATCCTATTCGCCTTGAAATTTTTTTATAGTTATTTTATTTTGGGTCATTATACGTGTTCACCTGTTATGAGAAGACTAGATCCATGTACAATGACTAAAATATGCCAAAAGATTCATTTCCTCCATTTCAACATTAAGTTGACATATTTGACAATATCGAGACGAAGAAGAAACGGATTTTTAGAAATAAGCTCTTTGACAAAGGAGTAAAAACAAGTTTACTCATTGCCCCGTTCGGTAGTTGGCTATAAAAATTTAGTCAGATTAAGCTTACATTAATATCAATAGATTAAACTCAACTTAATGTGACGAGGGGTGTTGGGCCGTTTGGTATATGACTGGTAATTTTAACATGTAGAATTAGCAAATACCACAAATACCCCCTTAATGATGAAGCTCCTGTAGAACCGCATAACTTCCATGGCGGCTCTCTTATACTGCTCCGCGGCTCTATCTTCCAACCTGTAGTTTTATCCCCTCCCATCCACCAGTTAGATCAATCTAAGCTAGAGTGGAGCGACTACGAAGAAGCCGTGAAATCAATTGAAGATCTTCCTGGACAATGAACAGAGTCATCTCCTCTGAATGGCCGTGCTGCTACTAATTTAGGGATTACTAAACGGATATACATATGGGAGAAATATAGAGGTTCTGCGCTTTATCTACATCTCCTCTGGTTGATTAGAAGTGAGCAATTTGTTTTCTAGTGTGCCAAAGATATGAGCTCGTACTAAAACGATGAAACGAAAAAGGAAGGGCAAGCTGGTAATATTCCATTGATGCAGAAAACCAGAGAGGAGCTTAATTTCTAAACGCAGGTTTTATAAACTCTGTAATTAAGTTGGTGATGCTGCAAAACGCGATGACAATTCGCGGGAATGTCCCATCCAGCATTGTTGGTTGAGACGCCTTAATGCCATATCCGTTAACGACCGGACCCTGGTTTGTAAGGGCATCCACAATGGTTTTAAGTTTCTTAACACATTCCTAGGTGCCATGTCATCTAAAAATTATATTTTATCACTTAAGCAACTCTATTCACTACAATAACAAAGTTTCTTAATCTTCTCTCTCTTAATGAACAACCAATAAACTATCACTATTTAGATGTGAAATAAAATATGGAAGAGAGAGATACACATAGGTGGGTCTAATGTGTCATAAAAAGTGGGGTTCTTATTTAAGAACCTTGGAGAGAGAAAATGGGTGGAATCCACACCATTATAGAACATTTCACATATGTAACCGTGTCAAGAACCCCTATTGTGGATGCCCTAATGCACCTGTAAACAACATTTACAAAACAATTTTTAATATATGTGTTTTATTCTATTCTGTATTATAATTTTAATCTGAAAATTTATCATCAAAACATACCCGACTTAAATTAGGCACTTGTAGCACCTTCTTGGAGGAGGAGTAGACACTGATTTGCATTATGCTAATTGGATAATGGATACTGGATAACGAACTCTCCAACTGTAGTCTCGCAAGGGAGGAGGGAACATAGAAGAAAGGTAGACCAAACCCCTGTCAAGCTGTCACTCATCAAAACCCCTTCTCATTTCACCACCAGAAAAGGGGAACGAAGGGAACTTGTAACAATAACCCTAGACTGTAAAATCTCTGCAGCTCCTAGGGCTGCATAGGGCTGAGATTCCCCTCTTTGTAATCGTACATATGACCATGGGTTTGCTCGCTACAACATGGTCTCCCAGCTCCTGTCAGCTCCAGTTTTCCTTCCGTTTAAGGAAATCACCGACCGCATTGTTCATGCGGAGTCGAATACGGAGCTTCAACTGCCATCGCCGGATTTGCGTGCGTTGTCTAGCCGTAGAAAAGGCTAGCGATTCTGAACGGCCTCGTTCTGGTGACTCCTGGACTAGTTCTGACCCTGCTGGTAATGCGTTTACCGATTGGGATGGATCGGAGCAACCTGATGACGGTTCTCAGATGAAAGGTGGGCCTGGAGGTGAGTGTAAGAGTAGGGATACGCAGTTCCTTTTTATTGCCTTGTTAATTAATCCGTCGTGATTTAATCTAGTAGAGTAAATGTTACTCTGGTAATTGTCTGTGATTTTTATTCCACATGAAATGAAGAATAAGCAAGAGGATGGGGTCTTTATGTAATATTTTGTGCATTGTTACTAGAACTTGAGCAGAACTAACAAGTAAACACTATATATAGATAGCTTTGGTGCATACGATTCAACTTGATATGACTTTTCTAGACGTGATATCTGCTTCATCTTGATGCTACTTGTATCCGCAGAACCTCTGAAACTAATTCAACATTTGATCACCGTATTACATATTTGAACTGGTTTTGACTCTGAAATAGTTTGCTTCCAGGGATAGTGGGAGCTGCGCTTGCTGGAATACTTCTGTTGCAGGGCTTACCTTTGCAGCCTTAGCCATTGGCAAGAAATCTACTTCACGTAAGCAGTAACTTCTTTTGTTCCACATAGCTAACATCTATCGTTGTAGTAAATGAACATCTACGTTCCATTTGCCCTTTTAAGAGTTGGCTAAGGCAGTGGTGCTTGGCTACACCAATTTGTGCAGGACAAGCACCTGAAATGAAACCACTGGCAAAAGAACAAGAAACAATGTTGGTATTGGATGAGGAAGTGCTAAAAAAGGAGAAGGATAAGGAGGGTTCTGATGTTAATCAAGATGATAATTATCCTCAGAATGGTCGTAAGCTGGCTACTGAGTTGGATGATGAGGAACAATCTTCACCTTCCCTTGAAGTTAATGACACTTCATCTTTTGATACTGTTACTCAATCCTCATCTGAGCATGATAAAGATGCCTCATATGGAATAAGTCTGCTCATTGAAGATAATTTGCATCACGAGCCGGGTTTTGATGTCCCAGATGCTTCGCAGACAAACACAATGACCGGTCAACAGCCTGAACTAGAGACTTTTGATGGTCCGTCTGTTGCCTCTAGCACTATCGACTCACAAGGCACTCTTGATACGGGCAATCCTGTAGAGGTATCAGAAAATGTTAACTCAGACTCTACTTTGCCTTTGAGGCCAGAGGAACAGCTTGAGGAGGTTGATGGGCTAGTTGGATTAGATAATTCTTCTGATTCACATGAATCTTTATCTACAACTGTTGCATATGTTTCAGTGGAGACTCAATCATTGAGAAATTTCTTTGATGACCTCACGGAGCCCCTTCCGTCACATGAAGGTGTGTACCATATACCTATAACTCTCAACAGTGGAAGATTTTATCTATGAGAAAACATACATGTTTCAGTAGCTTAGTAAAAAGCCTTTTAATAGAAGTTATGGATTCTGAAGGAAAGTCTTACATCAGTATGATTTCTGGTTTAGGCCAATCTTTTGCAGATAAGGCAGAGAAAGAGGATGCAGATGATATGCCCATTGCTGGCTCTGTTTCGGAGTCCTTGCCGAACACCTTTGCTTCTATAGGAAAACCTGCACCTTCTACCCTTCCTTCTAATCTCTTATCACTTCCTGGAAAGGTTTTAATTCCTGCAGTGGTTGATCAAGCTCAAGGACAGACATTAGCTGCTTTACAGGTCTTAAAGGTTGGCTTCTGATCAGAATGATTGTTTTGGGGTTATAAGTTATGAGGTTCTTTCTTGTCTGACTATATAAGAAACAACATGCTTGTCCTTTGCCTATTTAGATGTAGTTTTTTTTTTATAATTTGGGCTTAGAGCCATTTTATTAAGTATAAAGCAACATTTCAGTGGACTGGTATAACGGGCCTCATTAAGCCTCCCAAGTAAAACCCAATGGGAAAAAACTTGAGGAGGAAAGAGAGTGCCCATCACGTCCCAATACAACCTTAATCATCAAACTAACAGAGAAGCGAGCAAAGCAACCATAAGTTTTCCTTATATCATTTGCCTAGATTACAAACTTTCAATTTAGTAGACCACAATTAGTCCTCGAAAGAAACCATATCCCTTTCTGACAAAATTAACACTTCGTTGGAGACCCCCATGATTATCAAATCAGGTGCCCAATTGTCGTCATGCATCGGCCTTCCTCCCATTCGTATCACATGGGCCAAAAACCATAATTGCCGAGCTGATTAATCCCTCATTCCGCAATGATTTAATATCGAACATTCTCCATCGTGCTCCTCATACTGTGCTTTGGGTCCTACACCCTTCTTTATCCCATAGGACAATTATTCCTCCCAATCCTCAAATATTTTCGGAGCCCTATTACCGCCAGCTCTGGCCCAACTTAGATCTTTGCAATCAGTTGTAGTTGGTCTCGCAGGTTTTTCTTAGTCAGTGATGGATTTGGGACTTGGCACCCTAATTGTCGTAACAGGTTGACACACTCCTCCGCCTCATATACTGTTATTATTCCGTTTATGTATACTTTGCAAAGGAGATACGAAGTGGCTGTGTCTAGCAGAAGATGGTAGCAGGCAAAAAGGATACTATGATCCCTATAGGCAGCTATTATTTTTACAATAGATTTTTGAAGATCTGATGACACAATAACCAAAGAGCTGGTAGAGAAGTGCATGTATAATCTGCCTCGCTTAGAAATCTCTGATTCAAAACCTATGACAACCATGAGAAATAAATTTGACATGTTAAAATCTTAGAAAGGCTGCTTGAAGTGCATGTAAAATCTGCCTCGCTTAGAACATATGGAGTATCTTGTGAAAGGATGCCATCGCTTGTTTGCTCGGGACTGCTATATAAATTTTCTTTCTCTAGAATTAAGCTTCTATATATAATCTTAAATTGTTACAGGTAATTGAAGCTGATGCTTTACCCAGTGAGCTGTGCACACGTCGTGAGTATGCTCGGTGGTTAGTTTCTGCAAGCAGTGCTCTGTCAAGGTATATATTATTTCTTTCAGATCCCTCGCACTTCGAACAGCCATTAATGTAAGTCTGATTAGTTACGTTTCTGTCCATTAAAAGAAACACAGTTTCGAAAGTTCATCCAGATGTACATAGAAAATGTCACTCAACTTGCATTTGATGACATCACTCCGGAGGATCCGGATTTCCCTTCCATTCAAGGTGACAAATACTCTAGAATTACTGCCTGCAGATTACACCCTGTATTTTTTATGTGGTTGTTATGTTGTCCTTATCCTCCAGTGCGCTATCTCAGGTTTGGCTGAAGCTGGACTTATTTCAAGCAAGCTGTCTAAGCTTGATATGCTTCTTCTCCTGATGAAGATGTGGGTTCGTTTTCTTTCTTTCCGATAGGTAATCTCCTTGCTTTCTTTTATAATGAAAAATGAGGTGCTTGATTAAGTTTCTTGAATTGTTCTTCTCCTATGGTTTTATCTTCAAATCTATCATAATTTGGCAATATACCTTCAAAAGGTTCTGAATGAATATGCTGTTAACCATGGACTTGCTTTTCTTTCATCATATTAACTTCCCTCCCTGAGTCGGATAGTGCCATTTGTAAGAAACCAATTATGAAATATTTGTCTCAAATTACAAAATTTCGGCTTCCTCTTAATTTGTTATTCTGCAGCCCTTTATGTCGGCAGGATCTGGTAACTTGGAAGATGGCTTTAGAGAAAAGACAGTTTCCGGAGGCGGATAGAAAGGTTTGCCTAGTGATCTTGTTACTTCCCATTTGCAAATAATTTTGTGGTCATCTGGAAGGTTTTGATCATCTCCTCTTGGCTTCTGACAGATCCTACAACAGACCTCTGGTTTCTTTGATATTGATAGGATTGATCCTGATGCATGGCCTTTGCTTATTGCTGACCTCTCTTCGGGGGAGCATGGAATCATTGCACTTGCTTTTGGTGAGTTGTATTCTCTTGTCAACCAGCTTGAAAATATTCTCCAACAACTGCTCAAAATGGGTGTTCATATTTGTTTATAGGATACACAAGGCTGTTTCAGCCTGATAAACCAGTCACCAAGGGCCAAGCTGCAATTGCCTTGTCAACAGGGGAGGCAAGTGACATAGTCAGTGAAGAGCTCACCCGCATAGAGGCAGAGTCCATGGCTGACAATGCAGTCGCAGCCCATAATGCATTGGTAGCCCAAGTTGAAGAGGATCTCAGTTCAAGTTTTGAGAAGGAACTCTTAGTGGAGAGAGAAAAGATAAATGCTGTGGAAAAAATGGCTGATGAAGCAAGACGAGAATTGGAAAGGTGCGGGAAGAAAGAGAGAAAGATAATGTAGCATTAATGAAGGAACGTACTGCTGTTGAATCAGAGATGGAGATTCTGTCTAGATTGAGGCAGGAGTTAGAAGAGCAGTTGGAGACTTTAATGGGTAAAAAGGCTGAGATATCATTGGAAAAAGAACAGATTGAGAATCTGAAGAAAACTACTGAAGAGGAAAACCATGCCGTTGCCCGTTTACAATATGAGCTTGAGGTTGAGAGGAAAGCTCTGTCCATGGCCAGGTAAGCATTTGGTATTTGGATGTACAATACTGATTTTTCTAAGCTAATTGTTATCATTTTTGGTTCTCTTGCCACTTATATCATAATGGATTGAAAATTATCATATCATCTCTGAATGGATTCTTAGATGTTAACATCTAGCTCAAGCAGGTTGGTAGGTTTGTTCATATCTGAACAGCTAGCCATCTAACTTGCCTATCTTCAGTACAGTATCTTATGGCTTTGCTTTGTTATTTTCCTTCTGCTGTTGGGGAGTATTGGTACCTTGGGGTTGTGCAGTGATCTGGGTTTACGGAAAGAGTTGATGTAGCCTGTAGGAGGAAGGACGGAATTAATAGATTTTTGTTGGGTGTGCTAACGTATACTCTGGTAATCTTGTGTAGTCGTCTCTTTTATGGGATCCCTATGTTGTAACATTCACCTGCCTAGGAAGTTTAGATCGTGTGAAAGTATTCAAATCGTTGTTATTTGCTAGAATCATTTTATAATGTTTTTATTCTTCCCGTGGGTGAATAACCCTCAGCTATTGACTTGTTTATTGTTAGGGCATGGGCTGAGGATGAAGCTAAAAGAGTGAGAGAGCATGCTAAAGCATTAGAAGAAGCTAGAGATCGCTGGGAGAAGCAAGGCCTTAAAGTCATTGTCGACCGCAAGCTTCAAGAAGAGGCTTCTCCAGATGATACATGGGTTAATGTTGAGAAACAACACTCAGTTGATGATACCGTGTATAGGGCTGAGGCGCTGGTGGAAAAGCTTAAGAGGATGGCTGGAGAAGTGAGTGGGAAATCTCTGGAAGCCATCAACTTGATTGTACTGAAGATAGTCTCCATTATTGCAGCTCTGAAAGATTGGTCTTCCAAGGCCGGTGAACGAGCCATTGAACTGAAAAATGGTGCAATTTTGAAAGTGGGCGAGTCCTTGCAAGAATTGCAGCATAGTACCTCTGGCTTCAGTGTTGCCTTTCAAGATGGAGCAAAGCGGGTTGCAGTTGACTGCAAGGAAAGTGTTGAGAAGCTCACTCAAAAGTTCAAGGCATCATGATCTTGCTATGTATATACCTCTACCCCTGCACCCAAAATAAACATTTTTGAAAGCAGTTTCACGTAACAAGTTCCCTCGCGTTCGCTCCCGTCCCTCTCAGTTGTGCAGTAGAGGAGTTACAGGTATGGACCTTGCTGATACTTGGGAGTGTAACCAGCAGTATAATACTTGAGCTAACCTATAAATGCTCCCACTTAATAAAGGAGTCCGGAAGCGGATTGGGAACATTCATGTTGTAAGGCTATTATGTAAAATGTAGATGATCGAATCTGCAACTTTTCGTGTAGGCTGAACATTCACGGGGATACTTTTGTACCACTTTCAAGCTTTTAGTAAATACCTAAAAATAACGAAGCAGCTCCACCGTAAGCGAGAGTGTTACATTTGTTGTACGAGCGGCTTATGTTACAGATCTTGAACAGATCAATGTAACAGTAACAGCATGTAACACAGTAGAGGAGATAGAAGAAGCTAATGCACAATGAGTACAACAACTTCACTGACCTTGCAAGCTGTCCAATGAGAGAAGGGCCAGCTAGGCTCAGGAACAGTTACGCACGCAGACAAAGGAAGAGAATGAGTTATTTGATTTCATCTCATGCTTTATTACAAGTGATTATGGTATTTATAGGTAGTTAATCTGCTACTAACTAAAACGACAGTCTGTAACAGATTATAATAATGAAATACCACAGCTTATATGTATTACAGGATATCCCTGTAACAGATCTCCTACCCAAGAACCTTGTCCTCAAGGTTCAAACTCTGGAAATCGCTGTAGTAAATCATAATAGAATTCCCAAGTTGCCTCCTCTTCACCTTGATCTGTCCATTTTACCAACACCTTCGTAGCAGCTTTCCCATGACGATTAACCATCTTTCGTGCCAAAATCTTTTCGGGCTCACGGACAAGAGCATCTGCCAGTTGAAGTGGTAACTCAGTCGAACAGCTAGAGGTTCCCACTTGCGCCTTTAACTGAGAAACATGAAAAACCGGATGTATAGCCGATGAAGCAGGTAACTTCAGCTTATATGCTCTTGTTCCACACTTATCAATTATTTGATAAGGTCCAAAATATTTGGGAGCGAGTTTCTGGTTGACCGTGCAACCAGAGTATGCTGTCTGTATGGTTGCAATTTAACAAAAACCCAGTCACCAATACGAATTCCCGGTCAGAACGGTGGCGATTACTCTGTTGCTCCATTCTATGCTGGGCTCTGAGTAGATGAAACTTCAGAACCTGCAACATATTTTCTCGGTCTTGCAAACACTTGTGACAGTAGCTACCCTGGATTCCCCTGGTAAATACGGTAAGTGTTGAGGTGGTGCTTGACCATAAACAACCTCGTAAGGTGTTGTTTGTGTCGAAGAGTGAAATGTTGTATTATACCAAAATTCCGCCAACGGTAGAAATTTACTCCAGAGGTGAGGACGGTCACTGCACATACAACGCAAGTAAGTCTCCAAGCATCGATTCACCACTTCCGTTTGACCATCGGACGGGTGGGTGATAAGCACTGGAAAAATTGAGTTGTACCCCCTGATTGGCAAACAACTCTTTCCAGAATTCACTCAAAAATACTGCATCCCGGTCACTAGTAATTGACCTAGGAAATCCGTGCAATTGAAAATGTTGTCGAGATAAGCTTGTGCGACTGATAGCGCAGAATAGGGATGCTGCAGTGCAATAAAGTGAGCGGCCTTGCTTAACCGGTCAACAACAACTAATATGACTGATTTACCAAATGATTTAGGCAGTCCATCAATAAAATCCAGTGATATATCTTGCCATACTTCATCAGGGAGGGGGAAGCGGCTGCAACAGACCTGGAGAAGCAGCATTGTCATATTTGCATCGCTGGCAAACATCACAACTTCGAATAAAGGCCTGAATATTCTTGGTCATCCCCTTCCAATAAAACGGCTCTTAATTCGATGATGTGTCGCGTCGCGCCAGAATGACCGCCCAAACTTGAATGTGTAACCAGTTCATAATTGCATTTCTGATCTGATCATTAGCAGGAACAACTATTTTACTTTTCTGCGCAGAATGCCATGTGCCCATGAAAACTGTTTGTGAGTCCCTTTCTTAGCTAACAATCCTCAATGATGGCTTTAGAATGAATATCAGAATCATAAGCCATCTTAATCTGTTGCAACAGATCACAATCGATAACAGAAAGAAAGGGACATAGATAATAGCTCAGAACCATCAACCCTTGATAATGCATCAGCTGCTAAATTTTCCTTGCCAGCGCGATATTGTATGTCATAGTCAAATTTCCAACAACTTAGGCAACCACTGTTGCTGTATAGGTGTGTTTAATCTCTGCTCCAAAAGGTACTTTAGACTTCGCTGATCGGTACGAATTGTAAAATGATCATGCAAGAGGTAGTGTCGCCATTTTTGCACCGCAAAGACAACTGCCAACAGTTCCTTCTCATAGATGGAAAGGAGGAGCTGTTTACCTTGCAAATGTCGACTTATAAAATCCAATGGATGACCATCCTGCATCAACACAGCACCTATACCAGAACTGCTTGCATCAGTTTCCACAACAAATTTTCTGTCAAACCTTGGCAATGCAAGCACAGGCGCACTGCATAATGCGGCCTTCAATTGATTAAAAGCATCTTCTGCCTCTGGAGACCAATGAAAAGCATCTTTTTTTGTGAGGAGTGTCAAGGGGCGAGCAATAGTTCCAAAGTTCTGTATAAACCGCCGATAATAACCAGCTAAGCCTAAAAACCCGCGTAACTGTTTGAGGTTTTTGGGTACAGGCCAAGCAGCTACAACCTGGACTTTGCTTGGATCTGTAGCAACACCATCTGCAGAGATGAAATGCCCCAGATATTCTACCCTGTCCGTAGCAAAATTACATTTGCTTAACTTGGCATAAAGCTTGTGCTGACGCATAGTTGAAAAGACCTGCCGCAAATGACCGACATGAGCTTGAATGGATGGGCTGTAAATGAGTATATCATCAAAGAATATCAAAACAAACCGTCGGAGATATTCCTTAAAGACAGCATTCATAAGCCCTTGGAAGGTAGCTGGAGCATTAGTTAGCCCAAAGGGCATAACTAAATATTCGTAATGCCCAGAGTGTGTTTTAAAAAGCAGTTTTGTGTGCATCATCAGGATGCATTCTGACTTGATGATATCCAGCGCGCAAGTCTATCTTTGAATAGACTGCTGATCCTCCTAATTCATCCATAAGATCACTGATAAGAGGTATAGGAAACCTATCCTTGACAGTCATGGTATTAAGTTTCCTATAATCCACACAAAGCCTCCATGACCCATCCTTTTTCTTAACCAATACTACTGGCGAAGCATAGGGACTGGAGCTTGGTCTCACAATCCCTTGAGTCAACATGTCTTTGACAATTTTATCCACCTCATTCTTCTGAAAAACTGAATACCGATATGGCCGTTGATTGACTGGATTGGCATCAGCCAGGAGGGGAATCTGGTGGTCATGACCACGCCTGAATGGGGGCAATTGAGTAGGCTCCTCAAAAATATCAGAAAACTCACGCAATAACTCCCCCACATCTGGATCAGTAGTGCTTTGACCCAGTGAAACAGAACATAGTTGAAATTCATCCTCGGGGGTGACTGCTTGAACATACAACATCGAAAGTTGTAAGCCTCTGTTGATGCCTTGACAAACTTTCTTGGCTCGCATTTCTTTAACAGAACCGGATTTGATACCATGTAACACCAACTTTCTGGGGCCCACCTTGAATTGCATGACCAGATTCTTGAAATCCCAAGTAATTGCTCCCAAGTTTTCTAGCCATTGGATGCCAAGCACCATGTCGCAACAGCCTAAGGGAATAACCAAAAATTCTGCCTGAAACTCCATGTCCTGAAAGTTCCAACAAAATTTATCAATTTTCCCCACCACTTGTAATGCAGAGCCGTCAGCCACAGAGACTCTAACATTGGTAACAGGCTGAATTTTGCATCCCATCTTCACTGCAACAGATGAATCTATAAAATTGTGCGTACTACCCGAGTCAATGAGGATAACAACGGCCGTTTAGCATGAATCCCTCTAACTCGCATAGTATGATAAGCAGAAGTTCCAGCCAAAGCATTCACTGAGATTTGCAATTCCTCTTCCTGAAATGCTTCTTGCGGTAGAACGTCTACTTCCTCTTCCTCGTCATCACATTCCAGAAAATATAACTGAGTTTTCTTGTGTTTCAGATAATGACCAGGGGTGTATTTTTCATCACAATAGTAACATAACCCTTGCACCCGCCGTTCGTTCATTTGCTCCGGTGTTAGAAATTTCCTTGGAACGGCAATTTCCTTATTTTTATCTCCTTGGTTTCTCCGTAACTCCAGTTCCTTGGGAGCGGGTAACAATCCCTTTACCGGAGCATTGACTGACGGATTCTTCCCCGAATTCCAAGATGTTTGTCCCTGTCGACGAGGATGAGCTTGCTCGTACAATCGACCAAGTAAAAGACACTGTCGAATATTACGAGGTTGAAACATCCTTATATGCATTTGAGTATCATTTCGCAAGCCGGCTAGGTATGCGCTAACAAGATACTCCTCCTGAAGATTCAATCGATTTCGAATAAGTTCGAACCTGTTGTGATAATCAACGATGCCGTCAGTTTCGTGCAACGCTTTCAATTCCGCCATAGGATCATCAAGAACTTCTCCGAATCGTTCTTTCAACAATTCCTTGTATGAGGGCCAATCTTGAAGAACTGCGAGATCACCTGCCGATTGAGCAATCGATTGGTGCCAAGTGGCAGCGTGAGCGTCGAAGTGAATCGAAGCTAAGCCAACTTTCAGATCATCCGGAGTACGATCGATTGCAAAAAACTGCTCGATCTTGCACAACCACTCCTTCAGTTTCTCACCATTGAAACGCGGAAAATCCAGCTTCGCTAGACGAGTTTACACCAGAATAGGTATTCCTGCGTGTTGAAGTTTCACCAGAAGACCGGTCAAGTGCATTCGAATTCCGTTCTGGTGACACTGCAGTGTGTAAGCGCAGAGCTTCAAACAAGTCAGCAATATTCTTGTCGATTTTCTCATTCTGCTTGTCGATTCTCTCATTCTGTTCAACAAACATCGCTAGTATTTGAGGATGCAATGAAGCTTCCAATTCTTTCATTGCGTCACGGATTAATTGCGCATTCCTTGTTTCAGCCATTTATGGAGAAGGACCGTCTAGAATCTGATACCTATGTTACAGATCTTGAACAGATCAATGTAACAGTAACAGCATGTAACACAGTAGAGGAGATAGAAGAAGCTAATGCACAATGAGTACAACAACTTCACTGACCTTGCAAGCTGTCCAATGAGAGAAGGGCCAGCTAGGCTCAGGAACAGTTACGCACGCAGACAAAGGAAGAGAATGAGTTATTTGATTTCATCTCATGCTTTATTACAAGTTGATTATGGTATTTATAGGTAGTTAATCTGCTACTAACTAAAATGACAGTCTGTAACAGATTATAATAATGAATACCACAGCTTATATGTATTACAGGATCCCCTGTAACAGCTTATGAGTAGCATGCCTCTGAATTGGAAAAGTTGTGCTTTGGTGGGATGTTTACTCCTTGCTGTATTCTGTGGTAATCTTGGAGCCGAGATAAAGACACTGATAAATAGCATGCCAATAAGTTATAAAATTTGTTATGTGCGTAGTTGCTTATATGATAAAAAATACTAATACTATTGTTTTTTCAGAGCAAGGGTTATTGTAGTTTGCCATCGAATCATAATTAGGAGATAATGACAGCAGAACAACCGCCCCCTCCCCCTGCTGCTCAAATGCAAATGTTGGGGTCAATGGGGATCTTTGTCAAGGGCAGTGGGGAGCGTTGTCCGGGCACCTGTGTCCATTCGCAAGCCTAATGTAAGATCTCGGGCTCTGATCCGGTTTGTAGAGGATATCATCAACAATGAGAGAGGAGGAATGGAAGAGGATCTTCAGTGGATTATTGATCCTGGTAATGATGGAGATGTGGGGGATATTGGTAATAACTCGGGACCTGAACCAGCTATGGAGGATATCTTGAACAATGACAGGGAGGGGTAGAGAATTATATCCCTCAGGACCAATTGATGGAGGATGATTTAGATGATATTGGCCTTAGTAGCCTTTTCGCGGACCCGGAATTTCCCCCGGGGTTCGAACCAGCTAGAGGCCCTTCCATTTTGGAGGATGACCCGGAGGAGGCAGCTGTTATAGAGGAAGCAAGACAAACTCTCATCTTTGCCAAACAGCTTGGATGCATCGTCCCCGACGAGAAGCTTACCCTTTCTAATTATGAAGGGATCATTCGAGATCAGAGAGCGAGCTTTTGCCGGAGAAGTCACGACAAGAGTGAAGAGTCAAAAGAGGAGTCTGATAGATGCTCTAGGAGTACATCTAAAGAAAAGGGCAAGAGAGTTAGTGGGGCTCGACCCCTAGGTTTTAGTAAGTTTCACGAGCTAGTAAGGTGGTCATGCGGGGCAAGAAGAAGGCTAAGTAGAATTAAGAATCCCTCTTAGCTAGTAAGATTAGTAGGGCTAGAAATATTGTGTACTTTGCTCTATGTTTTTTTCTCTAAAATGTCTTTAAGCGGGAAAGGCATTCATGCCTCAGTACTGCTATGTAGCTGGACAACCAGCCAATTATCAAAAAAAAAAACAAATACAAATAACAGAGATCATAAGAGTCCTTGTAAACCCTGCGAAATAGGCAAACTTTGAGGCTATCCCAATAGATTCTTAGAATAGACCACTGGAGCGTGAGCATTGAAAGTAGTGGAAACAACAAGTCTTATTCACTTTATTGGGTTGTTTTTTTTTTCCTTCAAACTTAGTATGTATTGTATCTAAGAGCCGATAGATTCAACGCAAGAGTAAGTTGTTGCATTCTTATTGGTTATCCACATTTTAAAAGGGGTACATACTGCTAAATTTAAAAAAAAATATATTATATATTCAATAAAGATCAGAACAACGATGTTTACCCACTTTAAAAACCTACCCTAATACCAGGGGAAGTCTTACAACAGCTCATTCACTCTGATATAAGTCATGATGTTATAAGAAGGACCATACTTCAATTTTTCTCGCGATAACTATTTTGGTAATTGAAGTATACGATGTTTGGCAGTTGAGGTTGTTTTTGTACTCAAATAGTAGCTTTTAGTATTTTTTTTTTTACCAAAAATTGATTAATTTTAGTAAAATTTGGTGGCATAAAATTTTATACCTAATGATTGTTTTGACTTTTGGTTTTTTATCACCTCAAAATATTTTTTAACTACAAATTACACTCAACTAAATATTATATGATGTAGTCAACTTGCTTGTATTTGCACATTTTTTCTATGAGATATCGCATTACATACATCCAACTTGCTTGCATTTGCACACTTTTTATATGAATATCACATTATGTTCTGTTATGTGGTGTATATCTCAATAAATAAAGCGGATATACATTTAGCAAAACTGATTGTATATTATTTTTTCCTAAATGTGCTATATGCATATAAAAGATGTACTTTCCTGATAAGAATAATGTATTCCGGATGTAGGAAAGTCAAGCTGACCTTTATTACCTAAAATGTTATACTATTAACTTTAATAGTTGTTTTACGCCAATAACTGTTTGACTTTTAGTTTCTAATAATGATGATGTTTATTACCAATTTACACAGTACTTTCTGAAATACCCCAAACTAATAAAACATGGATTAAACATCTAATCACATTGATTAAGGCTTAAACATGCCTTAAAAGTCAACTGAGAACAACAGTGGTCAACACAAACAAGATATTGCACCCTTTGACTGTTTAAGGTAAATAAATACCCAAATGAACTACTTAGGACCTAAAACTTTGTCCTAAGCTTATTAACACATTACTAACATATTAAATTGTTGGAAAACACTCCAACACAAAAAACAAGCGTTTACATGCTTCAAGGTCAAGTAGGGCAAAAACGTGCTCTAAGAAACCTTAAAGGTCTAATGACCTCTAAATGATATAAAATTGGATTCCATGATCAAATATCATGTAAGGAACACAAAAAAACTATTCTCAAAGAAAACTAAGCTCAGAAACACCCTGTGACACAAAATGTGCACTAAAACACCTTAAAGCACGTTTTTGTGTATGAGCTCTAAGATAATGACTTTTTGTCATTTTAAAGACTGGAGTATATTCTTTATATCATTAATTTGACATGATAGACTATATTATAAGTCTAAATCAAAGTTTGAAAATAAAATCAAAATGGACAATTTGGTATGAATAGTAACCCAAATAGTGCATTTTTAAGCAATATTGACTAAGTATGGTCAATGGTCAATGAATGACCACCATTACCCCTTAGAAGTCGGCAGCATGGGAGCATGGAAGACGCTCACTCAGCTTTAAACACAAAATATCTAACTAATTAGATGAGTCACCATTTACTATTACATAAAATAACATTAACTTAACTTAAAAGCAAATTTAGTAGTCTTCTTTCTTCATTTGCTTCAGTCCCAGCCGACACCACACCTTGCACACTCTCTCTTTTGCTTCTCCAAACCGTGGGTAACTCACCATATTCAGAAGAGAACAACAATTGACATAGGTAAGCTTATTAAGCCATTTTATGTTCATTCTCTTCACAATTATTTCATCTTTCCATGGAGCTAAGCATCAACCACTTCCATCAATGTTCTTAGGTTGTTTTGGAGGTTAAATGGAGGGTGTATCTCGGCTTTAACAAGGGAAGAAGGTGGAGAAATCTAATCTTGTTCTTAAGGTATAAAATGTGCTTTAAGCACATATCTTTTGATTCCCTTCAAATTCGGTTGTGAAACTTTGTTCCTAGCCTTATTATCTTCTTCTTAACATACTTATTCAGTTGGTATATCAAGGTATATCCAGATCCAAGCCAAAAACACCATTTTAGGCATTTTAAACAAGGTAAAAATTAGCCATATTCTAATCTGAGTTATACCAGTTTAAAGCTTGGTTTTAGTAACTCTTTTGATGCTCTTTAACTTCTGTAATATAGGCCAAAGTCAAGCTTTGTTACCTTGGTATTTCAAGGTAAATAATGGGTTTCCATGTTTCTATCCTTAGTGTTCACGTCCTTAAAAGGTTTCCTTGTCTTCACTGTATACTGTCTACTGCTCTGTGTTGAAAGTTCTCGGTTTCTTTATCCCGTTGGTTTAACTGTGGCTCTTCTCGTCCATCTTCGAGGTAATCTGTCTTACTGTCCGTAGTACGGAGTTGACTACTTCTCGTGTTCCTAACACTACTTGTCTACTTGCATGGGGTACCGTACTGATACATTACTACTTACCCGACTAACCCATAAATGAGTCTGTTAGGCCCACATGCTCCTATCGGAGTGCGGTCGTCCATGACTCGTTTAGTAAACTGGTAATGTCTGTCACACGTGTATTGTGAAGTATTCTGTTGTCAATCTCCCTTTTGATGGATGTCCTTTAGTTGTTTATTGATTCATGTTATCAGTTATCTTGTTGTAAGTGTTATTGCCGTAGTGGCATCAATGGTAATTCGTGCCATAAGCCGGTGTTATTCAGCTCGTTGTAAGTAAAATATGTGCTATATATATTTAGCAAACTAGTTCCTCTATCTCGATCTCATTGAGTGCACTACACATATTCATTTTCTCCTGTTTATCATGATCATATCTCATCCGTAGTTCATATTTGTTCCCTCATCCGTTTAATTGGATATATTGCAGATTGTATAATAGCTTGAGCAACTTGGCTCTCCACTTCCCAACCGTCCTCACTGATGGTGGTGCATCTACAAAGGGTATGTTTATCCTAAGGACTAAATATTCATCACTGGTAGTGATTAGCATTAAATGCGGGTATACACTGATGGTATTTGGCTCATAAGCCATGTCTGAAAATTCTCGAACAATTTAAACTGGTATGGTTTACGATTACAGTAGCTGTATAACTTCCTCTATTGCATAGGTTTCTAATCTTAAGGTTGTATGAAAAAGTATGAAAATTTTGGTAAGGTGCCCATGCGGCAATATATATATATATATATAGTTTTGTATGAAAACTATAGGTTAAAATTAAAGGGAATAAAAATATCATATTATATGATATTAGTATATGGTATAACATTACATAATGGTATGTGGTCAAAATGAAATTAAAATAAAGATAAGGGCTGTACCGAATTATTAAGAAATGGGATATGAATTTTAGACTATGGTCTACTATGTTATAAATGTTATAACAATTATATGGTGTTAATGGTTTTAATGGAATTAATATAGTAAGGATATTCACATTAAATAATGTGACAAACTATAAATAAATAAGATTTATAAACTAAGGTATTTATTTAATAAACCCTAGGAGTTGTAATTATACAGCATAAAATGTTACATAATATTAGGATAATAATCTTAATATAAGTTGTATAATATAATACAACTAATGGGAATAATCATCTAATATAAGATGATAAAATGTAACATATAATATAAGAGTTTTATAACTCATGGAATTTACCTATATGGTACATATATACATATACAAGAATAATGTATATAAGGATGGATATATATTATGGTTGGAAACCATATAATATAATGGTGGTGGTTATTACAAAAAATAGTTACAAACTATAAGTTATAAGTTTTTGAATGCAAATATAATTTTGCTAAAGATAATGGATTATATAATACAATGTATTATAATGGATGGTGGAAATAATACAATATATTAAGTCATGCATGCATACATGCAACTATAGGTCATATACCTAAGTTTAATGGTGGATAAGATTAAAGAAATATAACGAATTAAACTTAACAGTCGAAATGTTTTGACATACGAGTTTAGTAACAAAGCCGACCGGTTTAGAGAAACCCGTAACAAATAACTGTAGAAATCCGGGGATGAACTGTCGGGGTTACTTGTTATTCGGAAATACCGGATGTAGTTAGTCATGGAGACTGACTTATAGTTTTAATACCGTTTAGATCATACTTCAGACGAGGACGCTTGACGAGCTAGTGGACTACACTGCGCATCCTAGGTCTTGGTGAACGGTATGTAAGGGGTTTGATCCGAGTTGTCCTAAGGAAACTCCTTGGGCTCGGATTTGGTTGATATCACTTGTGTGTTAAGTGTTTTGGATACGTGTATGTGATTATGTGTTACTACATTAATTACTTATGCACGAGCGTCCTACGGAACTAACACTACGTCGACTATAGATCGACTTATATAAACATACATATACGTTGTTGTAATACAGGATGGTTACTTGATATAATACCATAGTATTAATATTAAGTATATGGCAACCTAAGTAAAACACTTAGGAACGAGTCACGACATTGTCGGTCTCTAGAGCATGGATCTTGAACATGAATATGACCTAGATTACTTCTAGGTATGCGTGAGACCCATTGGACAGCTAATTAATAATTATATTCTCCATAAGACTAAGAGCATATCTTAAACATTATGAGAGAGAGATGGTATGAGTTGAGGTGAGGAATCCCGGTAGTTTACAAACTACTTGGTTGCGCATTTGTGATCACTGAGGGGTTCCCGATCGGGTTCCGCTCCAGGTTTATACCCAACGAGCCCTATTTGGATCGTGGGTCAGGTGGCTACGGCCTTTTTATGGACGTCTTACGAGACAAAAGAGAATAGTCAGGGGCCTCAGGACCTCTGGCGAAATGAGCACCTTTGTGTGTACGGGAGGACTACTGTCTATGGTGAGGTTATCGGGTTGTCTCAACATAACGCCCAACTGGTATTAATTAAACATGGTTTGGATGGGGCCTTAAAGGCCAAGGTAAATTAACTATGGAAATTGTACGCTACGGCGATTGTACATTGTACATTATACTACAATTATTCGATATGTTCGATTATACAACTGTTGCTTGTGATATGAAATAAGTGTTTGGATTGGATGGATGGTTATGTTTATATGCATGGTATTAGAGTATTGATTATATCTGTAAAATGGTAAAGCATGAAACCAATCTAATAATAAGATGGTTAAAATGACTAAGTGACCATTAGGGTCCAGGCCCGGCATACTCAGCGTCTATCGCTGATACTACACACCATTATGCAGGTTGTTGATTATTGCCGAAGCCGAAGTGCGGGAATAGGGTAATTAGAGTTTATTTTAATTACCGCACATGGAGTTGTATTATGGTACAATTATGTATATTTGGGATTTGGGTAGACGCTCACTTGTCGACGTGGTTTATGGACTAGTTATGGCTTAGTATGATGTATAGGAGTTTTATCGTATTCACAGCGGTTAGCAGTTGTTATGTTTATGTATAGAAGTTGGATTAGTTTGGCTTCGTTACTTGCATGGGCGAGTAATGGCCGGTGACACCCGAGTGAGTATTGTTATTGTTATTAATTCTTCTGCTGTAAGACGTTTTATTTATTGCTACGTGAGAGATTATTACGTGATTAAGGAGATGGGTGTTACACTTTCCATCACCAAAAATTTTTCCTTCTGTTATTTATTGTGAATTTCTGCGCATGGTTATGACTTATACTATCATACAATAATTCCCAACAATTTAAAAATGTATATAAATGATAATTCAATATGTGTTATACAAGTTAAAATCATATTATTATTACCTATATATATAAATGCATATCACATAGAGTACTTATATTGTGAGTGGTTAAACTGGTGTAAAATTAAAAGAAAAGAAATTAAAAACTCAAAATAAACGTCGGGCTGCAAACAAATCCCGGTCGCAGTAGTATAGTGAAAATGTAAGCGACCGGATATCGAACCGCGGGACTAATGTACATATTATAGTTCCTAAGCATGTCACAAAAAGGGGGGATTAATGACTTGTTTTTATAAATAAGAGGAAAGATAAAATGACTAAATTAACAGATAAACTAAACGGGACTCCGGTTCAGATTAATATTATATCTGCTCTTCATGCTAGGTCTATTGGTTTAATTATAATTGTTTGGCAAGATTCCTGATATTTTCTTAAGGTCCGATGAAAACTCATAAGAACTCGTTCACCTGTAATGCAAGGTCCGATGAAAACTCAAGCAAAAGCCTGCGAACGGCAGAGGAGTGTTGAGGGATTACATTTGCAACTGAGTACTAACTTAAACGATGAAAATAAGTTTCCCCCAGTTTTACGGCTTAATCAACCCATCTATTTCCAACCGATGAAATCAAAAACAGACTTAGTAAAGCATTTTAATAAATTCATGAGGTTTATTAAAAAGATGGCGAGAAAACCTTTAACCGTAACAAACTTTATTAAAACTAAAACCAGTAAAACATATTGCATAATTAATACAGATATATAATAATTATTCGCAGAGTAAGCGTAACCAGCCTAACATGTTAAATAGAGATCTGCTATTTAAATACGTGAGACTAGAGGTGAGATTAATGAGATGAAAAGAAAAAAATGGAGAAGCGGAAGATTAGAAGTGAAATGAACGAGTGAGTGAAAGTGAAGTGGTACGAAGATGGAATGATGGTGTGAATTGGAACTCCAGGAGGAACCACGGACAGAACCTCCGGAAGGACACTGGAGAAGGTGTATTGAGCGTGTATTTATAGAGGAAGAAGAAGCAGAGCAGCAGCTTCATTGATTGAGCTCGTTGATTGCAGCTCCCCATTGATTGCAGCTCATTGATTGCGCAGGGGACAGGGCTGCAACGCGTGCGTGATTTCTGGTAGGCGCCGACTGCTTAAAAGATATGGCGGAGTCAACTTGCAGAGGGAGTCGGCGAAGATAACCCGTTGATTTCCTGGACATTTACACGTGTCCGCTAGATAAGGGGCGGTTCTCTCATCTCTCTCTCTTGTCCGCATGTTAATAGGCGGTCTCCTCTCTTTTTCATTGTCTCTTGTCCGCCTGTTCTGTCTCGTCCGCCTGTAAAGAAGCGGTTCTGCTCTGTCTCGTCCGCCTGTTATGTGGCGGTTGCTCCCTTAGTGTTGTCCGCCTGTTAAGGGCGGTTGCCTCTATATGTTGTCCTCCTGAATTGAGGCGGTACAGAAGAGGCGGACACGCTTCCTGCGTGCATGTCACGTGAGTTTCTTCTATCCCTTATAATATATGTCTTTGTTTGTCATTTTTCCTACATTTAAACACATATAATACATCAGTTAATATAACACATAAATATAGGAAAACCCCAAGATAAGTGAGAAACATTACTAAAAATGTTACAAATTATAAGGTGATTAAACCTTAAAAAGTCTATATGTTTTGCACTTATCAAACTTCCTCACACTTGACTTTGCTTGTCCTCAAGCAAATAAGGAATATAATTATCTCTAAGCCAAAATAATAAAACAAGATTAAATAAGTGTAGAAGGGAATTTAGACAAAGTGACAATTGAAAGAATAATTCTGCTCTTAGAAGTAGGTTTTTATAAACAGCGAAGAAGAACAATTTAATAAAAGCATAGAAAAACTAGACTGCAGAAAACAAGTTAGATTAACCTGGGATTTCCAACCAATTTCAATCTCTAACCCGGGATGACAAGGGGTGTGAAGTAATGCCTTATTCCGCAATACCTTTCAACACCACGTACTCATGTTCATAAATATAAATTGCAATTTATTATCATCATTTTTTTTGAATGTGCAAATTGTATATACAAAGCACATTTATTTTTTATAATTTTTTTTTTGAATTGCATTATTTTTCTGTACCCCAGACTTTTCTCTCTATCCTTGTAACGGTGTTGGGTCTTCTATCCCAGATCACGAGACCTTAGGTAGATAGGTGTTAAAGCACCCCAAAGAACTTAATAACCAGATAGACGAGGCCTGTTTTTGGTTAGAAAAATTCATAAACAGTGGAGTACCTTGTCTTTATTCTTTTCTTTCCTTGACTTTCCACATATTTCCATAATCCCAAGCTAAACTAAATTGGTTTTTACAATCAGCAGATCTATCATTTTTAGTCTGAATAGAGTATTTTGATGGAAATAATTTTATACAAACTCCTTGAAATAAAACTACCTTTCAGTTGTCACTTGACATAATTTTAGACACTTCTACAATTATTTTATCTCATTTTTTTGCAATTTTTTAATTTTAGGCAGTTTAGAGTAGCAAAAGTAAGTGTGGCATTATCAAACTACTGTCATATTTTTAGGGAAAGGTCTCTCCTTCCTCACACTTAAGAGGAGCAATGTCCTCATTGTTCAGAATTAAATTCAAGAAAAGGACCTTTCAAAATATGACAGACTCATAAAGGATTAAACGCATGTAGGTTGAACATTAATATAATAAGGAAGAATGAAACTCCCCTTGTATCGTAGATTGAGGAAGGTATCCTTCCTCACACTTAAGCTTTGGTAGGGTTCGACGTTCCTTACACTTAAGTTTGCGCAAGTGTTCAACCAAAGGTATCGAATTTCCTAGAGCAACTGAGGTTGCTCCCATAGGCGAATTCAGCTATATGTTGGATATAGAATTTATTCTGAAAAGGAAACATATATAGCCAGCATAACTCAAGTGGCACCAAAAGAAAATAATAATATGAAAAACATAAATAAATAGGCATAATATTAAAGCACTGCATAAAACAAAAACATAAAGTAAAATTAACTGTTACCTTCCTGTATGTAACAAAAGTTTTGGCAAGGTTAAAACAGTGTTAGTCTACAAAGTGTTAGTAAACAACAGAGAAATATGAAAATAAAGATAACAAAATAAAAATGGCAATCTGAAGAGGAGGGGAGCTCGCGAGCTGCGTTCGTCTTCTCTGTCGTCGGGTCGAGTTTGGAGTTCAGAGAAAATTGGGGCGTCGAACCCATTTTTTTTATGTCGAGACTCGTCCGCCCGTTTTTAGGCGGACACGTTGAGGCCTCCGCTTGTTATTAGGCGGTCATGCCTATTTCTGGCGTCCGCTTGTTAAGAGGCGGACAAGTTTCAGTGGCGTCCGCTTGTTAAGAGGCGGACAAGGCTGTGTGGCGTCGCTAGACAGGAGGCGGACAAGGCCTGTTCGTTTTTTTATCCTTATTTAAACAACAACAAAATATGAAGTCATAATAATGGAGTAATAAAAATGAATACATAAAATTACAAAAAATAAAGTTAGTAGATTATAACATAAATTATAAGTTAGTATAAAATTAAATGTTAGGGACAATGGAAATGAATGTACAATGTATAGAAAAAAACTAAGAGAATTAAATGTGAAGACAATTAAATAAATGTTGAAATGAAATTGTTAAGGACAATGGAAATAAAATGTAGAATTAATGGAATTAAATGTAGGACAATGGAAATAAAATGACAATAATAACAAGATTAGAAGGTTAGAAGTTAGATGATTCAGAAGTATAGATGTCCGAAGTCATAGTCAATGTCCAAGTAAATAGATAATAATAGATATTAACAAAATATTAATAGAACAAAATTAGATAATAATTTAACAACAAACAAAATATTATAGACATAATATTAACAGAATAAAGAGAACAGAATATTTATAATTAAACAGGTGAATAATCCGGGGCTTAGGAACTAGAATAAATCTAGTCCCCGGCAACGGCGCCATTTTGCAGACGTTATATTGTGAGTGGTTAAACTGGTGTAAAATTAAAAGAAAAGAAATTAAAACTCAAATAAACGTCGGGCTGCAAACAAATCCCGGTCGCAGTAGTATAGTGAAAATGTAAGCGACCGGATATCGAACCGCGGGACTAATGTACATATTATAGTTCCTAAGCATGTCACAAAAAGGGGGATTAATTGACTTATTTTTATAAATAAGAGGAAAGATAAAATGACTAAATTAACAGATAAACTAAACGGGACTCCGGTTCAGATTAATATTATATCTGCTCTTTCATGCTAGGTCTATTGGTTTAATTATAATTGTTTGGCAAGATTCCTGATATTTTTCTTAAGGTCCGATGAAAACTCATAAGAACTCGTTCACCTGTAATGCAAGGTCCGATGAAAACTCAAGCAAAAGCCTGCGAACGGCAGAGGAGTGTTGAGGGATTACATTTGCAACTGAGTACTAACTAACTTAAACGATGAAAATAAGTTTCCCCCACTTTCGGCGGCTTAATCAACCCATCTGTTTCCAACCAATGAAATCAAAAACAGACTTAGTAAAGCATTTTAATAAATTCATGAGGTTTATTAAAAAGATGGCGAGAAAACCTTTAACCATAACAAACTTTATTAAAACTAAACCAGTAAAACATATTGCATAATTATACAGATATATAATAATTATTCGCAGAGTAAGCGTAACCAGCCTAACATATTAAATAGAGATCTGCTATTTAAATACATGAGACTAGAGGTGAGATTAATGAGATGAAAAGAAAACAAATGGAGAAGCGGAAGATTAGAAGTGAAATGAACGAGGGAGTGAAAGTGAAGTGGTACGAAGATGGAATGATGGTGTGATTGGAACTCCAGGAGGAACCACGGACAGAACCTCCGAAGGACACTGGAGAAGGTGTATTGAGCGTGGTATTTATAGAGGAAGAAGAAGCAGCAGCAGCTTCATTGATTGAGCTCGTTGATTGCAGCTCATTGATTGCGCAGGGGACAGGGCTGCAACGCGTGCGTGATTTCTGGTAGGCGCCGACTGCTTAAAAGATATGGCGGAGTCAACTTGCAGAGGGAGTCGGCGAAGATAACCCGTTGATTTCCTGGACATTTACACGTGTCCGCTAGATAAGGGGCGGTTCTCTCATCTCCTCTCTTGTCCGCATGTTAATAGGCGGTCTCCTCTCTGTTTCATTGTCTCTTGTCCGCCTGTTATGAGGCGGTACTGCTCTGCTCTGTCTCGCCCTGTAAAGAAGCGGTTCTGCTCTGTCTCGTCCGCCTGTTATGTGGCGGTTGCTCCCTTAGTGTTGTCCGCCTGTTTAAGGGGCGGTTGCCTTTATATGTTGTCCGCCTGAATTGAGGCGGTACAGAAGAGGCGGACACGCTTCCTGCGTGCATGTCGCGTGAGTTTTCTTCTATCCCTTATAATATATGTCTTTGTTTGTCATTTTTCCTACATTTAAACACATATAATACATCAGTTAATATAACAACATAATTATAGAAAACCCCAAGATAAGTGAGAAATATTACTAAAAATGTTACAAATTATAAGGTGATTAAACCTTAAAAAGTCTATATGTTTTGCACTTATCAAGTACTCTTAATTATTAAAAATATCTGAGTTTCTAATTGTAAAAAATGTTATTATTTTTATGTATAGTGACCAATTTCAACATCTACCTTATCAAACCAGAGCCCATCCAACTAAAAATCCACAATTAGAATTACCTTTCTCAACCAGAGAGGTCATGGGATAGCAGGTAGACCTCAATATCTTGTGAGGTCATTCACAACAATGGTTTTTGACACGGTTACATAAGTAAAAACTAAATAGAAAAAGATTAATAGTGTTATGAAAGAGAGAAAAAGAAAAATGCTCACTTATAGGAGTAGAGTGCGTCACATAAGTTGTAAAGTTAAAATCATATATTATATACCTATATATAAAAATACATATCACATAAAGTACTCTTAATTATAAAAAAATCTAGTTTCTAATTGTAAAAAATGTTAGTAATCTTTATGTATATTAACCAATTTAAACGTCTACCTTACCAAACCAGAGCCTATCCAACTAAAAAACCACAATTCTATATACCTTTCTTAGCTAGAGTAAATTGCTTGGTAATAGTGAAAGGTGTGGGATCGTGACCCACTTGTTGATGAAATTATGAGGTGTGAGAGGAGAGGGATGGAGGATGATGCCGCTCGGTGTGAGGAGCTTGGTAATGTTGACCTGTTGGAGGCTGGTTATGATTCGGTTAGGCCTGGAGATTTGCAGGTGAGATCCCAACTGCGAGTGGAGGAGAATGAGGATAGTGGTCTTAGGAATCTCTTTGAGGATCCTGAGTTTCCCCCAGGCTTTGAGCCTACTAGTGGGCCTAATGATTTAGTTGCGGATCCAGATGAGGCTTATGTGCAAGAGGAAGCGAAGCAGACTCTCATTCTTGTGAAGGAGCTCGGGTGTTCTATCCCAGATGAGGCACGTGCTCTTGACAACCTAGCTGGGATCTTCCGTGAGCAGAGAGAGACTTACCGGCGTATGAAGAAGGATGCAGGGGGGTGCGCACAGGACGTTTCTGATAGGTGTTAGGGTAATTCCTCTAAGGGTGGGTCTAGAAGGACGACTGGGTCTAGGGCGATTGGATTTAGCAAGTTTTCTCGTATTTCTAAGGTTGTTCGGAGGGATAAGAGTAAGGTTCCTAGAAAGTGACTTAGTATGAGGTAAGTTTAGTTGTATGGTTATGGAGTGGGTTGTTTTGTTCTACTTTGCCCTTGTGGCACATTTGGGCTTTACGCCCCCAATTATAAAAAAAAAGCTAGAGTAAATTGCTTCACCCCCGGGTGTGAGAATATTACAATTTAGCATCTTCAGTTTATCCATATTCTTTCAACTCCTCCCTAGGTATGAGGTTTTTGACAGTGAGCCACCAAAACTATACATTTGTTTATTTAGACATTAATTACATCAGACCTAGCAACCTCTTCACATCACATTGTTACACGGACAATACCTAATACACAATCACATAATCTCTTTCTTTTTATCTGTCTCTATTAATAAATCACATTTTCTCTCTCCTATCACTAAAATGAAGAAAAATGACTCCAACTAAGTAACAATATGACACAATGAGAGACAATCTAACATGTTAAGGGATAAATGTTAAGTTAGAAGAATCGTTGATAATTGAAAGATGCTAACACTTGTCAGAAACATTTTTATGACTTAAACCCACTAACAGGAACCATACTTCGGGGGTTTGAAAGATATATTGATAATTTGAAGATGCTAACTTGTACTATCGGCACATCTACAGGCAGACTTAGAGTAAATTACTCAAGAAATTATAATAATATTTTTTTAAGCTATTTCCTATACGACAATATGACACAAATGTATTTATGATTTTGAGAATCTACTATCGACAACTTATAGGGTTGAAAAATATATTAATAATTTTTTTTTTTTTAAAGTAATATATTTAATAATCTGAACATACTAATTTATGATATCTCACTCAAAAATTATAATAATATTTCTTTGGATGGAATATACGCCTTCGAGAACGAGCGAGCTTATATACGGTTATAACCATCATACGGGATCCGGAAATACCCCTTTCTTAAACTTATCTACGATAATGCCTTTGTTCTGTCAACGCAACGTTAAGATGATTGACCTTCTCAGCAGCTCTCCCTGTCTCTCTGTCATGATTACTTCGTGGGTGGAAGTATCTACCCATGGTTTCCACACCGTATATTGAAGCCTGCCACGGGCCTTTGACTTGTAGGTAGCTGCCCTCCGTTGCTTCCTTTTCTTACACCTACTTGCCCTTTGTAAGTAATATTCGGATCCGTATGCCTGTGCACCTCGAGTCTCCAACCTCTTGCTTGTAACTGCAGGAGTGAGAGACCTACAATTTTTCATTAATCCTTCTGAAATTTTGACCTTCAGTTCTCCTAGTTCTACTCCGAAAGTAATTGAGTGCCTGTTGGAACTGTATTCAACTGCCAGGTAAACGTGAATTCGACTCGATTGAAGTCCCTTTTAGCCAATGGGTTTTGAGTTAATGGCCCATCATTCTTTCACTTAACTGTTGGCGGTGTTCTGGATTTCCTTAATCAGTTCTGCTTGCCCATTCCGCTTTGATTCTTCATTGGTAGCCGATTTATTCTTGTTTGATTACTTATCTTATTCTTTTGCTATCTCCTACTGCCAAAATAAGGAGGGATTAGCTTGGTTGATTTTCCTTTGGAGCGCAACTTGATCAGTGTATCCTGTATTTTCAATTGCTGATTTTCAATGTAGCCTATTATTTTTCTTGCCGGTGTAATGTGGAATACCTTCTTGCTACCCAGGTTCTAGTTTTGTCCCTCAAAATTGCCGGCTTAAAGCGATAATTGAAGTCCCACAATTCCGCACCCTATTGTTCATGAGCAATCATTCTCTATTAGTACGAAATCCTTCTCCGAAAACTGAAACAACAGAGCCAGTACACTCAATCTATGTTAACCTTCATAGACCATAGAGGACAATGTCGCTCCTCTGTGGTGTGCCCCTTCTCGAGTGTGTGTACTGCCTGGGCTGTGCTCGATGGGCATGGAAAAAATGTCTTCACAGCGGGGGGCATGATAGTGAGAATTGGGGAGTTGCTACAGCTGAAGAATTTGAACCAGTCCCCAGGCTATGTCGATACATTCTTGCTGTTTATGAAGATGATCTTAGGGACCCGCAGTGGGAACCACCTGGTGGCTATGGAATCAACATAGACTGCTTGCTGATGAGAAGGAATTATGAAGATACCAGGGGAGAGCACCCCCGTACATACTGTATATTGATCATGAACACAGTGATATAGTTCTTGCAGTCAGAGGCCTAAACATGGCAAAAGAGAGTGATTATGCAGTTTTATTAGACAACAAGTTGGGGCAGAAAATTGTGATGGTGGTTATGTTCACAATGGCTTGTTAAGGGCAGCCCAACAAGTTTTTGACACTGAATGTCAAATTTTGAAGGAGTTGGCGGAAAAGCATCCTACTTATACTATGACTTTTACTGGGCACTCTCTGGGTTCTGGTGTGGCTTCATTGTTGACTATGTGGGCGGTTCAAAATAGAGATAGATTGGGAAATATTGAGAGGAAAAGAATAAGGTGCTATGCTATTGCACCTGCTAGATGCATGTCCTTGAATTTTGGCAGTGAGATATGCTGATGTCATCAATTCTGTTGTTCTTCAGGTAATTTTCTAGCTATAGTGTTCTCCTATAAGGTCTTTTAAATGGTAACCAAAAGAAACAGATGCACCTAGTTTATAGGTTATGGCATGTAATTTGTGAACAACTGGGTTTTCCATGTGTTTTTAGGACTTATTTCATTTGCAACTTTTTGGTGTGAGGCATTTGCTCACTGAAGCAGGGGATGTGAACTGATTGAGAAAGTGCATTTAAAGTTACTGATCAGCAAACAATATTCTTAAGTTCTGCAGGTTAAGCGCTTCCATGCTTTCTGGAAGACATAATCAGAATCGTTCCTGCTTTATCATAACCTTAGAATTCTGTCCATGTTGGGAGCCATAATCAATTTGAATTCTGGTGACAGCAAGTTTTCTCTTCACGTATCTCGAAAATGTCTAACGAAAGTTGTGCTTCTAGAAGAAAGATTTTACCAGAACTGTGTTCATCAGTCATGAATTTTGTGGTTGGAAAACAAATCTTTAGTTACAGACGACTAACTTGTCGACCTTGGGACCTGTTAAAATGACCCGTAATTTCCAACTTCAGCTAATGGCTTCTGTTGTTCACACGTTGAAATAAAATGAAGGGTGGCTTTTTCATACTGGTAGTAATAAACTTTGAAGGAGGATGTCCAAGGTTGGTTTATGTCTTATTGTCGTCAGTTGTCAATACATGTTCATTCTCTGAGTATGTCTAATCTGAAGATTTGTTTTCTAACCATGATTCTTAAACACTACTAGGATGACTTCTTACCCAGGACAGCTACTCCTCTGGAAGACATCTTCAAATCTCTTTTCTGGTATACTTACACTTGTTGACTTAATGTTAAACATTGATTTACTTTTCAATTTCTTGAGCTAGAGGATGCAATTGGTCTCTGTGGAGCAAGTCTACAGTTTGGCTATTTGTCGTTATTCAAATAATTTATATCATCATTGCAAAAGTGTCTATATCTTGATCCCATCAAGATAAATGCCCAGAAACAATCTAGTGTGGAACCATGTAAGAAGCTTTGCTGATACAGTTCAATTAATTTCTGAGTGTTTTCATTTGTTTTTGACAGCTTGCCGTGCTTGCTCTGCTTAAGATGCATGACGGATACATTCATTCCCGAGGAAAAGATGCTTAAAGATCCTAGAAGGTTGTATGCACCTGGCCGTCTCTATCACATTGTGGAGAGGAAACCGTTCAGGTAGAGACAGTTTTCATGAGAAAACATGCTACAGTTCTTGAAAGTTCTATAAATCCTTAATACTTGCTTAATGATGATATATCCCTTTTTTTCTTTCTTAATTCACAATATACATATTTGGTTTTCGTAATTCAACTTAAAACATGCTTAAATGTTGTCCAAAATTGATGAAACTTTACATGGATGATGCTAAAGTGTTATATTTTGATCGAATATCAAATTTGAAGTTTTTTAAGTTCATATGTTACATTGGGGACCCAATGAACATGTCACAATTTTTATTGGGTCGCACAGGTCACATGTGAGCTTAATTTGATATTGGACTAAAATATAACACTTTAGCATCATCCATGTAAAGTTTCATCAATTTTGGACAACATTTAAACATGTTTAAAGTTGAATTACGAAAACCAACAGGGGTATATTATGAATTACGAAAGAAAAGGGGTATATTGTGAATTTTCCCATTAAAATATTGATGTCTTAGGGAATATGATCATTTGCATTCCTAAAGAAGCTGGTTTGCAGTAATATCCATGCTGTTTTACCCTCTGACCTTTTGAAAGATGCCTTCTGTGTTTGTGGTCTCTGATGAGACGTCAAAAATATTATCTTGTGATGTTATTATTCTGACTACCTGATCTGCCTGGCAGATGTGGAAGATACCCACCTGTTGTAAGGACAGCAGTGCCTGTTGATGGAAGATTTGAGCATGTCGTTCTTTTCTTGTAACGCCACTTCTGATCATGCAATTATTTGGATAGAAAGGGAAGCTAAGAAAGCCCTAGAGGTGAGACTTGTCTTGGTCAATGGTTTTTGGGTTGAGGTTGAACCTGTGAGAATTAGTATCTTATCTTCTTTGAGTTAGACGCTAGTTTCCCAATTCTGGCTTGGTGATTCAGTAACTCGGAACAGGACATTATACGTAAATTGATTCTGTTAAGCATCTGTAGGTTCTGATTCATGTTATGAGCCTAATTTTTGTGGGGACTGGGGATGATCCTCCTCTTTCATTATCTTGATTCACAAATCTACAAACATCCTATGATAAGGTAATGCTGGAGAAAGATCAGGTGTTGCAAATTCCTGCTCAGCAGAAAATGGAGAGACAAGAGACTCTAGCCAAGAACACAGTGAAGAATACAAGGCCGCCTTGCAAAGGGCTGTCACGCTTTCTGTACCTCACGCTTACTCTCCCCTGAGTACGGAACTTTTGAACCCACTTACGAAGATGACGAAGAAGAAAGCGACAACCAATCTACCAGCTCGAGCATGGGAGAAAGATCCTACACAGAAGCATCAAAGAGAAACTGGAAAGAGAGTTGGGGTGGGTTGATGGAGCGCCTTCTTGACAAGGACGAGGCTGGAAAATCGCATCCATCTGACATTAAATGATAGGAATGCTGGTAATCTGTACACGATGAATATTTCAGTTCAGCCTTGGCGGTTGGTATTGGTAAGTCTGTTGTAGTGCAATTTGTTTTAATTAGTTAGCTCGTGTTTTTGTAAATTTTTGTTCATTGTTCGCGTCACAACTCGTGTTCAAATCTTTGTATCATGGAGGTGCTAGCTAGAGACGATTATTCTTTCGAGGGTTGGGGTAGCTTCTCTCAGATTGTGTGATGATGTTGTCATTGTAAGATCTTTCATTTGAAAGTGTACCATTGTAAGATGTGGAAGTAAATCGTCTGTGAGAATTATCCGAAATTTACAATGGGGGTGTGTGTGTGTAGCCCAGACGTTGATGAGTGTTTTGGCTCGGTTTAATGGCGTGGGAATGTAGTTTAATATAAATGAGAGGAATATGATTTTTCTTTTGTTTCCTGTGCTTTTTTCGTTCCACTTTTGCTTAGTTCACCGAAATAGACTTCGGAATTATGCTTAAAGTCAATTAAAAGAAGAAGAAAACAGAATTATGCGTTTAAGTATTGAAGTTTTAGGCGGTATTCTTTTGCGAGTTCATGGGAACTAGTTAATATGTCATCTTTTTAAACTTGTTCTCTCTTACTTTTTCTAACTTAACTTACCAAAATTAAATTGTTTGCAGCCAGGACAAGTTAAAGGGCGGGACGAAATGACATATTAATGAGTTGACTTATCAAATTACCTGTAATTTTTAACACTTGGTTTTTTTATTTCGCAATGTTAGTGTCTATACCCTAACTCTTCTCTGTTTGCTGCTCCACCAACTGTTTTCGAAGCATACATAGTTTCATAAATTTCATGCTTTTTTGTATCTTTTTTACTTTTTTATTTTGGATTTAATGCATTCATTGTACATTTTTATATAGTATTTGTTACATTTCTTTTTATTGAATATTAACAAGAGAGAAAAATACACTCCCTTTTTAAAAAATAATAGTGTTATTTTAGGATTAGTTGATGTTTTAGATCCCTTGTCATTTTTTACTTTACTATTTAGACCTTTTTAATCTTCATTACATTAATAAAAGTTTTTTTCACTTTTTTTATAACAAAAAAATATATTCGTATTTTAAATCTTCGAAAGTGCCGCTATGATGATGTATAAAGTGTATTTGTTTTTTCACTTTCCTTGTATAAAAAAAATATATTCGTAATTTTTAAATCTTTCGAAAAAACATGTAAGCTATGATTTGATACTTAATGGTGGCCATGAATTTGGTCCGGTTTGCTTTCAGTTCCGCTTCCCGAATAGAGAATTTAGAATCGGCTGAGACTGGTTTTCGGGACAGTTCCGGTTTTGATTTGGATTCGGATTTGGAATCAGTTTTTATCGGTTCTTATCGGTTCTAATTCTGATTCTAGATTGTTCCAAATTTGTTTTTTTTTTTTTTTAATTTTCATAAGGGAATGTGGGAGATAACAGTCGTTTTAACTGGTTCCAAGTGGGACCAACGGTTCCGGTTTCATGGACTCAGCCTCATACCAAATGATTGCCGGTTCCAGTTCCAGTCAATTCCAAGATAATCTCGGTTCCGGATCGATTCTGGTTCGGTCTCAAATCTCACATAAGAGATTCGAACCCGCTTCACTAGGGGATGGGTCCGGTTCTGGCCGATTCCGATTCTGGTCGGTTCCGGTTCCCAACCGATTCGATCTCGACGGTTCCAGTTAGAACCAGTACACAAGACCACTATTAATACAGCAAAATAAATAACCCTTTGATACTTTTATTTGATTAATCTCACAAAATACAAAACGGAAAAAAGTACAATATTCATTTCAATGCTAGAAACTAGATCGTTCTTAATCTATTCGGACAAATAAAAGTGTATGTGGCTTATGTGTATATATATAACTATTATAGAATTATATATAAAAATGTAGTACAATTTTAAGTATAAATATAAAAAAAAACGGATGCAATCATACGTGAATAATAGACTATTAATTCAAGCAACTTTATTATCTCATAAAAACGTAAAGTAGGTGTGCAAAAGAGATCAAGGAGAACCTTGAGGGATGATAGTGTAAATATAAACTTAAAAAAACATAATCAATAAACATTATCTTAGTATATTGAATTTGATTGTAAAAATTGTTTCATTTTAATAATATACTTAGGGTATGAAGTCAATAGTTTAGATAAAAAAACAGGTTATTTAAATAGCAAGATTGGAAAATAGTGATTTTTTTATCACATGTCCTTAATCAACTTTTTCCAGATGCGTTGTGGTTAGTTTGGAAGCAGTAAAGAATTCTTATGGCTCGACTTATCAGTGACACAACAATCTCTTTTAATCTTTGGTTAATCTTATTGTGGTCATTAGTGAACCTTTTATAATTAAGGACTACCATTCACTGAGGTCTTACCCTCCATGTGATAATGGTGAGATAACCCTAAGTTACCTTCACGATTTTCTATCATAATCTTCTTTTAATGTAGAAGTTTCACATTTAACAAAATAAAAAGGTAGATTTCAAGTTATCACAACAGTAAAAATTATCATAGTATATAAAAAAGTATCTATATCTGATGGGTTCTCTACCCTTTTCTGATGGTGCTCTTAGCTCTAGCTTATTGTAGGTTATTCTCAAGAATTCACATGAGTTGGTATAAGAAATATCAGATATAAGCATACGCGAGAACTTAAGTTATCAGTGTATGATGAGGTGCTACAAATAAAAAAATCCCACACTACTACAAAAAAAGGTTTATTGTGGCACTCATAGATCAGCGGTTCCAACTAAAAACGTGCTTCTAAAAAAACAACCTCCTATTATAGCCGCTCCTAATAAAAACTGTTGAAGTTGTGTTATTTTCTTGGCTCTATTTCGATGATCCATATTAGAAACTGTCAAAAAATAGATTGTAAAATAATATAAATAGAAACTGCCAAAATAATGCAGTTCCAGCTTACCTTAAACATACATGCAAGAGATTTCAACCAATCAAACAAAACACTTTTAATATTTTAACATATATATTCTAGTCATCCTCTTTATCAAAGTCCGTTGACTTATCATCGGTGTGCCAAAAGCAGTCCAGAATTTTCTCATAGGTTTAAAATATTATATTATTTTATATTTGTTTAAATATTTATAAAAAAATATTTAATAAATTTTCAAAAGTTTTAGAAGGCCGATGACTTTTTTTACCACACGAGCATATAAAAACTTCTCTTTAACCTTCCCTTCTGTTCATAACTTTTTTGACGTCTCTGTGTTTTGTTGTTAGAGATAAATCTTAACCACAATGAGTAAGCTGATCATATCTCGATAATGATCTTAATCAAATCCTTAGCTTCTCGAATGGCATAAAGCCTGATATCGAAGGCATCTGACAAGGACTCGAGGAAATTCTAGGTTGTCAGCTCGGATAATCTTGAAAAGTTTCCACTATGTGAGAAACTGCTTGATCTTGGCCTTCCTAGCTTCATATGCTACTAGATTTGTTTGAAGCTACCAAGTTTGATTACAATGCTAAAATCTAGAGGAAAGTATGAGCTTAGCCAATTTCAAAACTGTGAACATTAAGAGAGTTTTGAAATGAAGATCAAGAATATACCGAGTAAAGACTAAAAGATTTCAGTAGATTTAGAGAAAGTGAGAAAACAACTAGCTAGATAGTTGTTTAAGTTTAGGTTAACAGAAAATAGCTAAATAGAAGAAAGATTATCCAAATATGAACAGGTAAATGTTTCATACAAACACAAATAGTGTACTTGTTGTCGAATCATCAAGTTTTTCTAGAATATCAAGTAACATAATCTTATGATATTACTTTAACACAATTTTTTACAATGTCTTGAATAGAAGAATTTATGAAATTTCATCTTTGAGTTCTTGTTTAATCGACATTTTATTATTATGTTGTTTAAAATTATACAGATAATATCGAGTTTTAATTCATTTTAATACCACCCATCTTATATTCTATTAATTCCATGATTAAAATTCCTATCAAAAGTTAAAATACCCTAATAGTATTAATTAACAACTTGACTTATAAAACATATATCTACACAATATGAGGATAATTTAGACTTTTTATATGGGTTTTGACGGTGGAATTAATATAATATAAGACAAATGATATATGATAAATTTAGTAAAATTTAATGTTATCTTCAATAATTCTAAAAAGATAATGATAAAACAAACATTAATTGAGAAATGGGTGGTATTCAAACGAAAAGTTTATATGCTAGAAATTAATGAATTTTGATTAGGTTAAATCCTTAACGTGGAGAAGGTGGAGTTTTTTCCATCTTTGTTAGGAGTAAATTGCTTGAGTAGTATAAGAAAATATGGGTTGGTAGGTGAACTCATAATAATTTTTTTTACTTTATTAAAAAAATAAGTTCCTTGTCTTCTTACCCATGACATGGAGCTTCAAATTAAGTAATTTTTTTCTGTATAACAAATAAAATGACATGATGACATCACATTGGTCTATGCCATGCCATGAATACAATCGGACTGCTAGGAGCTCCAACACTGAGACTGCTCCGAGCTCTTTCTCCGCTAGGCACTAACCGTGATAGAGCTCTCTTTCTTTTGTCTATTTCTTCCTCTCTCGAGGTGAAAGTTCAAGCCTCGGCAGATGGCGTCCCTCTTATGGGTTGTTCTTTTGATGTACATCTTTTCCTTCACCTCTGTCACTACAGCGGAAAGGTGACCGATTATTGTTCATCTTTCTATTTCAGGTTTATCTAGTGTTTAGGTATATCAAATGATTCAAATCCGCAATGTAAACTCAATCAGGAGTTAATTTTGTGTGATTGCGCATCCTGATACGACGACATCAAATTAAAAAGTTGCATTTATCTATCGTCTTTCTCTCTCTAATATTGTGCAATTTCAATTTATTTTCTGGGATTCGGTTTAGTGTGATGTGATAAAGTCTGAAGCCATATCTTTTTATGGAGAGATAATGGTTTACCGACGAGGGTAACGGAAAATAGCGATGAAACACGTCACACAACTCTTGAATAGCTGAATATATGTGAACAGATCTCTCAGTGGCTTCAAATATTACACTAGCATCTAGGTCATCCTTGAGGTGAAAACAAATTAAGGAACTTGGTTACCTAGCTGAAGTGATAGCTTGATAATTTAACTTGATTACAGAGTCGCTGATGGTTTTTGGTTTCCTCTCTTATCAGCCTGATGTGATTAGTTATCCCAGGAGATAAAAATGCATTAGCCTAAACTCTCTTCTTCACTCTTGTTCTAGTACGCGAAAGGAGCTGAGAGGCAAGCGAGCTAACTTGAGAGCTTCAGTACTAAAGGTTCACTCACTACGGTCTAAAAGAGTAGACCCATCAAGGGTGTCTCAATATCTTGGCAACCAAGGTCAGGTACTTGAAAACAGATACATTAATTACTCATTAATATTTTGCATCACAAAACCCTTTAGTATCAGTGTGGAGATAGATGCCAGGAAATCTTCTTTGCCTCAGCATTTTGTGGTCTATTTGACATCATATTTACAAAGATTTGGCTAACTTGAGCTGATATTTCACTCTTTATGGCATGAAACTGAAGGAGCTTTTTTTAATTGTACTTGAAATCTTGAAGATTCAATTGCTTTTCTTGATGATATAAATTACATGTTTTTGTCTTATTTCGGGAATATTTGAACAGGGTCTTCGTTTACAGAGGGCTGATTTCAGATGAAGAGTGTGACTATCTTATATCTTTGGTAATTCTTACTGGTATTCTGTACCAGATTAGTAAGTCGAAAAGAGGGATCTTGATGAGGGACTTCATTTTGGTCTGCTGTATTCCAGAGACCTTGTCATAGCATCACTATATAAAGATCTGCTATTGAGTAAATTAACATCCAACAATACTTGTTCCATTCTAGGGTTTGAAAACCAAGGAAAACGCTGATTCTTCAAACAAGACGGGAACAATTGATGTGAAGGTAAATGGTTGCTGCAAAGGAGGTTATGAAATATTTACTGGTCCCCAATACATGCTTTTGTTTCTTCTTGGCTTTGATTATTAGAGGCATCAATGTTGTGCTCATCTTCTGCAGTATTTCAGGCGACGTATTTGTTTTGGATCATGTGCCTATCTGTTACTTTATCATCTTTAGTCGTTCAAGAAACTAGCTAAATAAGAACTTGATTGTTTTTCTGAATCAACATGGAGGTTTGGATGGAATGCATTCTGATTACAAGTGAATTTTAGTCCTAGACAAAGGTTCATCATCTCATGTGTCTGTTTTGTCCCATATAGGATGAAGTTGTTCTTGCAATAGAGGAAAGGATTGCAGCTTGGTCTATTCTACCCCTCGGTACGTCTGCTGAAATCCAACTCTTAACACCATTATTAGGCACTGGATCTTACTCATATTTGCTATTATTCTTAGAAAATAGCAAGCCCCTACAGGTGATGCATTTCGCTTCAGAAGGCGCCGCAGAAAAGTACCATTACACACCAAATACATCTTTTCCTGCATCAAGTCAGCCTTTGATGGCAACAATCTTACTCTACCTGTCGAATGTGTCTCAAGGTGGAGATATCTTCTTCCCCAACTCTAAGGTGAGAAACAAAGCAAAGCAAACCATTTTTGTTTTCTAGAAAATCATTCTGATCATTGATCTGTTGTGTCTTTTTATCTCAGCTCAGGAAGAATGAATTGAAGTCCGAAAGACAGAGTTGGCTTAGACCCACCAAGGGGAATGCAGTCTTGTTCTTCAACGTGCACGTGAATTCATCCATTGATGCTTATGCAGTACATGAGAGACGGCCCGTTGTGGATGGGGAAATGTGGTGTGCCATCAAGTTCTTCCATTTGCAGCCTGCAGTTGTGTCTGATAAGGAAGAGGTTTGGTTCAGTCTTGAAGATGACGGGGACTGTACTGATCAGATTGATAGCTGCCCCCAGTGGGCGGCTAAGGGGGAGTGTGAAAGAAATCCGGTTTTCATGGTTGGTTCTCCTGACTACTATGGTACGTGTAGGAAGAGCTGCAAGGTTTGCTGATATGAAATTCTTTGGGGATTATGATGATGCTCTATGTTGGTTATTAGGCGTGTAGGTGCAAGCTTGCAGGTGGAATTCTTTTTTCTGGGTCTCGTTTTCCTTTCGTGTTTAAAGATAACTTTCTTTGAACAAATTAGATAGGTGATTGTAAAGCCATTGCCTTGTCGATATGTGTTGCTATGGCCACTAATAAAATTCATTGATATGAGATCTCCTACACCCCCAGTTAGCGTTAAGTGGTAGCTCGACTATATACAGACTGATTAAAGAGATTTGATAAAAAATTATGCCGTATTTGAAAATACACGAATCAATCAATCTTCGTGTTTCTGTGGTGCAGACGGCAGTGTGAGAATTAGTTCTCGAACTACACTGAAACACGAATAAGCTAGGCATCTCTTAAACAGATAAGACCACGAAGAATTACCCAAATCCATCGCCAAGTAATAATGGTGGCTAGTTAGCATGCCACTTCAGGCAGAACGCAAGTTGCTAAAACAAAAATCTGAATCAGGGGAAATTTCTGGGTTTTAAGGCATCAGATTACAATTTTCTTCAACCTCACTGACGTTTTGAACCACTACTCACACTGGCGACATTTCAAGCGCATCTTTTTTCCTGACCAAGCGCTTGAAAGTTAGCGGTTTTGCTTGATGCGTATGGACGGCAGCTCCCCAAGCAGTGCAGCAATAAAAAATGCTCGTGGGTCATTTAATCTGTGGCATAAGGAGTATAGGAGGTGACCATCATAAGACGAAAGTTGCTAGCAAAGGTCACAATAAAAATTATGTTCCATATTGAGAAAGCTTCAAAGCAGCTGGCAGGCATGATTGGTTCCAAATTTTGACCACATCAATTTAAGAGGAAGTTCATATCAGTGTAGACTGATATAGGATGTATCTTAACAAATAGCATCATGAAACACAAAAGTTGGCAAGTCATTTCTTTGGCCAGAAACTTCTTCAATCATAGACTTTAGTTTTAGCATTAATATACGAAACAGCTACATGTCAAGGCAAAGCAGAAATTCATGAACGAAAGATGTGATAGTTGCCACTTCAAGAGATCACGGAGAATCACAACAAACCCAATCCAAATAACCAGACAGAAGATGAAAATTACAGACCGTTTCCTGATTATGATTACACATCAGTGAAGAGAACGAAGCTTATTATACATGGTTAAACCACTTTTTCACAACAATAGATCAGAAAAAATAAATATTTCTCATACATGGAGTTTATTTAAATAGCTGTCATCAACCACCTTTATCACTTGTCACTGATGTTGTAGAAGAGTTGGGCTTCTTCAGAGTACAAGAGGACTTGAAGGCTTCAATTTGTGCTTGGCACTTCACATAGTCTCCTTTGTTCTCTTCCAGGCATTTTTGCAAAGCCTCAACATCACAAGGTGACATTATTTTCTTGCTACCTGCTTTCTCATCCATTTGGCCCTGAGCCTATATGCAAAAAGAAACAGAAGAGATGAGTAATCATATACAGAACTGCTAATGCTGAACTCAAACAATAGCTTTTTATTATTGCAAATAAATACTCTCTTGTAAAAGCATATCGAGGGGCAATACAAAAACATCACACGACAACTATCAGGCATTCTTGCACAATTGACTCACTGATTATACACCACTGCTGTCTCTCACAGAGAAACCCACTGAGCTTTGGGGGTAAAAATTATTGAACACATGTCGTAACTCTAAAGGAACCTACATTCTCTAATGTTGTGGACTTGCTGGTTTCAGATAAAAGAGAAAATCCCATCCTTTTTCATCTGAACGATCATCATAAGTGCGTCTAAGCTAATAATTCAATGAAAAGACTGAATCAAAACACACGAGCATAATTCGAATCAGATAAATTTTCATAAAGTGAACAAAAGCATTTAAACATATGATTAATCTAATACGACATGTTGAACAATTGAAAGATAGATACACAGGAACTTCCGGGGAGAAAAAATGATTGTAACTCACCTCTGTCACCAGGATTCCGCAGGCACGGGTCGAAACTGAGACAAAGATATACAGCTCCGAAAACGAAGCTTGGCTCCTAGATCAAACGTTTGCACTCTCCTCCTAAAGAGCCCGCCGAATCTCGAAGACCGAAGGCAGAAGTCGTTCACTCGCGAAATGAAGGGGACCGATTCAGCCAGAATTTTAGGCGACAAGATTATTGGGTGATTGGGCCTGTGATTGGGCCGTATATCAGAAGCCAGCTCAAAACCCAGATGTTGAACTTGAGGTGTAGCGTTTGGACAAGTCTTTACCCCAGTCACCACCATCACTTCAGATCGTACACTAGTTTTACACTTTGTTCTGACATTGGGGGAAGGTTTTATCAATTATGTGGTCCTCACTTGGCTGACTAATTGATACTACTTTGGTTTTTGTCACGTTTTTCACTTCAATATTAAACATATAAGATAAAATAATTTTTAAAAATTAAATGATATAATATATAGTTTTTCACATAAAGATTCTATTGTAAAACATAGATTTATAAAAATATATTATCTTATATGTTAAATATTGAAGTCAAACGACATATCCAAATAGTAAACTGGAAGGTGGGAGTAATAGAGTAACACAATAAATCTAGTTATTTTATTTTGATGCCCAAAGCAATTGATTTAAGTCGTGGTAAGTGACTATTAGTTGAAAATAAATTAGACCAATGTTAGATGATATCGAGATATGCTATGCAAAAGTAACATTAAACACAAACATACCGCTTTTGCAAAAAAAAAAAAAAAAAAAAACACACACACAAGCATACCGGGATTCTATATACATATGAACTCTTTTGTGAAATGCATACATATAAACTAATATACTTTTATGGTCTATGCATATAATACTCAACAATAATGTGAGTTTTTTTTAGATTTTTACAGATTTGTTTTAACAAGTTATCAAAGTTTGATTGGTGATTTATATATTTTCCATCCCCACCTCAAAAGATCCTAGAGGAAAGAAAGTAAAATCACCATCTAAAGAAGCAAAGAAGAAACCTATTAAAGAGGGGTGTCTAAATATCTATAAATAAAGTATAAGGGTTTTTGTCAACCTCGAGCATAATCAAGATCAGCTTCTGTTTTGTTCAAACAAACAAAAAAAATACTAGCTTCTTCTTCTAAGCATATAGCCAAGTGTTAAAGTTGCACTTGATTCCACTTCCAGCCAATGTACTCGTTCTTCCATGTTCTCTCATGAAAGCTCTGTAGCGAGAGCGACATCACCCCTAGTGCCTAGAAGTCCTGCGAGAAAACATAACCCAACAATCCTGGCTATCCTTGCGGAAAATAAAAAAGCAAAAGACACAACTTGATAGCAATTTGAGTTCTGCTGAATATAGCTAGAGTCTAGCTATTGCTAGCCAGAGCCTAAAGCAGAATAGAGCAACCAAAAGAGAACGAATTTCAGATAGTCTACCTACCTACCAGACTCAATCTGACAATGATTACCAGCCTACAAGAAAGTCAAAAGAACATTGGCTAGCTTCATCGTAGCAGGAAACATGGCCACGATTTTTTACTCAAGCCTGCAACATTGATAGCAGTTCCAAGAATTGAGGCCCTAGGACTTTCCCAGTCTCGAGAAGCCACGATTGTAGGAAGTTAGTTTGTAACGGTCACTCGGGATTGTATTATATATTTATAAGCCCAAGACCTTTTCATTACATCTCACGCATTCTAACATACTAGTAGAGCCTTAAAAACAAGATAATATCTTAGAAGAGATAAACACTGTCGAAGCTTTATAGCAAATAAATCAATTCATTAGTTGTTGTGAGTGAGTGTATTCACAGACTTTGTCTGTCCACGATTTCTCAATATTAATTTACATATCAATAAGAGAAATTTTCACTTAAACTCTGTTCATATGTTTTACTTCCGTAATTATCAAATAGAGTCATGTTGCTTTTGTGTCACTACAAAAGTCTACCTAAGTCAACCTCCATCATGAGGCAATGATAAGTCATTCCAAAGCAATAGTGTTGTTTCTTGTCATATATCCTAAGATAATTGATTGCATCGATGCACACATCATCATACATGTAGAGAAACTAGTGAAACGTGTCCCGGTATAGATCGGCAGCTATATCCCTTTACATACAAAGTTAGTATTTATATTATTTTAGTGACATTTCATATACGTTTTACCTGTAATGATCTTGGAACTCTTCTATCGAAACTACATTGCACTTACCGACTAGTTGATCTCTTTTTCTGTCAAAGTAAATGATAGCTTTAGCCTGACTCAAATACTTTTAACAATACTTTCATCAGAAGCATTTTGCTCATCCCCGTAAAACGCTACTTACAAAGAGCAACGCAGAAAGTGTCATAGGTCATCAGATGATAGTGCGATACTTGTTGCCCATAATTCCCTGGCGAGTTCTCTATCGTTAGCCTTAGGGCTGGCTTCCGCAATATTAGAGTCCACGAAATACTGACCACTGATGCCCTTAACTTGAGGATGCAAAGCCACATAGCATATTGTAGCGGCACCCTACATTAAGTATAACAACAAACTTACTAAAAAGTCACCGATACTCCTGGTTCAAAAGTGTTGTCGTGTCACAAACTGAAAAAATGTTTCTTAGGATGAGAAAAGGTCCAAAAGGACCGCAGGGTGGTTAGTATCGAGAGATTTAAGGTCTCAACACTTCATCAATTCAAAACAACTAAGCAAAGGATGAAGCTGCTACATTACCTGCTGCACGTCTTTGATAATGTACTTGCCCAAAAGATTAACCAGGCCTGCACCCATATGGAAACAGTGATTTTAGTCTACACGTCCCATTAAACATCATAAACACAACGACCAGGAAGTATATCAGCATCCTCTCATTGTTTTATCCACAAGCCGGACAGTCCCTCCTTGGTTAGAACAGATGACACCAAAAACATAAGAAAACATCCTTTTAGATACAAAGATAGGTAAAAAAAAGGTTTCACCATATATAAGGTTGTGATGCCGAAAAAGATTAGTAAGGATAGCCCCAGGATGAACTGAATTAACAGTCACATTCTCCACCCCATCTTCCTGCAATAAACGCAAACCATCTATCAATGGGAACTTGCAGTTCCTTGCAATCAGTTCTATGTTTTCCCAAAGTATATAGTACATGATAAGCACACCTTGAGCCGCCTAGCAAGCTCGTTAGAATGAAGAATATTAGCTAGCTTAGACTGGCCATAAGCAGATAGCCTGTTATAGCTGCAAAGATTACCAACAAAACTTCTTAGAAACAGCAACTAATGTCTATTGGTTTTCTACCAAAGTTTGATATACTACCTTCCATTCAAGAACTACAGTGGTAAACCACCTACATCTTGTCAGTACAATTTGCATCAGTGAAAGGAGAGTATTATAACTAGATCAAACAATAAAAAAGCAAAAAAAGACCTTTTAAAGATCGATTTCAAAGGAATTTCAGAAATGCTGCCATGTTATATTACCCTGCCGGATCATTGAGCTTTTCAAAGCGAATGCCTTCAGGATAAGAAAACTGGTGACGTCTAGAGGAGACATTGACAATCCTTCCTTCTTTTCCGCATTGGTTTGCGGTCCTTTTCATGGTCTCCAATAGTAGATTTGTCAAGAGAAAATGACCTATTAAAGGGATGAGTTTACATTTCTAAAGATGGTTAGTAGTTTTAAGCTCAGCAAGCAAAATAATAGAAGCTGTCATCATTTCTCCCTCCTGTCTTCTGCATCCGCTCAAATGCCAATTGTCAAACAAAGCACATATGACTCACCCAAGTGATTTGTAGCAAATTGCAGCTCAATGTTGTCCTTAGAAAGTGTAAATGGTGTCGCCATGATTCCTGCATTATTACTTGCAAAGGAACAAGATTGAATTTACTGCTTATTTTAGGATTTTCACACAATGAGATAGCTTGTCGCTGAGATCATATATCAGATGAGACTTTCAAACGCCCTCTCTACACATAAATGAAAAACAGTATGGTTAATGTACAATTCTATAATTCAAGCAACTTTTTAAAGTTTAGATGTTATTTCTTTAGAAATAAGAGCTTCAAGAAATTAAGTCAAGGTCACATTAATTATGCTGTTAAGCTAGTCTATTCATGTTTAGAGAACAGACCATTATCAAATTAACACCATGACGTACGGGAAGGCAAGGCACTTACATGAGTATGTTTAGTGGCAGGCCAAGCGACTTGAACTCGGAAGCAAACTTACGTACAGATGAAATAGAACTGACGTCCAGCACCATAGTATCTACTTTAGCAGACGGTATAGCAGTTGTAATTTCTTTCTTCACTTTATTCCCAGCGACAACGTTCCTGATTCCCATCACAACATGGACACCGCGGAGAGCAAGTACTCGAGCAGTCTCGGCCCCAATTCCACTTGTTGCCCCTGAGGTAAAAGTAGTGCTTACGAGGTCTAGAAAGAACAGCCATAAAAGTAATTGGCAAGTCCAGTAACCCATGCATGATATTTGAAACGTCGTCCTAGTATTGCGAATCTTTAAGATACCCCTCAAAGAATTAGAGGGCCTAGTATACTGCCATGTGTGATTTGAATCATGGAATCAACAACATTGGTAAAAGCAGCATGTGCAGCTGTATGACTTGATACCAGTCATCAGTGTGCAGAATTGAAATGTTTAGTATCTGATAGTACAATGGACATATTAATGGAAGAAATGGGAAAACGGCAAACTATACGACACAGACTACAGAGTCCACAGTTACTACATATAATAATGAACTTTCCATTGCAGTGAAGGATCAACGGAACTGATAATAAAAAAGCAACATGCACTAAACAAAGAGAATAATATTATAGTTCTTGTGCGTCAGAGACATTTCATCGAACACCAATCATGCATTTTACTATTCTAGTTTCTGCATCAGAAGCTCATGTTGTAGCAACCCAAAACTCAAAAACGGGGAGAAGATCCGGGGAGAGCAAGGGGTTAGTCGTGACCAACTACCAGATACGGGTTTGTTTGGCATGCCATTTAACACAAATTGCCAAATGACAAGAATGGGTAGATGGAGCAGGTCCGGGATACCTGTGACAACAGCGGTGAGACCAGTCCCATCTTTCCCTTCGGTTACTTGCTCGGCTGTTGAACTCCCCGCGAACCCTGATGGACCTTTTCTTCTCTGCACCCACCAAGCCATTCGGATGAAGATTCTACTAGAGTCGTTTCGCATCCCCCATAACTGTACCACAAGGTCCACAACGCTGATTAGTCACCCTTACCCACAGTTTAGATATGGTCGGCATACGTGGAGTGGATGTATCGGAGAAAACAAACCCACGTTCCACATATAGAATAATTATGCGTGTTTGTTTTGGCTAATGGATGATTCCCCTGTTTATTTTGTGTTTTTTTTTGTTAGTTTTTTTTTATTTTCATGAAAGGAATAAGGATAAGATTATCTAAAATGCTCAATCTTGATTCCCCACCTTCTATAAGGTAATAGGATCCCCTTTTCTTACTACATCTTAACCGGCGATATATGATCATTGAGCGATGACTTATGACTACTAAACGGTGGCTGGTGAATGTTGATCGTTAATTAGTGAATGTTGATCAGTAATTAATGAACTTTGACCGGTACTCAGTAGTTATTAACCATTGACCGATTATTTATTTCATTTCTCAAAGGGAATTCTTTTTCATTCATCTCTATTCTCTTTCCCAATTCAAGTTTGTTTCTCTTGCTTGAAAGAAACACCCCCTTATTAATTATAGGTTTCTAGGACTATCAATAAGTACTAAATATTTAGAGTAAATTACTGATAATCCCTTGAGTTTTGGCAATAATACAAATATTCTCATTGTAGTTATCAGTATAATTTTCAACCCTCCCGAAGTTAGGGTTACTTGACTGTGGACCCCCAAACAATAACTTCGTCATATTTTATATTGATCTATGCTTACCTGTATGGTTACCTATATTAATATTGTCACGTCGTATACTTAATATGCAGCAGATGTTGGATTATTACTACTTCCATTGAGTAAGTCTCATTCTTTCTATTTTCCATTCCAAACCTCAATAATATTTTTTATAACACAGACACAACCACTATTCAAGCTACGCCATGTTTCACACCATTAAGTTGGGTCTCTACCTTCTAATCATCTGCTGCTCTAGGATCAAACATTATCAATTCATTTACCTATCCTCATACAAGTTTTGGGTAGTTGCATTCTCAATTGACCAAAAATGAGATTTATACTGTAAACCACCAAATTATCTCCTAGAATTTGCATACATGTGTCTAGCATAAATATGCATCCGGCATCAGGTAAGTTGTTTGTAGTTGTAATGTTGCATGTATCAATCCCTGGATGAGTGAAAATAATAAAAAAAAGTATCAATACTATAAGATATATGAGGAGGCATGTACAATAAAAATAAGTATTTAAAAAGAGATTAAATAATGTTACTTTTTTTGCTTGTCTCTTATCAAAGTCAAGTCATGCCCATGATTAAGACCTAGATCAGTAATCAAACATTGTAGAAACCAAGTCCAAGTTGCTTTTGTTTCTCTTGGAACCACAGCCCAAGCAACTGATACATTTGGTTGTTTCCATCCATTACCACAGCTAACAAGATTTGGCCCTTGAAAACACCCTTCAAAGCATCCGTCAAGTCCTAGGACAGGTCTGCAACCAGCCTTTCATCCTTGTTTCAGAGTGTTAAAGCTGATGTAGATGCTTTCAAATACACGGATTCCTTTATACAAGCGAAGATAAACCGAGTTATTTGCATTCACCTTCTTGATTTCAACAACATGAAGCCATAGTGGCTTGATATAATCTTTAAAACCACCCTTAATACTTAACTTGCAAATTTTTAAAAACACAAAACCTATATTAATTTACATGAAAATAGACTAGATTTTATAAGGAATCTATGGCTAAAATTTCGTGTCAAAATACATTAGGGAAGGTCATTAAATAAATCTAGCAAGTTAGAGTATTATTCTGTAATTTATACTAACTTAAGCATTTACTAATCTTCTACGTTATAATCTCAGCCGTTCATTTTCATTAACCACGATCGGACGGTCAAGATTACGCGAGTTCATCATCCAGCCTTAACCATCTCCCGAATGAGATTTCATTGATTTCTCACAATCTACAAAACGAAATTCAGTGATTCTTGTTTTGTTCGATTCGAAACTTCACAACGATTCTAATGGTACCGATTTCACGATTTATAATGCAAGGCGCTGCGATTTCGATTTTGGGTTCAAATAGAATTAGCGTTCATACCAGTTCGGGTTCAAATTCGACAAATTCTCTCAATATAGTGCGTTATAGGTAGAGGTGGCAGTTTGGGTCAATTGGTTCGGGTTTGGTTCAGTTCAGTTTGGTTCGGTTCGGGTTGATTTCAAATCGTTCAATATTTGGTTCAGGTTGGATCGGGTCGGTTAAATGCGATTTGTTCGGGTTGAGTTCGATTTGTTAAAATTTTGGGTCGGTTTGGATTGGTTTGGGTGATTTTCGGTTTGGATGACTTTCGGTTAGGGTGACTTCGGGTCAGGTAACTTTTGATTCGGGTTAGCCTCTGGTTTATTCGGTTTTTTCGGGTTATGGTTCAAATTCGGGTCAATTAATCGGTTAAATTTGTTTGCCATTATAGAATCCAGCAACTCAATAATCATGATATGCAAATTTAACTTCAATCAATCTTAACAAGTATAAATGTATATAAAAGATTAATTTAAACAAATAATTATAATTTTCATCATGTTATACTTTAGTGACTAACTTTGAACTTATCCTAACCTTATGATACTTGATTGTAAACATTGTTCGGTATTTTATTGTTATGGTACTAGAGTTTTTGGTACAATGGTAGTATTTTGAGGCATTGTTTAGTGTTGTATGATACTAATGCTAAATACCGATTTGTATTTAAACTAGATATCGGGTATAAACATTCTGTTTTATTCTCATTGTCTCCTATAATTAATGTGATGTATTCTTTCGGGTCACATCGGATATATTTTTTCGGGTCACACTGACTTCGGTTCGAGTTCAGTTCGGCTGGCTTTCAGTTGGTTTCGGTTCGGGTCACTTCGGATTTTGGGTCATCGTCGGGTTATGGGTGACTTTGGTTCAGTTTATTTTGGTTTGGATGACTTCGGTTTGGATGATTGTGGATTGTGGTTTACTTTCGGTTTTACAATAATACGGTTTGGTTTGGTCCGGGTCGGTTTATTTCAGATTTCGGGTCATTTTTTAAGTTATAGTTTTCGGTTGAGATTCGTATTCGGATCAGATTGGTTTGGTTCAGTTTTTCAGGTGCGGGTTACTTTTGCTAGGTATAGTTATAGGTCAAATTAACAGGTGGGTATGATCGGTAATGTAAAAACGAGTGTCAACATCGATGGAATTTGATCGAAAACGTACCAGAAATGCGTCGGCAAGGAAATCTGATTCGATTTTCTGGAAAGCTCTCGACTTTCCGAGTGAGTGTCGAACTTTGAGAATCTATAAAACATAGTGTAGATCGAGTCAGACTATGGTTTTGGGCTCAATCAATAGAGGACATATGGCTCTATAAGATGACAGAAAGGATTGATCTAACTCGTAACACACGCAAAGAAATCTGAGTCAAAAGATTTGGGTTTATACCTTGAGTTTTCCAGAAAATTTAAGATTTTATGTGAAGTTCAAGTAGGCCACTTCACGGATCAACTCGTGCCAACTGAGAGCGACTCGATCCATGAAATCTACCACAATTTAAACTAGATATGTAACTCTAAATGCGAGTGAAAGAATCACTGAAAACCATAGACTAGGGAGAAAGTTATAGATCTCACAAGATCTGGGTTTACCTAGTCGATTCTGGAAATTTTCTGGGCAAGAACACCACCAGATCGAGTTGGGGACTTTAGACGCCTAAAACTTCCAAACGATTGAGAATCAGCCTTGGTTTCCTTAAGAAGAGTTGTAGAGCAGTTAAAGATTAAGAAAACAAGCTATGTTTCGTGAATTTTCATGCACGAATGAAGAAGATAGGGTTGAGCAAAGTTTTACCTTCCTTACTAGATTTCTGGGTTGCAGATTCTCAGGGAGGCAACTTGAGCATGATTTTGTGACGAATGTGGGGAGAATTAGGTCAAGTGGGAGTAATGGTTCGAATGTAGGGTTTTAAAAGGGTTTAATAAAAAAGAAGGCTCCCAAAAATGTGGAGTTATGGCTGTGAAATAGGAGTCTAAAGTTTGCTCAACGTTCTGAAAATTCTGTACTTAGCCGATTTTGTAGAAACTGGCTAACTGGCTTGGCACGATTCCCGAGGCACGTGGCTGATTCAGAAAACCCTAGCCATGTCAGCAAACTTCAAAAATTTGGCTGTAAACTTCCCTAGATCATATCTTGAGCTAGGATGATCCATTTTTAACGTTCTTATTATCAATATTCTTGGTCTTCCACAATGTTTTTTTGGTATATGTTTCATGGGTTGGTTTGACCATTCTCAAAAGTCAACCCTAGCAAGGGTTAAGGAGCTTTAAGGTTTCTATGATTTTATATTGATTTTTATGATTTAAATCAATGTTCCAAATATTTCTAAAATCTTTTAATATAATTGGAGTATCTCAAAATTTTTCCAAGATTTATTGACTTATAAATCTTATTATTAAATTCATAATACCATATAATAATACACATAACAACATTCTGCAGCGGAAAGTACACAACTTCACATAACTTAACTCGCTGGTGTTACACGCCGTTAACCACCCACTGGCTAACAAGGCTATTATATTTACATCGTACCGGTCTGATGGACTAGATTCCCGAGCAACTGTACATTACTATACCTTTTCATTAACAACAACCAACATACATAAGCCTTCCAACTGTACCGAGTATTTACAAATTGATGCCGACAACAATTTCGGTCTTACTACACCTACTGTATATATACACTTAAATGATTACCCATGTACAATGTCTACCCCGTTCTACTCTCGAACGGCTTCCAGCTCTCTGTACCTGAAATAGGAAAAGAAGAGAAAGGGTGGCCCCCAAGGGGCTCAGCACCTTTGCTGGTATGGTAATCCCGCCCCCATGCTACCGGCCACGCACAACTAATCGTCGTCTTAGCATGCGATTGATTATATTTAAATCATGCATGCAACTGTAAACACACAACACATAACATTTTGCCTCAATGGGCTCAACAAACGGATAATACATCCTTACTTGATAAGTCACTCATGGTATTCATTATCCCTAGAGTGTTCCTCCTCTAATGGAGCTACTTCCTTAATAGACGACACTTACCCGTTATTCGGGTTATCCTTAACGCCTCTTATCACAAACTGGGATTCATATCCATGATCCACGTACTCCACATTTTACAACATATAACATGCATCCCATAACAACCATAACAAACTTTCCCGTTTCAACGTGCACAATAATACATCGCAATAGAAATTGCATTACAACAACATCACATAACATAACGGGAATGGTTCTCTTAGGAACCGACCCAAACATTGTTTATACACTGGTGAGCCTAGAGAATGTTGCCAGTCTCATGATAAGCTCGTTACATAACTCGTTACCGTCTCGTTAAATGAACGGATAACTTAGCACAAGGTGTCTCGGATATAGTGATCCAAGCACACCGTACAAACATAACATAGTATGCCCCTGTGGCCCGACGTGAGTCAATAATAGCCTTGGTTAAGCTAAAGGGAAGGTTGGAAACCAAATTGGAAAAACAACCAAACATACGGAGAGATCGAACCTGCTATGACAACGACCCCCATACTCACACGCGTGGCCGGAACAGACCGGACTCCTCACTCCCCCCGTTAGCACTTGTCAGAAGTTCATCATTGAACTTAGTTAAACAATCACAACATTGGGTTAAGTCTTGTTAGACACCACAAGGGAATGGAGAGTCATACATTCACACACCAACATCACACACAAACATTACATAACTAACTCACGCATAGCCGTGGTTAGAATGTTCCTTAGGTCGGAAACGTTATCACCGATACCGTTCTCCTACGTTTACCTAATAGTGGTTAGCTAGCCCTTCAAGCGCATTCGAGGTTACCGGTATTGGCACGTAAACATACAATAACAATAACGACTGTAAACTCGTTTCATGATTTATCTTATAACGTGGCAAACACAGAAAAACACGTTGGCATACAAGCCGGTGTAATCCGGTAGGACACAGGTTGCAAGAAAACCATACCTGTCACCGGAGTCCACTTTACCACGTCCACTTTTCCACGAGCAATTCTCGAACACTGATAACATTACATGTACTTTGATTAACATCGGGGTAGCACGATTACTTAATGTCTAATGCTTATAACTTTTTCCCCGTTAACTTAGTTTACATAACTTCACTTTCTAACTTGTTTTACTTTTACATTTCAATACACTTTTCAACCACTTTAATTGTCTAAAACCTCACCTAACATGTCCTTAACAACTTTATAACATCATTACTAATCAATCCCCATCATTACATATCATTTCATAACCTTAACCCATGTTTTTGGTCCGACCGAACTTACCGACCGACCTTGCACAAGGTCGGTCCATTCCAGAACACTTTACCGTCAAAATTTCTACTCCGACCGACCATTGAGTCCGAGGTTATCATGTGAGTATGTTATGTTATGTATGGATGTGAATATGTTACCCGGACCATTAAGTCCGAGGTTGTGATGTAAAGTGTGTTTGGTTATGGAAGTTTTATGGCTATAAGTAATCCCCGTATTCTAATCTAATGATGTGTGGGAAATGTGAACTTCGAGGACGAAGTTCTTTTAAGGGGGGTAGATTGAAATACCCCAAACCCTGATATGTGGTTTAAATATCAAACTATGGTATGTAAAGGCTAAAAAGTGCCTTAGAAACATCAGTGAACAATTTAAACCATAGTAAAATGCAATAAAGCACTAAGACACAGTTTGAGCAAAAACATGCTCTAAGCTATGAGCGAACTTGGTTAGGACCCAAAGAGTCTACCAAGACTTAATAATATTCAAGTATGATTTAATAAGGCTAATTAAGTCCTTAGGAAACCTTGGTAGACGATGAAACCAAACAAAACACAAGAAAATACCTTAAAGTCAATAAGAGCAAAATGTGCTCTAAGCTTGGGATAAATTTGTATAAGACCTAATGGTCATACCTATACCTTATTTATATGTTAATGAACATATTAAATCAATTACTAAAGAAAACCAAGCTTGAAAACAAGTTAAAACACAAAATGTGCTTTAAGGAGTCTTAAAGCACGTTTTTGAAAAATTGTCTTGTAAATGAGTTTTGAATGGCTAAATGTCCATCATTACTCTTTAATTAATATGTGTACTATATAGTGTCACATTTGGAAGTCTATATCAATAGGAAATCAAAATTTCACTCTATGTGCCTTGTTTTTGTGAATAGTGATTTTTATAAGCTAGTTTGTAACATATGTTATCATAAGTAATTAAATTGACAAATAAAGACTAAAGTACCCTTCTAACTAAATGGGGGCCGGTTTTTCAAGGTGTGAGTCACCAACTTGTAAAAGAAATCAAATAAGTAAAGTAAAGCTTAAAGTAAAGTACTATTTTTGCTTTATACATAAATATCTTAACAAAAGCAAACTTACCTCCTCATTCTCTTATTTCCTTTCATTTCCCACGGTAGCCATCTTCTTCCTCCCCTCCATTTACGATTTGCTACAGCTCCATCTCTTCTCCATCTTCATTTCTTTGCCAAATCCAACTCCATGCTCCAAATCAAATTCTAAGACTATATTTGTCTTAGTTAGACCAAGCTCTACACTTCTATCTTTTCAAATCTTCAAGAGCTCAATTTTGGTGCCATGGAGATTCACCATTGAAGGAGCTTGAGCTCACCTTTCTACATATTATTACTCTCCTTTACTTCTAGGTAAGGAATCTCAAAGAAAAATCAAGTTTCCTTCATGTTTTTGCCTTGACCGAAATTGCACATTAATGGTGCTCTTGGTGTGACTTTGTTCTAGCTTCATTCCAACCTTTCATGGACTAGGTGGAGTCCCCTCTTCATAGATATTCAAACTCTCTTCAAAGATCAAGGTAAAACAACTACATTAATGTTTTTGAAACAATGTAAACCTAGGGTTTACAATGAGTTTAAGCTTGAAGCTTGCATACTCATTTCATTGCTTGTATATTGTTTAGTAGTGGACAAGGAATCAAATACCTTACCGGCTTTATAAGGAAACAAGAAAGAAGTTTGAGTGGAAAAGATGTAAATATACTAACCTAGTGTGGTATAATGCCTTAGGAGAAGTGAGCTTATATTGCTTGTTAAAACGATCTAAGGAGCCAAAGGTGAATGACCTAGTGAAATGCTCTCAAGGAGTTTATTAAGGGCATATGTATTGTTGAGTGTATTTGCAGGTTAAAGGCAATATACTATGTGGAAATTCAGTGTTTAAGATTTATGCAATTTAAGGGCCTAAGAGCCATGTTATTTAAGGGCCTAAGTGCCAAGCAATTTAAATTGTGCACTATATTGTGATGTAGTGTAAATTTGGTGAAGTCTTGTGTGTGATGGTGTTCTTGATGGATTTAGGTGTTCTTGAGTGTTTAATGGTGAAAACTATGAGCTTTGGAATGATGATGTACTAGGAGAACCCATGGCAAAATTTGTATAATGTAGAAGGAGTTCTAAGTGTTTTAAGTAAGTTTTGGTGAACTAGGAAGTGTTAAAGGTGAACAAATGTTTTACTTGGGAAGAAAACATGTATTAAGGTGATTTAGAGTGATGCAAGGATTTAGGTGTTATCTTGGAAGTTCTAGGAATTCAATGTGTGTTTGAGAATGTATTTAAGTCTTGGAGAAGTTTGTTTAAGGTTTAGGTAATGTTGATATCCAAGGAATAAGTGATGTTTAGGTAAGATGTGAAAAAGGAGGTTTAGTTAGTAAGAAAAGAAGTTTGAGAGATGATGTTAAGGTGTAGAGGAAACACCTTGGTATAGTGGTCATTATTGGTGAAATACCACTTAGGAATCTTAAGGAGGAAACATTCCAAGTGCTAAGAATTTTGTAAGGAATTTGTGAATGATAAGATGGTTTTGGTGTGTAATTTAGAGAGTTTAGTACATGGCTAAAGGTGTGTTTGAAGTGCCCAAATGAGGTTAGGGTGTACTAGGATATATGGGGTGAAGTTTGGAGTTGAATGAGAAAAGGAAAACAAGGGTCTGGGGCAGACCGAACTTGCGACCGAACTTGCAAGTTCGGTCGAGCCCAGTTTACCCTGCGAGAATTGGCTTCTGGAATGGACCGACCTTGGGGACCGGACTTGCAAGGTCGGTCGGGCTTGTATTTTGTGTACGGATTAAGTTTCTGGAACCGACCGAACATGGGACCGGACTTGGCAAGTTCGGTCGGGCTTGAATTTTCAAAGGGAAGAAACTCTCGGGAATGGACCGAACATGCGACCGAACTTACAAGGTCGGTCGGAGTAGAAATTTTGACGGTAAAGTGTTCTGGAATGGACCGACCATGTGCAAGGTCGGTCGGTAAGTTCGGTCGGACCAAAAACATGGGTTAAGGTTATGAAATGATATGTAATGATGGGGATTGATTAGTAATGATGTTATAAAGTTGTTAAGGACATGTTAGGTGAGTTTTAATGACAATTAAGTGGGTGAAAAGTTGTATTGAAATGTAAAAGTAAAACAAGTTAGAAGTGAAGTTATGTAACTAAGTTAACGGGGAAAAAGTTATAAGCATTAGACATTAAGTAATCGTGCTACCCCGATGTTAATCAAAGTACATGTAATGTTATCAGTTGTTCGAGAATTGCTCGAGGAACATAAGTGGACGTGGTAAAGTGGACTCTGGTGACAGGTATGGTTTTCTTGCAACCTGTGTCCTACCGGATTACACCGGCTTGTATGCCAACGTGTTTTCTGTATGTTTGCCACGTTGTAAGATAAATCATGAAACGAGTTTACAGTCGTTATTGTTATTGTATGTTTATGTGCCGATACCGGTAACCTCGAATGCGCTTGAAGGGCTAGCTAACCACTATTAGGTAAACGTAGGAGAACGGTATCCGGTGATAACGTTTCCGACCTAAGGAACGTTCTAACCACGGCTATGCGTGAGTTAGTTATGTAATGTTTGTGTGTGATGTTGGTGTGTGAATGTATGACTCTCCCTTCCCTTGTGTGTGTCTAACAAGACTTAACCCAATGTTGTGATTGTTTAACTAAGTTCAATGATGAACTTCTGACAAGTGCTAACGGGGGGAGTGAGGAGTCCGGTCTGTTCCGGCCATGCGTGTGAGTATGGGGGTCGTTGTCATAGCAGGTTCGATCCTCTCCGTATGTTATGGTTGTTTTTCCAATTTGGTTTCCAACCTTCCCTTTAGCTTAACCAAGGCTATTACTGACTCACGTCGGGCCACAGGGGCATACTATGTTATGTTTGTACGGTGTGCTTGGATCACTATATCCGAGACACCTTGTGCTAAGTTATCCATTCATTTAACGAGACGGTAACGAGTTATGTAACGAGCTTATCATGAGACTGGCAACATTCTCTAGGCTCACCAGTGTATAAACAATGTTTGGGTCGGTTCCTAAGAGAACCATTCCCGTTATGTTATGTGATGTTGTTGTAATGCAATTTCTATTGCGATGTTATTATTGTGCACGTTGAAACGGGAAAGTGTTGTTATGTGTTGTTATGGGATGCATGTTATATGTTGTAAAATGTGGAGTACGTGGATCATGGATATGAATCCCAGTTTGTGATAAGAGGCGTTAAGGATAACCCGAATAACGGGTAAGTGTCGTCTTAAGGAAGTAGCTCCATTAGAGGAGGAACACTCTAGGGATAATGAATACCATGAGTGACTTATCAAGTAAGGATGTATTATCCGTTTGTTGAGCCCATTGAGGCAAAATGTTTGTGTGTGTGTTTACAGTTGCATGCATGATTTAAATATAATCAATCGCATGCTAAGACGACGATTAGTTGTGTGTGGCCCGGTAGCATGTGGGCTGCGAGATTACCATACCAGCAAAGGTGCTGAGCCCCTTGGGGGCCACCCTTTCTCTTATTTTCCTATTTCAGGTACAGAGAGCTGGAAGCCGTTCGAGAGTAGGACGGGGTAGACATTGTACATGGGTAATCATTTAAGTGTATATAACAGTAGGTGTAGTAAGACCGAAATTGTTGTCGGCATCAATTTGTAAATACTCGGTACAGTTGGAAGGCTTATGTATGTTGGTTGTTGTTAATGAAAAGGTATAATAATGTACAGTTGCTCGGGAATCTAGTCCATCAGACCGGTACGATGTAAATATAAGGGCATCCACAATGGTTTTGAGTTTCTTAGTACATTCCTAGGTGCCATGTCATCTAAAAATTATATTTTATTACTTAAGACACTCTATTCACTACAATAACAAAGTTTCTTAATCTTCCCTCTCTTAATGAACAACCAATAAACTATCACTATTTAGATGTGAGATAAAATATGAAAGAGTGAGATACACATTGATGGCTCTAATGTGTCATAAAAAGTGGGGTTCTTATTTAAGAACCTTGGAGAGAGAAAATGGGTGGAATCCACACCATTGTAAAACATTTCACATATGTAACCGTGTCAAGAACCCCTATTGTGGATGCCCTAATAGCCTTGTTAGCCACGTGGGTGGTTAACGGCGTGTAACACCAGCGAGTTAAGTTATGTGAAGTTGTGTACTTTCCGCTGCAGAATGTTGTTATGTGTATGTTGTTGAATGGGGTGTTACATAAAATAAAGAAATTCCATAAATTAATTTATATTAATTTATGAGGTATTTCACACGGCCCATGACTTTTCAGTCTACAAGTCTTGTAGGTCATTTTTATCTTACCTAAGTTTGTATCCATTCATAATAGCATAATCAACAATTGCATTCTTGAATTCAATATTGTTTTGGAACTACATCTCAAGCTCTATTTAAAGTTTGTTTGTTTTGGCATTCTTATTGAAAACTGGAAAGATTCGATCAACCTTCCAAGCAACTAGTTGTTCTCTCAATGCACTTGACATGCTCCCTCATTTCTTTAAGTTCTTCATCATCAACGATTAAAACATCGTCACTTGCAACTTCATCAACCTCTTCCACGCAATGGATTTGGTCTCTATAGTCACATTATAATAATACACAAAAGTATTTATACTACAACCAAAATCCATTACTAAATGGTAGAATAGTAAAACCAAAAGTAAAAGAACAACACCCGAATAACCAAAATTCCACACATAGAACCTATACCCTTATGATAAAATCAAAATCTACAAATTAGGGATGGATGACACTGAAGATTATAAAAAACAATTTCGAATCTTACCTATCGAGTGTCTCATTAGCTTCCACAAAATTTTCAGTTGTAAACTCATCTTCTTCATCCATTGTATAGTTATTGGGGGAGAAACAAGAGAAAATAGAGAGAACAAAGTAGACTTGATTATCTGTTCCCAGGAGAAAAAAAGTACTTTTGTTTGCTTGTTCTCCTTTGTTCTATTGAACTTTTCACTTGTTTCCGTCGAAGAGGAAGAGACGGGAAGAAGACTTCGCTTAATTTTTGTTTCCATCGGAGAGGAAGAGACGAGGAAGAAATGGCTGTCTTCATTTTTTTATTACATTTAGTGTTTAATTTTGTTTTAATAATATTATTTTAGTGAAGTTAATGGAGAGTTAACATATATTTGGACAGATGTTCTTATTAGTATGTTTTTATAAACGTTTACTCATTTAGTACTTATTGGTACTTCCATAAACGTTTAATCCTTATTGTTATATATGTGAAAGTGAAACGTTTAGTCGGGTCTTTTTTCCTTTTTTTTGTCTCACTATCACTCATTTTTATCAATAGATATTGACTATACAATTTTTTTAACCTGAGGAACTCTTAAAATTTTTCCTATTTGATGTATTTAATTGGTATATTGTATATTTGGTATTGTACAATTGGAATAAAATTAGGAAAAGGAAGGGATGAGAATAGAAACAAATTCTCTTTGATTTTTGTGGATGTTCGTTTGAGTTGTGTAAAAAGAAATAAATAACCGGTTAATGGTCAACAATTGTCGGTCAACGACCATTAATTTTCGGACAACATTCATTGGTCGTCTGTCAATGGTCATTAGTCATATGTCAATGTTCATATGTCGCTAGTCAAATATACTGGGGAAAGTGAATTTCATTTCCTAATAGAGGGTTAGAAATCAAGTTAGAGGGTTTTGGGTAATCTCATTTCCATTATTTTTGCTAAAAAAAAAAGAAAAAAGGTTAACAAACAACAATAAACAGAATCATTCTGATTCTTTATCCTGATTATCTAAAAACATACGCCCCTTATAAAAGTTCAAATATTATTTAGATTAATCTACAAAGTGCTCAAATTTAAGTAAGAGTGGTTTATGTAATTATAAAATTGTCTAGTAAGTTGTTTAAAATTAACGTACACATTATTTAAGATTGTTATAATACTACCTCCGGCCCATTTTGATCGTCTTGTCTATTTTTGATCGACTTTTTCCACTTCAATGTTAAACATATTAGATAAAATAATTTTATAAAATTAAGTTTTATGTTATGTAATTTATCACGTAACGAATCAATTACAATACTTAAATTTGTATAGTTATATTATCTTATATGTTAAATATTGAATTCAAACGACACCCAAAATAGTAAACAAACCGGACAAGAATGGACAGGCTGAGTAGTACTCCCTTCGTCCTGAATTCTTTATTCAAAATTTAATTTTATAAAATTATTTTATCTCATATATATAAAAAAGGACGAAGGGAATAGTCAATTGGGGCAGAATCCTCACCTTAAGCTTCCGGAGGAAGCAGGGGATCGAGTGACTCAGCGCCCCAAAATGAATTTTATAAGCGTTTAAAAATGTAACGGATACTACGAACCTTTAGTCATTTTCAAACCAAACGCTCCATTTCCATTCATCGAACTCGCCCAGCAATTCTTTGTTCCTCTCCCATCCATTGTAATTGTATACTGCTCGCTCTCTATCTACCCGCTTCGTCGTACATCTCTATCGCGTTCCACCGCCACCTATTTCTCTTCGCGACTTCATAATTTTCTTCGCTCCTTGGCCACCAGTAGTATAGACTGAAATACTGGGATACTACTGTGGCGGCAGTTCGATGGATTTGATGAGAAAATCTCAGAGTGTGCGGATTGTCGCAAGAATTAGTGGATCCACTTCAGCCCAGGATGTTTCTGGTTTGTCTGAGACTGAAACGCCATTAATTACTGTCCGTAGACCTGAAGATGTTTCAGGTGGTAAAGTATTCGTTTCACTGGCGGGGGAGCAGAAGAACAAGTAATTAATTTCAATTTCGTGGCTGAATTCTTCTATTATCCAACGTATTTTCACTCTATATTATGGTGTAACATGATTATTGCAAAAAATGGTCCGCTTTTTGTTCCAACTTCGTTTTTGGGTGCTTCGCTTATTATGTACCAAATTTTGTGTTGTTTACAAGTGCCAAGCAGAGGAGTTATCAAATGGACGAATTTTACACTCGAGATGTGACCAACTGGGAAATATTTGACAAAGAAATCAAGTCTTTGATCCCGTCCTTATTTGAAGGTCAGAATGTAACCATTTTCACTTATGGAGCGAGGAAAACTGGAAAAACTCATACTATCCAGGTATGTATTCAGTTTGCCCCTTATTTACTGCCCCCTTTTATTAGAATTGAAATAGATGCTTTTAAGACCTTTTGTGGATGCACATGAAGGGAATTAGTGATTAGAGTCGGTATTAGGCTTTTACTGTCACAAGAGAAAAAATTGCAAGCTTATCTTTCCTGAGTTGTCAATGAACTGCTTACATGAGAGAATTTGGATTTTTGATTTTACATGACTTTATGATAATGTGGCAGGGATTAGAGGATGACCCTGGGTTGGCAGTGTTATCTATATCTAAATTACTGTCTCACGCTGAAGAAAATGGAAATTCCATCTCTATATCTCTCTATGAAGTCGATCCAGATCATGTGTTTGACCTTCTAGATTCAGAAGGGGCTGAGGTTTCAATACTTGAGGATGTTTCTGGTAATATCACGCTCAAAGGACTTTCTAAGGCAAGTTGCGTCTCACATGGGCCATTTTTTAATAAATTACATTTACGTGCTAAAAGTGTCTAATCAATGACTTTATTCATACTATCTTAGCAATGATTTTGATTCAACTTATCTTTTTACAGGTCCCAATAAAATCAATTTCAGAATTTCACAAGTTATATTCTACTGGTGACGCTACTGTGCGCAAGTCAGTACAGAAGATGGTAAATCAGGCACCTCGAAGGACTCATCGTGGTTTAATGATTCATGTTTTGAATGAAAGATCAGACACTAAAGTAGTGTGCAAGATGAATCTTGTTGACTTGGCAGGTATTGGTCTTTCAAGCTGATTAATCTTTCTTGTGTATCATCTTGAATGCAAAGATTTGTTGCTTGATGCTTGTATACTTTAATGTCCAGGTTATGAGGATTCTAGAAGGCTAAGCATTGATACAACTAACCATCTTGACATCACCCGAATCAATAAATCACTATATGCGATACACAAAGTATTGTATGCTTTGAATAGCAACGAAACTCATGTACCCTATCGAGAGAGTAAGTTAATGAGGATGTTGCAAGACTCTCTACGGGATGCGCATAAGATTTTGCTTGTTACTTGCATGGTATGAACTTTTTCATCTACAAACTTGTGTTTGATCATCTCTAAAACTCATGATGATTTAAAATATATGATTCATTATAATCTTTTCTTAAAGCAGAGTCCGTCTTTAACTGAAGATACCATCAAAACTTTGAGCTTAGCCTCTCAGACATGCCAGGCTGCTAGTCAATGTACTGTACTGTCCACGAGAAAAACTAAAACTGAAGTGAAAGCCATTGAATTGAATTCTCCTAGACCCCTGAAGCCTATCAATAAATCAGCCCATGACATGTCTTCTTCAAGACCCATGCCTGTTAATAAATCAACATCCGTCACGTCATCTCCAAAGCCAGCTAAGCCTCTCAACAAATCAACATTTTCCATGTCTTCTCCAAGATTCATGGCTATCCATAAATCAGCCTCTGTCAGAAAAGGAGTTTTATCCTCGTATTATAACTCTGGAAAGGAACTAAGAGATACGGAAGCCAAAGAAAGGTGGATTATGCCATTTGATTTAAATTCTAATTCTGCTTCGTTTATCAATGTTTACTGATGAAAGTCTGTCTTCTTGATGGTTCTCTATAGGAGAATATTTAATGAGGCCAAAGAATCAAACAGAGAAAGGTGGTGTACATTATGTCATGTTATTCAAATACTACTTGTGATTAAGTTTATCAATGTTTACTAATGAAATCTTCTTGATGGTGATCTATAGGAGGATATCTGATGAAGCCAAAGAATCAAACAAGCGTAAACAGGTACAAATATATTAGGACATGATGCCTCAATCTGATCTTCAACTCGAGTGTTTTTGTACTTTTTGGAATGAGTTTTGTCATATTATGAAAGTATCGCCGTTACGAGCCTCCGTATGCCATTCGTCTTTACAGATAACTTGAATATTAATATGACTTTAGATATTATGTTGAAGACTTGTTCGTTTTAACATTGTAGGCATCTCCCATGAAAAATTCAGCAAAGTCTTCAACAAAAGATCAGGTGCTTTTTAACTAGAACTTTCCGCACTACTACATTAATTGAAAGGAACACTTTCCCTCGATTGTTTTTTTTTTTTCGGTTGAACAAGGGGTCACAATCCCAATTCCTTACTGTTAACTAAATTACTGTTTAGGTGAACTCGAGTGTCGAAACAGAAAATTCCCAAAACTCACTAATTGAAGAGGTAGGCTCAAACTCTTTTCACTGCCATCATAACGATTTTGTACTGAAGAAGCGTGCTGTTATCATTCAACTTTCTTAATCCTACTGTTCGTATCTAATCCTCTCAGGTTAAATCGAGTTTCTGCATCTCGAAAGAAACGGAACCTTCTCAGAAATTATCGAGTGAAGAGGTAGGATCCATCTCTTTAACTTGTCTACTCACATGGATACTATACTGAATTAATGTACTATCATGGGTGGGTGTGCAAGAATAATCAACGACTCTGTGCAGATGATAAGTATAAGCCAATTGCAACTGTTCTTATCTCAGCCTTTCAGGTTAAATTGAGTTTCAGCCTCCCGAAAAAAACAGAGCTTTCTCAAAAATTATCGAAAGAAGATGCCGGATCATGCACTGATAATCAATTAATCTGAGCATATGATAAGAATGAACCAATTCGAACTTTTATTTAAATCCTTTCAGGTTAATTCTAGTTTCAGCATCTTGAAAGAAACACAGCTTTCTCAGAAATTGAGGAGTGAAGAGGTAGGATCAGTCTGTTTTAATTGTCCACTCACGTGGATACTTTACTTCAGTAATTGTGGTGTGCAAATATAATCAATGAATTGAACATTCAGGCATGAGGACGAGTTATCAGCTCAAATCACAACTTAGCCGCAACTTAACTACCATTTCTATTGAGTTTTCGGTAGACCATTACGTTTTATTGGCAGTTCTCCATTTCAGTGTTTGTGTACTGCTAAAACGCTCCTTAAACAATACATGGTGGTAGAATTGAATACTTGTAACGGACATGAAATCTCAAGTGATTTTTGTAAACATAGTAGAAGGCTCTATAGTGCATGCTAGAAACATAAAGGTCATAGAAAGTTCTATAACGGGTAAGTAATGCAAATCTGTTGTTAGATTTAGAGTTGACATGTTCCACTCCGTGATTTTTCAATTGACTATCTGTTTGGTAAAGTTCTGCAAAACTGAATCATAAGATATGGAAGTAGATAAGACTTGACACTGCGTGTTCTATAGTAGGACAGGCTATTTCTTGTTAATAAAATCAGCTTCTTTCCGTCAATTACCAGCAGGAAATCATAGGGGGCATGGATGAGAACGTAATGATAAACAGTCATAATAATTCCACTCCAGAGAGTTTTTCTCAAAAAGGTTAGTTCATATCTTTGATGTTGTTTTTAGCTGCTGCAAGTAAAAGAAGATAATACGACTTGGTTCATGGAATTAATTTTACATCTTTAACTTGCAGACAAGGAGAATATGCATATGCAAGAAAATGTAGTTGGGTCTCCTCCACTAAGTGCAAGATTGCTAGAGTTCTCAAACAATTTGAAATCCCTTATAACTGAACCTGATGTTCTGTGCAATGACTCATCTGACCCTAAAACACCTTACAGTCAACCGAATCGGTGTCTAAATGTGGCTAGTCCTTGGGATAGATTCCATATGCGCAGCTCTGGAATGAAGGTTATTTTCTTTTTGTCTCTTTAGTACATTAATAATTCTTCAGTTGAATACTATAATTTTCTTCTTCTTCCACTAATGTTAACATTGATGATCAAATATGCAGGACTCCCTCGTTAATGAATCTCTAAGATTTTTGAACTCAGCTAACAAGTAAAATTTTCTCCCTTTTTTGTTTATCTCTCTTTGGTTCTTCTTACATAGTGGTGATTGAATGATGTGTTGTTACTCTTAAGTGTAAGTGTCTTTGTAGCATCATCAATAGACTGTCTTCTGAATTTGTTGGTTTGACAACAATAAACACATAAAATAATATGCAAGTATGTGATATTAGCGAGAAATTTTCTATTTTCAGTGATCATGTCAGAGTATGATTTAAAAAATTCATAAATGGACTACTAATATGTATATTTTGTTTCTTTGTTGTCAATTCGGCTTACAGAGAAGATCTTAAAAAACTCAAGGTGAGGTTAATAGTTGAGATAATTAGTACACCATGTTCTTAGTAGCTAATCATCATATGAAAATTTCTTGACTGTTTTGTTGTGTTTCGTTTCATTTCAGTGGATTGGTGAAAGAAGGGCTGAAATTATCGTGGAACTAAGAGATGAATCTCCTGAGCCTTTTAAAAGTGTAGGTTAAAGTCTTTGCAGAATCAATTCATGAATTTTGCTTTGCTACTTATATGACCATTTCAAGTCTACCAATTGATAAAAATAAATTTCATTTTGCAGCTTGATGATTTGAAGGATATTGGTCTAACAACAAAACAGGTAAATCTTTCTAATCCTCAATAACTTTTTAATAAACGGACATCTAATTGAATAAGTAAGAAGTGGCATAATATTAAGAGAAATCAATCTCATAATTTTTTAACATTTGTTTTTCTTGTGTAGATTAAAGATATGATGAGGAACGTGGCAGATTTCTAGGTGGTTATTGGCGTCCCAACCGTTTATGTAAATATATAAAAGCGCTTGCAATGTTGCACTTGTATTTTCTTTTTCTTTTTTTTTTGGAGGGGGACTCTTGGTCTTGTATTTTTTTTTTTTGGGGGGGGGGGGGGGGGGGGGGGGGGGGGGGCTCATGGTCATGTATTGATAGCATATGAATTCGTTATTACAAGAATATATGTGTATCCTTTCATTCTATTTGAGGTAACCAAGTGCTTACTAACTAATCTCCCTTATTGAAACGAAGTGCTGGATACCCAGCTGAGATTATTCGGCAGGTCTTTGATTCACGCGTTTTTGTTGATCGGTCATTCTTCAGATCCATCCTTATTTACAGCAGCATGTTGGAGTCCACAAACATGCAATTTATCATTTCTATTCTTCATGGTAAATATTTTTGTTTATGAAATTCTACATACGAAAATGAAAACCTAAAAACAAATATATGAAATTTATTTGTGTATATGTAAAATTTACCAGGATGTACATGAATAAATAAAATAAATAAGTAGTACCTGAAATATTCCATATTAAGTAAAAAAATCATCTACTACTCTTTAAATAATGATCTCACAAATGAATAATAAAAAAAGATTAATTCACCATCAATTTCTTTTTCTATATTATATAGAAAATCACAATATTCTCTTCCACCTCTAGGTTATCTCATTGAAATGGATGAAATTGTCTCTAAAATAACTAATGTATAGGATTTTAGTGATGCAATATTAAATTTTTATACGGTTTAATTTGATTTTTTTTATATACGGTACACGAAACGTTAATAAATCATGTATATATGATACCCGACATCTAATTAGTTTCGTATATAAAATTAAATACCTATACATACTAATATCGTGCATGTTTTGGGTCGTATATTCGTTTTCGTTCCTTTTCTTCCATACCTACCTTAGTGTGACCTCTCCTTTCATCGATGTCAAACTATGCTACATGGGAGGGATAAAACTTTGCATGCTTCAGCGGTTATTAGCTTAATGGAAGAGAATACCTTGTAAATTTCATGCGATTATTAGCTTAATGGAAGAGGATTATTAGCTTAACGGATACCTTGGAAAGATCCTTCTTGTATCACGGGTAAGTAGATTTGTAAGGTAGTTTGGATCTGAGTCTTGATTGATGTGCTTTTCATGTGTCCTAGGGACACATTTGGGCCATGTGCCCCTAATTATAAAAAAAAAAAGTTACTCTTCTACATATTTAGAAATGTCAAAACTCTTCAAAACCATCAGCCTGACCTGATAATGCCATGGACCACAAACAAGAACGTCCCCCGTTTCCTTATTAGTGCCAAATTGAAATCTAAATTTGTTGTTTCCCATTTTGGGTACTTAAAACAGTGTATTGGTCCTTCAAAGCCGATCGAAAGAATTTTGGAGGACCTCTTTCTATACTGATTGCTAAAGGATGGACGGAACAACGGCGACGAAGAGGAAGAAACAATGTTGCACTAATACTACCTCCGTCCCGTCATAAGTGTTTCATTTGCTTTTTGGCACGCTTTTCCACTTCAATATTAAATATATAAGATAAAATAATTTTAAAAAAATAATTTTTACAATATATAGTTTTTTACATAAGAATTCCATTATAAAATGTAAATTTATAAAAATATATTATTTTATATATTAAATATTGAAGTCAAACGACAAGCTCAAATAGTAAAGTGGACAATATGATTGGGACGGAGGAGTAATAGTTAATTCTAACTCGGCAAGATGAGTTCTTAATTCGCAGACAATTGTGTATCTTAGGAGAAAGGAACACTTAGATAGAGATGTCGGAATGCAAATAGTTCGAGATCTCTCTACAGACAGATAACAACCACTAATTGCTCTGAGTAGACCTGGCAATTTGGGTCGATAGGTCGGGTTGATATCAACCCTAACCCAACCCATTTAAAATATCATCAACCCAACCTAATCTAAAAATTGATGGGTTAGAAAATCATGACCCTAACCCAACCCGTTTAAAATCCTTCAACCCTAACCCAACCCATCCAACCCATTTTTTAAGCATACAATAATTTATATGGATTAAGAATATAAATTAATTAAAAAAATCCAAAAACATTCACTGCTAGCTGGCACACTATGATGAAACAAAAGGAAGATAAGTAATCTTGCTTGATCGACCCAACTTTAAACGAATTTCATGTTATGCAAAGAATATAAAAGTACTGCACCAATTTCCCATGAATAGAATAAACATGTACTTTTTCCATAAGTTTATATTTATCAATATGAGCCTAAAGATCTACCACTGTTGGGGAGGAATCCTATTTAGATATGCACATGATCCTAGTGCCTGGAATCAAAAATGAAAATCTTCATTATGCATTAGAGAAATATACTAAAGACAAATCTTCTAAAGTTAGAAATAATATATAAACTAAGAGCTCAAAGCCTCAAACTATGGCTGATAGTTTTAAATAATTACACCTTTTAAATTGGGTGCTCATGTCTGATAAAAATACAATCACAATCACTTAATCGTTGCCAACAGTTGATGAACTTTTATGCAGCACACTATCCGTATTGTTGGCTTAAGAATTCACTAAGAGGTCTATAATCAAGATCATACTTACAAAAAATACATATCACATGCTTTTGTTCACTCTTCTAGATAATATGAACATACCTACGTTCCCAAGAGCAACTATGGCAGTGAGAATAAGAAAAACAAACCTTGGGCGGAGATGAAGAGTGACATTGACATGAACAATGACATAGAGAAGAAAAATGGATGTGAGTCTGCAAGACGAGAGCATTTTGGTTTTCAACATTATGTTAAGGGGTCGTTTGTTTAGTTAAGATTATGTGATATTATTAAAGGTGGATAGTCCAATTGCACTTGGGCTTAAGGCTAAGGTATAGTTGGATCTGAAATAATATATATATATATAGATATATATATTTGAATTAATATTTTTATTTTTTATTATTAACAAATATATTTTTTGGGTTTCGGTTGGGTCATGGGTTAAGATCTCTACTCTAACCCAACCCACAAAATTAGCTTATTATCCTAACCCAACCCAAAAAATAGATGGGTCAATAATCAAGACCCTAACCCGCAAAAGTATGGGTTGGATTCGGGTTGGATTTCGGGTTGGATCAAAATTGCCAGGTCTAGCTCTAAGCTCATAGAAACCATAAATGGTAACCATACCTCTGCCTCATCGTCGGAGAGAGCTCCATGACGAGGGTCGCCTTTATGACATAGACATCCTTTCTTCTCAATCATGATTGTACCTCCAGGGATCCAATCCAAGAAGAGGGATCATCATCCTCACTAACCAAATCTTAGAAGTAATAGCAGAAGTTAGACGTTGGGGGCAGACGAGCGGCGGTCATAAAGGTAGTCGTAGGTGAGCGACAAAAACACCACACCCAAAGTCAAACCTTTTCCTTTGTACAACGCCTCCCTTCACGTAACACACTTCTCTTCTTTTCCTAACAATAACTGAGGCTACCACTAGACTAGATGGTTCACTAATCAAACTCTCAAACACCTTTTCCTTTTAGAACATGAGTTGGCGCACTTCTTCAAGTTAGAAATGTACACAATACAGAAATAAATGACAATTCCGATTGAAAAATGAGATTTAGATATATGTACATAGTGCTTACTTTTTCACTTTCGTTCTCTGGAACAGTTTTCATGATTCACAGGGGTATAAACACATGACAAATCCAACAATAATTTGAATTCTTTTTTCTAAAAAATTAACCAAAGGAATATCAAACACTGTACTGAAGCAAAGATTGCATTTCAGGTAACATGCGTCTCACACTGGTTATTCTGTTGCCACCACCAGGAGCAGAAACACCATTTACAGTGTTTGCTTTGATGGCTCTCCATGGCCAACAAATACGCCTTACCCTACTCCTGTTTTTCTCTCTATTTTCTGCCTCTTCCAGCTGTTTTGTTAGCTCTTCAATTCTTTCCGGAGCTCAGAAGCTCTGCTGTCAACCAACTGGAGTGACTTCTCAGCTGCTTCTTGTGCTGCCATGGCTGCACTAGCCACTGTTCCTTTAGCTTTAGCTTGCTTTCTGATATTTCTAAAGCAGATCTTGTCTCTCCAGCTCTTGCTGAAGTATAGTAGCCTAATTCAATTTGCAAAAACGTTTTGAGAAAATAAGGAAACGAGATATGGTCTTTTTATCTGCCAGAACAATGCAGAATTCGGTTTCTTCCTTACCACTTGTCACGTTCCTCAACAACAGTCTTTCCTGCTTCCCTTCAAGTTCGCAAGCTTCTCTCCATCGAAAACTTCTTCTTCAACAGATTTCATTTCCATGAGAAGCTCTTCCACCTTACATACAAAAACCAAAAAGATTAGATAAGAAATGAGCACAACAAATCCCTTGAACACGATAACAACCTCGTTTCTCCATCTTATGAAACGTGGGATTAAGATAGGATATATCTAGTCCAGAAGAAAAACAAAAAGCAGGTCATCTTAATAGCAAGTAAAAGAACCTAATTACATTTTGAGTTAACATTGTCTCCGATCTTCCATTTTTCTTTATGTATGTTGTTTGCTCCACAATTTGCTGCGATTGTTGCCCGGTTAGAGACTGCAAGCGGTCAATGTCTGACCTGACATCAAAACATTATTAGAAACCTAAAGTAGAAAAATGAAATGACAATAGATGCATTCCAGTAAATACTGCTGCAGATTGCAGAAAGCATTTGTGGAGACAGAGAAATTACGACACAACAGATCATCAGTACTATTCATTAGCTATACTCTACTCCTTGTAATAACCACATATCAGAAAGCATCTACAAGATCATTCACTAATTCCAGTATTCAATAATAGGTATATCGCATAACATGCATAACTAAACCTCCGAACTTCAATCATATGATAGGTAGGAGGGTGAATGAGAACTAATATGAAAATGAAAAGACAAGAGTCATCAACCTTGCACATTAGAGTTGCGATTAATTAGAGCCAAATAAAACATCATGATTGGCATGTTACATTAATGATTAAAGCATATAGTAAAAAAGGCCAACATGCTACTACTAAATGGCTAGGGCTAGAAATTTCTCAACATTGTGATTAGTTAGAGCCAAATAAAACATCATGATTGGCATGTTACATTAATAATTAAAGCATATAGTAAAGCTGATGAATATTTCAACACATAGTAGAGTGGGAAAATAATGAGAATTTAAGCTCACTGTCACTATAAAGCTGATGAATATTTCATGCAAGTAGATCATACGAGAGAGATGGATGAATGGCAACCAGAAAACCAATATCTGTGACAGTTACTAATGAACAGTATGTTTTTGTCGGTCACAAGAGGTTGTGGAAACTTTAATGTCAAGGAATATTCTACCTCACATTTCACATCCACAATTTGGTCCAGATCCGGTTTCATTTCAGAAAAAAAAAAGCAGCAAAATCAAAATAAATGACAACTACAAATATCTGCCACAACAAGACATTGTTTCTTGCATTACCTAGCTTCCTCCAAAGCTCTTCTCAGCTGGGTAATTTCAAGCCGTAGATTCTTCATTATTTTCTCCACGTTGAGGCCTGAAAAGATAGCCATTAGTAACGAATCCTACAAGATCAGCTATCACTTGGATCATCATTTGAATCCAGAAACTTGCTTTGTCCAATATGATCATTGATCAGGGAATGTTTCTTATATCATAGCCTGTACTTTTGCTTTCTCATTACAACAGGATATAGATATCTGATACCCTAAAGTACAGATCAGAGTTCCTTACTTAACAGACATTAGCCACTAAGCCTTGCTTAGTATAGCCTCTATCAAGTGACATAAGTAAACCTGTAAGATGCTTTGAAGCTACCTCTTCTTCATCAGCACGATGTGTTTCCCGGGCATATACACATCTGATGTTGCCTAGTAACGAAAATATTGTTTTAATCTAAACCGTAGGCAAGTGTAAGGTTCTACTTAAGTGATCAGTACACATTGCAGGGTAAACTTATGTGCATAATTTTTTGTCCTTTGACGTCAGTGAACCAAACATGTCATCTGTTCTGCTATCTCCATCGCCAGTTCAATGTCAGTAATCCAAGTCTAAAGAAACTACCATTTCAATATCAGTAAGAGTCGAATCTGTCTTTGAAGCAGCTATAATTCTTGAGTACCTAAGGAAAACCTCTGTTTGTATGCACTTTAAACCTTTCAAAAACGATTATATATATAACTGCCACCCCTAAAATACTCTAGCATAAATTTACGAACTACTCGTTAACAAGCAGAGGCAACTTATTTATGAATTCTGGAGGAAGGAACAACGATCATCACAGCACTATGTGGTCCGGTCAATATTAACTGAAATCACAATTCATGTAAAAACGGTCAGAAGGAGGAAAACCACTTACCAGACTAACAACCTCCTCATCGCACTCACTACTATCAGATAAATTACTTGCAGTTGAAGATGTAGCATCAGACACCGTTGAAACTACTGGCTCATTGCCAGCCGTTCCCATCATAAACCCAAATCCAACTCTCTGTAATCCTCTCTCTGCAATCTGCAACAGTGCAACTCTTTTCTGATCACTGTTGGGATTATTACCCTTCAACTTATTAAGACTCTTCTCCACAGCTTCCTTCTCAACCAATGCAATCCGAAACAAACTATTGATGTCTCTGTTCTCTTCGGTTAAACTCACCACACTGTTCTCTAGTTCCTTCTTCTCCTTCTCACTTCTCCGTTGGTAATCGCTCGATTTTTCTCCAACCCTCGTCACCAACTTGGAAACGGAATTCAAGTGTGCATAAAGCGATTCTGACTTTGAAACCATCGATCCATCCAACTGATCACTCCACTTCGAATTTTCATCATCCTCCAGATGTGATTCGGCGTGATCATGGACACTATTATCACCCTTTCCTTCCGCATAACCCTGATATACTCCGGACAAGGAATCTCTAATTCCAGCAATAACCTCTAAGCATTTCGACAATATCTGATCCATCTCTCTTTTCTCTTCATCCAATTCCCCGTCCTTAACTCTGAAACCCTCAATTTCCTTCAACAAACCATCTCTCTCCCTCGACCCGCTCTCAATCTTCTTCACTAGCTCTTCCCTTTCCCTCATCCCCTCGTAAATCTCGCCTCCAAGCTTTCCCTTTCCCTCTCCTTTTCCACCACCTGCCTCTCCCTCGCTTCTTCTCTCGCCTTCATATCCCCTAGTGCTTCACGAAGTCCATCGATGCCCCTCTCCAACTCCGCGATCAAGCTAGAACGTTCGAAGTACTTCTCCATTGCATCGTCTCTCTCCTTCCGAAGAACTGCCACAGTGCGCTCCGATTCTTCGTACATCGTCTCTAGGCTCTGAAAAAATGCTCGGAAGAAGATCAGGTCGGCCATGAGAGACTCATCAGGGGCCTGTATGTTCTCGTTTGTCTCGGAGGCGTTCAGCGCATTTTCGGCCGGTAAGCAATCTTCAAATTCGTCCTCGGTGACGTTGCCGGCGGGTGGTGAGACGGTCAACGAGGACTGTCTCGGTGGTATTGTTGGGAAGTCCATGGTGGTGGAGGTATTGTGGTGAGAGGTGGAGAGTGAGACCAGATTCAAGACTAGCAGTTCTCATTTTTGGAAGGGGAGGGGGGAGTCTGAAACCTAACAGTCAAACGAGCAAAGAAGGCGCGCCTCGCAGACAGAGAATCAAGTTTGTTAGTCGTTGCCCGTTGGGCCTTTGGCTATTCGTAGGAGCCGGTGCCGGTGCCGGTGCCGGACTCAGGCAACAGAACAGTTATATTACATATCTTTCATCAATATATGTCTTTCATATAAAGTAAGAAAATGCAAAAATGACGCATGATCTCTATTTGTACTTTTCTATATAGATAATAATTATTTTTGTGTTGAATATTAGTGTTAAAATTGAAAAAAAATGTCAACAAGTTAGAATGCCTTATATTTTTTAATAAGATTTAAATCCTAAAACTATAGATATTAATTTAAGAAGGGAGTAGTAGTTTTGGGATAGATGAGTTTTTAGGAAAATAAGTCGTGGGATTAGAGACTTAAATGATGCTGATTAAGTAATGTTTTTTTGTCCAACCTGGCATTATTTAGTTTATAAGCTGACAAGTCATCTAAGGGTTAATGATTTATTAAGGGAGTTACAGTTTGGGGTTTGTTGTTAGAGATACCGTAACCTCAAGGTGGTTACCAATAATTATGATAAACACAAGGTGGTTAACGGTATTATCCCAAAACCTCAAGGGGTTCCGAGTAATTTATTCTAATTTTTATTAGCATGAATATATATTATAAACATGGGAAAATTCACTATGTCACTAAAATGTTTCATAATTCACGATATATCCTATTTTTGAAACTTGTCCCTCATATGCCACGATTTTGTTTTGAAATTCACAATATGCCATTACTGGGTGAAAGACATTAAAATCGTCATTAACCCTCTCTAGACAGTGACCATTATGCCCCTGACGGATTATTATTGTTAGTATTATTTTTTTAGGGCTCTGGTTTAACTACCCAACACTTACTTTAAAAAAAATGTTTAAAAGTACACAAGATACCATTGTTTTGTATCTAAGTTAACAATATGTCATTGTCTAAGTTTTTAAGCTTACAATATGCATAAGTTTTGAAAATACGTTCACAAAATGCTCATATTTTCCTTTTAGGGTGTGTTCGAACCCAATGTATATACCGTCCCTTCACTTTCCGCCTCTCTTCTCCTCCTTCACAATTATTGGGATTTCAACCACTTACTTTATATTAGATGTTGGCCTAATTCCAAAGAAACCACATTAATAATATAATTCACAATATATTATTTACCATGTAGATTAATAAAATTTAAAAACAATAAATATGTAAATTAGTTGATATATGAATTAAAAAATTATAAAAGATAAAAAATATAAACATAATATATATATATATATATATATTAATGACAAACAAAGTTCTAAAAAATAATACATTATTAAAAGTTACAATTTCATTAAAATTTCACACAACATTATCAGAATTTACAATTTTTACTTAAATAATAAAAACTGGAATTTTTTTGGTTATATAAAATTTTTATTTTCTTTGTTTTCTCATATAGGTTTTTTTTACTGTAAATTAACTACTCATAGTAATATATTGTTTGTGAATTTTCCCTTATTTTTTTTTTTACCAAAATATAGTTTCAAACTATAATTTAATATATATCATTGTAGTGCAGAAAACGGAAAACACACTACACATCACTAACTTAACTAACTTATGCTGTAAATATGTCACACTACCAAACAGTAGTTTTCAAAACAGCTACAAACATGTCATCACAAAACATACAACAAATATGCTGTAAATATGTAAGCGCAAAACATCTACTCAAATATGCTGCAAATATGCTGCAAAACAGTCATGCCGAACAGAGCCTTAAGGTGTTGTAATGGCAACTTTTGAATCCAAACGGCTAGTTTGAGTCCAACAACTAATTTTTTTCCTATATAAAGACATTTTTTATCATATAAACATAGCACAAACACCATACTAAAGCCATGGTCATGTTTACAATTACAATCAATGAAAAGTTTCAAACAATCTATTGCAAATGTGGAGTTCCATCCAACCTTACCCTCTCCCGCAAGAACACTTCGATTGGAAGGGCATACTATAACTGTTGCGTTTGTGATTTCTTAAAGTGGTGGGTACTAGTGATGCAGGATTGATACTCTCCTCATCCCAGGGTAAGATATGTTGGTTCAACCAACTCATACTTAACCATGATAGCATCTACTTCTACTGTTGCCTCTGCTCATTCTGAAGCTCCACATCAAGAGAGCATGGCACCTGATGCGTATCTTATCAACAACATGAGGAAGAAAATAAAGAAGAAATTTAAAAAAGAGATGAAATAGAGCATGAATAAGATGTTTATGTGGGATGTAGTTGTAGTTACAACTGGTATTTGTATCCGCAAAATATGATGTACTTTCATATATATTAATGTCAAAAACATCATTGTATTGATGTTTACACTTCTGTTTGCTTGTGCATAGTTACCAAATCTAACCGCTAAACAAAAAAAAAAGCAGTAGCTACAACATACTATCAAATCTATCCACATAAACCAGCAAAACAGCCACTAAACAGATCACAACTTTGCACTGATCTGTCCACATAAACTAGCAAAACAAACCACTAAACAGACCACAACTTTGCACAGATCTTTCCACATAGCCACTAAACAAACTTCCAAAAACTGAGTATCAAAAAGGGACATCAACCTGTACCCATAAACTGTGCAATATCAATCCATAACTTCCTCAATAAAGCATAACTACCAAACTTAACATTGCTAACAAAACTAACACCAACCCAAGTAAACCAACTAAGCTATGAACCCACACCTGAAGTGGAACCACCTCTCACACTTTTGCTTCTTTATTTCTTTCTTGGATTTTTTGGAGCATTAGTTGAACATATAGTTGGCCCAACATCCAGAGATGATTGTCCCATAGTAGTAGCATGGTGTCTCTCTTTTCCTTGCTCCGCAACAGCCCTTTTTCTCTTGCTATTGAACCACCCTTGTAAGTTCTTTGGTTGTGACCATAACAGCCGCATTTTGTGCACTGGTTGTTTGTCCGCTTTCCCTTCTGTTTTTCATTTTCTTCCCGCCGTCCGTTTTTGGTGGTCTCCCAATTCCTCTCTTCATTATTGGGTGCTGGATAGTGGGATCGCCTTCAGTTTGTGTCGGTCAAAATTCAGTGGAGAGGACATGTTGGATATTGTACTCGTACGATGCTTTATAGCTTCAGACCGAGCAGTAGTGGGCTTAGTGGCTCACATGTTCAAGGGGTTGACTTCCAAACAACCTTATTGCTTTAATTGTATGTCTACAGGCATGTATGTTGCCACCTACCACAAGTGCATTATGTCTTCTCAAGATCAACCACCAATTGATCACTGCCATCCAATACCTCATAGTTCTTTCTCCCCGATGGCATAGCAACTCAGCGTCTTATTTTCTCATGCTTTTCTAAATTTGTCAGCTTCTTCACAATCCCAGGGCACACACTATTTATATGCCAATTATGTGACACTTCCTGCCTCTCACAATGCCTCACTATTAGCTGACTTTTGATACCTATAAAAAACAATCACACTTGTACTCATTTTACTACCTTCAAGTAGATATAAAATTGGCTTAGTCCTATGGACAGTCAGTGTTGCATTGAAATCATCCACAAAGTTTGAGGTATTATCAGGACACTTGATCTGCATACATTCAATCACCAATTGTAATGCTTGCATTAACAACAACACTAAAATAAGGACAAAACAGTTAAATTGACTACCTCTTCATCAAACTTGTGTCTTGCCCAACATTCCAATGGTATCTCTCTCAGGTAATGGAATGCACCACGATCCATCTCCTTGATGTGTTCCATTGCTTTATCAAAACTATACGTAGAGAACGCATTTGCAGTAGACCAAAATGCTTGCCTAATCAGATAAACAATAGTTACAATAATTAGTTATTCCCTAACAACATTTGTTTCAATGTGCAGAACAACATAGGGGGCTAAAGTAACGCTTAAAAGAGTATACTCACATCATCTTTGGGACTGGATGTGCCTTTCTGAAGTTGGCATACAGGTGTCTGCAACAATATCGCCTTTGGCTTTGTGGAAACTAGTTTGTATGCGCCTGGTCAATTCCCTATGAAGAAAACAGAAGCAGTTTTAGTATTGACATACTACACAAAATACCCCTGTTAAGTTTTACAATTCACAAAATACCCCTTTTTTAAGTTTCACACTTCATAAAATACCCCCTTTTAAGTTTCACTGAACACCCCTGTTCAAGTTGAACAGTTCAAAATATGCCCTTTTTTATGTTTTACAGTACATAATATGCAGTTGTTAACAGAGAAGAAAATCATACCTTTTGCCTGTCTGATATGCAGGTCCATGTAAGAGGTTCACCTTCTCCTATTAGAGGTATGAGGTAGCTCATAAAGTATTCCCAAGTCTCTGTTTTCTATTCTCTGGCGACTACATAAGCAAATGGGAATATTTCCTGATTAGCATCAAGCCCCACAACAGACAGCAAGACACCTCCATGATACCCCTTTAAATGACAACCATCAATGCCTATAAAGGGTCTGCAACTTGACATGAATCCCTCTACAAGAGCACCGAATGCGATGAAGCATTTGGTGAAAGGATATGGTGGATCATGTGAGATTAGGCAGTTAGTAGCAGTTCCTAGGTTGGTCTTGTATAACATTTCGAGGTACTGCGGTATAAACGTGTACGCATCATCATGGTTCCCTTCAACCATTTTGATTCCCAATCCTCTAATCTTGTAAGCAAAACCCCTGGAAACTTCTAGGCCATATCTTTCATAACATATCTGTCGTACAGTTTGAGCAGAAATCTTTGGATTCGCTTTAATGTCTGTCAAGAGACGGTTTACTAACCATTTGTAATTGGCCATTGGATTATTGACCAACTTGTCACATGTGTGCTCCCCATTGATAGACCTGATCTTCCAACTCCTCTTATCCATTGTTCTTATTGTTGTTATAGTCCAAGGGCAGTCAGGGAAAGTGCACGATGCTCTCAGCCTCATTTTATCTAACTTCTCTCTCAGCAAGTCAAACCCGTTTTGTACACAAAAATCTCTTAACACTTCCATGAAGTGTTCTTTATCCATTAAAATCAGCCCCTTCTCCAAAACTATACCTCCGAAGTCTTGTTCCACATAATGTTGCCTCTTCCACTTGGATCTACTTTTAACACCACTTCCATCAAGGCCAGTGACTTCATCATGTACACCTTCCAAATCATCAGGATCATACACATTTTTTGTTTCCTGCTCATCACATTCTTCGTCACTGCCTTTGTCACTTTCAGAAACATTATCGAAGGATTCATTTTCATCATCACTGGAAACTTTGTCATTTGATTCTCCAACATCCCCACTGATTGAGTTAACATTAGCTTCAAAGGAGTTATCTTCAGAACTCACATCTTCAAGATTAGGGTCGTTCTGAGTTTCATACCTAGCCCTTTCAGCAGCGGCTCTTTTTGGCCTTTCAACCTCACAAGGCTCTTCATCCCTATTCAGATTTTCATCAGTAGATAGGTCTACACCATCTTATTTTCTTGCCTTATTTCTGGCATCCCTCAACTTGTCCCTTGTTTTAGATGACATCTTTCTCTTATGACTGTAATTTACAAAAAACACACATTACTTATCAGACCAAAAAATTATCAGTATCACAACAAGGGGAAATTGAGATGAACATACCTAGTAGTTGTTGTTGTTGTATGCGCAGGGGACAATCTGTGTGGTGGTGGTGGTGGAGGTGATGATGATCTACCATCCTGAAAGGGATCAACTTCAGTTGCACCATGTGTAGCATCATCAGCCTATACATCATGATCAAATAAAAAGTCTTAATTGCGTTCAAACTTAGTAAAAATATTCAATTCCACATTCTGTCAAAAGTCACTATCTTCCAAAGTGTCATCAACAACACGCCTATTGTTACCCATCTCATCAACTATATGTGTATCTACAAGAGACTGTGAAGGTGGGAGTGGCTATGAGACTGATCGTGATGATGATTGTGACCTTGGTGGAGATTGTGGCCTTGGTGGAGATTGTGTGACAAATTGTGAGGGTGGGGTGCGTGTGGGACTGACCGTGGTGGAGATTGTGGCCTTGGTGGAGACTGTGTGACTGATTCTGAGGGTGGTGGTGGTGATTGTGATGGAGATTGTGAACTTGGTGGTTGTGTGACTCATTGTGGGGGGTGGGAGTAGTAGTGAAACTAATTGTGAAGCAGATTGCAATGGTGGTGGTGGTTGAGAAGATGAAGCGACGGTTTCTGGTTCTGAGTCTACTCGGGAATCTTCAAGATTTTAACTGATTGTATTCTACTCAACCTAAATGATGGCCTCTGAGAACGTTTTGAACCCGAATATTCATCATCATCTAGATTGACAATAGGAGTCTCGCCAGGTATTCCGATTTCATAATAAGGTTTACTAGAACAAAAAACTTCAGCTTCCTCCACACTAATTACAACTTCAAATTTCTTCCTATGCTCATACAACATTCGTTGGACGGCTTCATTGCTATTCAAGTCTACAATTTCCCACGTTATAAGGTTAGTATACCTTAAAATTGGGTCGATGGGAGGGAGACATCTGAGTTGTCTACTTGCTTCCGTATAAGCTTCGAATATGAAGCAAACAAAACTCATGTTTGGAGCATCATAATCCATTATCTCGTAGTCCCATCTGACTTCTTTGTAGGCGAACACTACCTAGAGTCCTCCCGCTCTTCCCTTTGTCGAAACTAACAACAAACTAAGAAGGAAATGGCAAGGATGGGTTTTGGAATTGAAATACCGTGAACTCGCTCCAAATCATACATGAATGACAGGGATGAGCGGGAAACAATATCACTAGAGAAATCGAAGCAAGACAGCGAGATTTGGGGAAAATGAACAAGGATGACGATCGAAGAGAGCAAGTGGGAATTGGAGGGAAACTGAAGAGACGGTGAGTGATCGTAGAGAGAAGTTGGAAAATGTTTTTTTACATTAAATAGTAAAAATTAGGGCTAAAGGTGGTAACTTTTCATCAGGGACATAATAGTCATTGTCCAGAGAGGGTTAATGGTGAATTTAACGTCCATCACCTAGTAGTGGAATATTGTAAATTTCAAAAAAAATCGTGGCATATGAGGGACAAGTTTCGAAAAAGGAGTATATTGTGAATTATGAAACATTTTAGTGGTATATTGTGAATTTTCCATAGAAAAATTATGATCAAGTTTATTAAAATATATACATATTATTAAAATACAACTTTATATACGAGAGTAAATTATTTCAAAGAAAACAACATACATAGACAAGTAGTATACTCTACATGCAACTATCCCATATGTGAAAACTGCATATTTCAAAACACTTATGCAAAACACTCAAAACTGGTTTGGGAATAAGAACACTTTGAAACACGAACTCAATGGTTTTTTTAGGGAAAAGGCAACGACATACTTTAGTTTTTACAAAACATTCTATATATTATGGCCATGTAGCATTTATATGAAGTGGGTACACATTTGAGTTGTAAATAAAATAGTTTAAACGGAATTATATATCTTACAAAGTGAAAATTCAAATGAGTGGTTATACATCAATACTCACAACTGATAAAAACAAAATACAATTTATATACATTTTATAATTTTTTTAAAACAAATGTAAATACATCGAATTAGCAAAAGTAAATGAATGAAAACCCCAATCATTGTTATATACTTCTATACTTCGGGAGTGAGAAACTAGTGAACTTTCATTCTATTTGAAATTATGAATGAGGCATACAATCCTTAAGGAAGATATTGATTTCTTAATAGAAGAATATAAATCTCATAAAAGTCGTAAGCAAGAATAAAGCAAAGGAAAAGGGGAGATAGATGAGGTCAAGAGAACTAAACATTATCAGTAAAAATAAATTTGAGAAAATTATATTTCTAACCATGAGATATTAAGGAATTATTTAATTGACATGTAGTTTGGTTTTCAGTTTTGTACTAAAAATATTCATTTTTCAGTTATATTGAATGATTGTTAAAGGTTAAATTTTGGTTAATTTGATTTTTTACATAAATAACTTAAAAAATCAGTTGATAGAATTAACCAAATGCTCACCCTTTCGAATATGTAATGAGTCATTGATAAGATTTTAGAGAAAGAAAATCGTCATTTCACTTCTACATGTCATCATCTTAGATTTCTAATTACCATTTACATAATATCGCTTCTGCATTTCTTCAAGCTCAGGCCCACTGAATCCAAAGTCCTAAACGTATCCAAACCAAAATCAGATTACAACCCAGGTAGTATGAATAACTCTCATCCTCCAAAATCATAAACAAAGGATTATGTCAACTCACAATGACAAAGTCCATGAATCCTAAGCAATTACAAAGCCATACCTAAATGAAAATACATTACAACTTAGGGTAACACTAATAATTTCATATCTACTACTACAAATCAAGTTAAGTGGGTGAAATATTCAGGTAACCCTAAACCTTTTATCAATTTATCGCCATGCCTAAGTTCAGACACTAATTCAATAATGCGAGAGTTACGTGAGATGTGGATCCTTGATTCAACATATAAATGCGAATCAAAATTTGCTTTCTGATTGCAATTTGACTGTGAACGGGGTAGTCTGTTTGAAGGATGTGATGCATGTTCCTACTTTTTTATTTAATCTGATCTCTGTTTCTAGACTGATAGAGAATCTCAATGCATCTGTAATTTTCTGTGATGATTCTTGTTACCTGCAGGACTCTGAAAAGAAGCTTTATCATGAAATCGGAAAGAAATCTTGTGGATTGTTTTTTGCTGATGTAAATGCTTTAGGAATTTTCATTTCGAAGAAGAGTTTGAATTTTGTTGTCTGTACAAATTCATGCAGTAAACATCTTGATGAATATACTTCTGGAAATTTTACTTTATGGCACAACCGATTAGGGCATATGCCATTAAACAAAAATAATGAAACTGTCAAAATACATATTCCAAAGCATTTGAAAGATAGTCCATACCCCTGTACTGTTTGCCATAAGGCCAAAGGAAAAAGAATTAAGTTTCCCGTTTCTGAAATCAGATCCTCTGAACCTTTCGATCTCATACATATTGATGTGTGTGGCCCCTTTAGAACTACAACCATAGAAGGATATAGATACTTTCTCACCATTGTGGATGATTATAGTAGAGGAACGTGGGTTGTCCTCCTCAAACAAAAGGCTGAAGCCATGAAAAACATCATAAAATTCACCATTTTAATCGAAAAACAAATGAATAAAAACATTAGAATCATCAGGAGTGACAACGCAAAGGAATTAGGGAAATCTCAGGAAGGGATAGATTTCTTTGCCAAGAAAGGCATTGTTCACCAAACCTCATGCCCCCACACACCTCAACAGAACGGTGTCGTGGAAAGGAAACAGGGGCATCTAATGGAAATAGCAAGAGCTCTCCTTTTCCAATCTGGCCTAAGTGACTCTTTTTTGGGGCCACTGTGTTGAACATGCCACATATATCATCAACAGAACACCCAGCAAGGCAATAGGAAAATTAACACCCTACGAAAGACTTTATGGGACAAGGCCAAATTTTGATGAAATGAGGTCGTTTGGGTGTCTTTGTTACATGACCAACCTAGATCCCAATCGTGGAAAACTAGACCCAAGGTCCACTAGCTGTGTATATGTTGGAAACTGCAAGAACACCAAAGGTTACAAGGTTGTTCCCCTTGGTGAAAGTAGGCACAAAGTCACTAGAGATGTAGTGTTCTTTGAGAACATTTTTCCATTGAAAGATAAATCGTGGAAAGATCTCACCAAAGAACAAGATAATGACATTTTCTCTTCCCCACCACAAAACAACTTAGAGGTTGATGATACTTGTATGTCTCAGCTTTCTGAGATAAGAGAAGTTTAATCGCCTCAAAATGACTCACCAAAAATCAATCCTACAATTGAGCTGGAACCTACCATTCCCCACGAATCCGTTGCCACAGACAACACACAGCTAAGGAGATCCACCCGAGTTACTAAAACCCCAACTAGACTTGATGACTATGTTTGCACCAGTGCCTCAAACCATGGGGATCTTTTTACAACCATCCTTAGTACAAGACTCACACATCATCGTCCTGAATCAAACAAGCAACCCACTATCAACACACTCACCGACCATATACCAACATCCTCTATACTCTCATGTGCCCTGCATCCACAAACAAATGAGTTCATACATCACATACAACATGCCACTGAACCACCCAACTACAAAGTAGCTAGCAAGGAACCAAATTGGGTCAAAGCCATGACCAAGGAGTTTGATGCCCTAAGACAAAATAACACATGGTCCATCGTGACTCTCCCAAAAGGGAAGAAACCCATCACCTGCAAATGGGTTTACAAAACAAAATTTAAGGCCGATGGCACTCTAGAGAGGTACAAAGCTAGACTCGTGGTTAGAGGCTTCACACAAAGACAAGGCCTAGACTACGAGGAGACCTTCTCTCCCGTAGTAAAACAAACCACAATTCGAGCCTTAATCATCATGGCCGTTAAAAAGGGATGGATACTAGATCAGCTTGACGTAAATAATGCATTTCTTCATGGAGACCTCCATGAAGACGTTTACATGAGCATACCAGAAGGTCTAAGGGTGGAGGGGACAAACAAAGTGTGCAAACTACACAAATCCCTTTACAGTTTAAAGTAGGCTTCCCGCCAATGGTACGAAAAATTGGCTAAATTCCTTAAAACCCTCAATTTCCACCATTCTCAAAACGACTATTCCCTATTCGTCAAAACAACAACAAACAGGGTTACATTACTAGGGATATATGTCGACGACATTTTGGTCGTTGGGAACAATGCGAAGGAGGTAAAAACCTTGAAAAATAAACTTGATAAGGAATTTAAAATCAAAGACTTGGGGAGACTTCACTTCTTCCTTGGGATGGAATTCTTAGAAATCGAGAATGGGCTCATCATGACACAACAACGTTACATTAATCAAATCTTGAAAGATTTTGAAATGGAAAACATAAGACCCTCAATCTCACCTCTCCCACTTAACCTAAAACTCTTCAAAGACTCCGGCCGAAAATTGGACAACCCAACCCACTATAGATGTCTCGTGGGGAAACTAAACTACCTCACCAACACGAGGCCAGACATAGTTTTTGCTGTCCAATTCCTCAGCCAATTCCTCCAGTCCCCTACTTCTGATCATCTCAAAGTCGCATACCATACACTATCCTATATAAAGGGGACATCAGGGTTTGGTCTATTTTTCAACAAAGAACCGGACTACACCTTAGAAGCCTATTGTGACTCACATTGGGCCTCTTGCCCAATCACCCGAAAATCAGTCTCCGGCTACTACATCCTCCTAGGAGAATCCCCACTTAGCTGGAAATCAAAAAAACAGCCCACCATATCCTTGTCTTCCGCTGAGGCAGAATACAAGGCAATGCGTCAAGTAACGGGAGAGTTAAGCTGGTTAACTAGGCTATTAAACGAGATAAGTATCTCAAATATCACCCCCATACCATTGAAATGTGACAATCTAGCAGCTATCCATATAGCTCACTACAAAAAAAATGACATTTACCCACGGATATCTATCCTCACAGATTAAATTTACCGTTGGCATAGTTCATTAAACAACATCAGGCGGAGCCCTATACTAACGAATTAAAATTGTCGTTAGCATAACCCATTAAATGGAGCCCTATACTAACAGATCATTTTGTCTATTGGCATAGCCCATTAAAATAAAAGCTCGAAGACCCTGTATGCACGCGGGTTACTAAAAAAACTAAGGGTTTCAATATTGATTGAAACATAGAATAGAAGAAAGACGGGCGGGAACAGAAAGAGGGAAAGAGGGGGAAATCGGAAGGGATTGGGGCGGTGCAGAATCAGTGAAGTGTCTCTCAATTTTGCGCTGGCAAAGAGGGAGGGAAAGAGGGAACGACGGACGTAGCGTCGTTCTGGTTTTCTCTGTAGATGAAGACGTACGATTCTGTACTACGGTGGATGTCTAGAGGAGTCGCTCCAAGATCTCTTCGGCTGGGTAGACAGCAATAACTTCGAAATTACATCAATAGGTAAGGGACGACTATTCTCTTCCACAGCTCACAAGTATTTCTGCCATTACAGGTATATGAAGTCTCCTTCTATCTTTTCTAAACCCTAAATAATGGAGCCCTCACTAGTAGAAAAATAGTCATTTTCAGCGGTTCTTTTGGGCCTTTTTCGGCAGTTTTAAACCGCCGAATATTACACCACCGAAAAAGGCCTTTCCAAAGTTTCGGCGTTATAAAACCGCTGAAAATAACGGCTGCCGCAGCTCAAAATGAGGTAAAAATAGACATTTTCGGCGGTTCCTAGTAAGAACCGCCGAAAATGTCTATATTTTTTTTTTGGTTTTTTTCGTTTTTGTTTACAATCCCACATATATCAACAAACCTGTAAAATATATAGATACAACATCCAGATATATCCAAACATCTCTCTACATCATATTGTAGAGGATTGTCAATCACTCTTTTGTAAGAGAATTGTCAAAAAATCAAAAAATGATGAAATGGTCACAAATGACCAACAACACATTTCAAATGGTCACAAATGACCATATACAAACCATTTCAAATGGTCACAAATGACCATACATATACAACTACCAAGATATTCATTGTACTCAAACCGTTCTAAACATTAATGTTCTAAATAACAATTCGATCGAAAAAACAAAGTGAAAATCAAACTAAATTCATACAGACAAACTCCGCCCAATCCTCCAACATAGCGTTGATCGTTTGTCTGTCGTATTCGCCAACACTAGGGAAAACCTTTTGAAAAACAAAACAATACAAAATGAGTTAATCATTAAACAAATACATTAAAATTAAAAAATATATATATATGACTTCAACATACTTCTTCTAATTGATCTTGCATATCACCAAAAAGGGTGATTATGTCATGCATATATCTCATGACATAATACCCACACTCCGAACTCTCGGGTTGACGTGGACACTTAAACACAAAAAAAGGATTAATTACATAAGACATTTGTTCTATCAATGATAAACAAGTGATGCATGTACCTTCACTGCAGTCCAGGGGACAGCACCTCTTATCCTTAGACCAAGCTGTGAAATCATAACACTTTGATATATACTGCACATTAAATGTCATAAATGTAAATTAATAAAATTAGGATATCCATGCACAACAAAATTAAATTAAAAGAATTGAAATGCATAAAGAAGTGGTTTATAATGTACTTACAGGTTAAGGTGTGGCTTTATCTTGAGATTATTCGGTAATGAGTGCCGAAGCGGATCAAGATATAGTATACGTGCACGATCCAAACACAACACCAGTAGGACCCAATGAGCACTATATATGTAATACCAAAACACTAACATGTCAATATAATGTCAAAATCAACAAGTACAACATTTAATGGAATTAAAATGATAAACACAAGTTATTACTTTTGATGGTAGGTGTTGGGGTAAAAACCTAACGGCAAGTATACCGGTCGATTGTAGCAAGTTTTCCTAGAAGTGTCCCTCCAGGTTATCGAATCCAAGGGAGGCAGCGTTTTAGTTCAATCAATATTTAAGAACACAATAACTCAAGTAACAGGGGGTTTTGTTTGTTGAACTACTAAATAGAGAAACAAAATGTAAATAAGAAACAAGGGTGATAAATGCAAGATCAATGATGAGCAAAACAATGATATTTCTGAATTAATGAGAAGGGAAAATTCCGGTTTACTACTCCTCCTAATTCTTCGGTTCTTTTCTCGATGTGTTCACCAAAATTTAGATTAAAATCCCAGATCTGAAATATTCCACGTTCGGTCTCCCGCTCGGTGGAATCTAATTAACAGCTAATAAATTTTAACTCTCGTTACAAATTTACTAATTGCTAACAGCTTTAAGAATAATCCAGTTTAATGATCAGTTAATATCCTAGAGGAATTACCGTCTCTAAATTAACCGGTACTGTTCCTGTTGTCTATTATCTACCGCAGTTCTCACTTATAAGCAGATAAACTGGTAAAATCCAGTAATTGGCCAAATCACAAGATTTATAAAAATAAATAAGGAACAATACTTTAATCTGTTAAAATGGTAAATCACAAAGAAATTGGAACCTTGAATTTGGATTATATAGTAAACCAGAATTTATAGAAATTACTCAGACATCGAAGACAAAGAAATAATAACGATAATTAAGAGATTAGAAAATGTCATCTAATTGAAGAACGATGATGAATCCACTCTCTGTCTTCTGCTCCGGTCTGTCAAGACTGACTGATAGTTCCCTCTTGGTGTGCTGCGCGGCTCTCGAACGACTGCCTTGGGTTTGAGAATTTATTCCCTCGTGTGTTATGTGTTCCGTTCTCTATTGTGATGTCTCTCCTCTCGTAACCTCTGATTATATACTCGATTTCTCCCCTCCTGTCGAGCATGTGCAGCCCAGCCAACGTCTTGTTTTACTTTCTGCGCCTCCAGCTCAAATATCCTCTGTAAAGTCTGCACCAACATGCATGCATGTACATGTGAAGCAGCCCACCGTCTGCGCATGTCATTACTTTCCTGCTGTCGGCCTTGCAGTCTTGTCTGCTGCGCCTCTGTAAAGTCTGCTGCGCCTCTGGAAGAAAATGTCTGCGCCAATCCAGACTTCCGAAATTTCTTCTCGTATGTGCATGGCATGTGCATCCAAGTGCAGCTCGTGGACTCAAGTCCTCTCCAATTTCGAAGATGTGACATATATATATATGCTCAGGTCGTAATCCTCATCAGCCCACGTCGGTCAAAGCGAATACAATTTGTATTCTCGTACTGCTCCGCGTCAAGATATGGCAACCATCCAAAATAAGCCCATGTATATATAAATATATACCAACGTGAATGTAGCAAATGGTGTCCATAATCATGAAGTCCATGTCACGTAATTAATGAAGCCATCATCCTGTATAGCCCACGTGAATGTAGAAAATGGTATGCGGCCCGTCTCTTGTATTAGTCTGGGAGGAGATTGACGAAGTCCAACACAATTATGCATGGCCCTGTATGTATATATTGCTATACGTGACTCTCGAAGACCAAATGTGCATCACTTTGTTTGTCTTTTGTTTGCATGCGTGCATGACCCATAGCCCACGTCAAAAGAATGAGATGAAACTAATGTCCTCACGTGTGCTATTGCGTTGTATATATATATATATAGTATGATTAATTCTTTTTTTAGTCCTTTCTCAGTCATTTTAATCTGTTTAGGCATAAAACCACATGTGAGGAATAATCTAAACATTTAACATAATTAAGTATATAAGTAAGGAATTTATCATATAAAACAATAAAATATTAATCACATTAAGCATAGAAATATAGATAAATTCTTCACTTATCAGTAGGGTAGCAGGAGATATTTCTTTTTCGTTGTGATGCTGTTAGTAATCGCACGCTGCAAGTAGAGCTTACAACCTTGTACATCAGTCGTCACAATAGTGTATGACGTTCTCTCAGGACATAGAAATCCATACTTGGTAAGTGAAAAAGTTTGCATTTTCTCATGCAAAAACCTATTCATTAATTAAAAGATATAGTAATTAACAGTGTTTCAGGGCATCACTTTATAACTTAATTACCAAAAAAGACTAATACTTACAGAATGAATGAGTGGACAACAGTGATAGGCACCCAGTCAGATTTCAGGATGTCCTGCACGTCGTTTGTCCACAAGTCGACTTCTAAAACTTCTTCATAGTGAAGAATGTCAGGTTCAAAGCTAAGAAGGATAGAATCTTAGCAGCTGGGAAGTCACGGATACATCATGCAACACTTTCATGTTTGGCCCCAAGCGTGCATATATTGAATCATCCACCAAGTTTTCTTGGGAACGACATTGGTGGATGCTCTGTATCAGAAGATAATCTTTGACTTTTTTTTTCAGGAGACTTTGATTTCTCCTTTAATGCCTATTTGCAATCGACATACATTACTAATCATGAACTGAACATCCACACACTTATAATTTACTACAATAACTATATTAAAGGTTGTATTGGGCGTACCTTCATACACTTCTGAATCAGGCGAACAGGCCATTGAAGAAATGCACCCTTTGCAGACCGAACCGTGCTGTACTCCTCCGTAGGTACAGGGAGTTCTAAATCAGGACACGTGTAAATCGGTTCGTCCACAGACACTCTCCCGTGATACGGCTGTAATGGCATGCCATGGACCACGTCATTCGAGCGTGATGTGTACACTCTTCCTTCTGCAACATTATATTTTGATTGTTGTACGGGAGCAAGAGGTTGCAGTTTATTGGATCCTACAATTTAATCAGATTAGTAGATGATTGAACTGATAAATAGTAATAAACGATATGACAAGTAATAAAACAGTTAAAGATATAAAAATTTACCTGTACATATGCGTAAGGATACGGATCATTAGACTCGGTGCTTGTGTGCAGTCCAGCAGGATCAGAAGCAGGAGCATATCCATAAGAAGGATCAGAAGCAGGAGCATATGGCTGGGGTGCACCAGTCCCCTGACGCACTTCAGCAAGGATCTCATCTTCAACTGATCTTTGAGTTACTGAGGACACGTAAATGCTCATCATAGAGATCATCTCTCCTGACTACTACTTCCTTTCCTCGACCCGGGGTTTCCAAATACTTTTCTTATCCCTATGTTAACCCCCCCTAACCCCACTGCTCGGCCTGGATGATCTTTCTTTCCTAGCGCCCGAGACAGCTGGTCATCATGTCGATCAGGAGCCCAAGTCCCTTGGGTTACTTGCTCGTTCATTTCACCCTTTAGAAGTAAATGCATATAGGATTTATAATAAATTATAGGATTGTAATACTGAATTTGAAAAAAATAAGGATTAAACAAAAGTACTTACCATCTTATCAACAATTTCCTTCGTTTTCTCGAAGGGATACAGACGCTCTCCAGTTTTTGGGTCTTTCTTAGTGCGTGAAAGCTTCCAAAATGTACCCCGTTTCTGGTGCTCATCTAGAGTGCTCATATCCGATGGCAACTCCCCTTCTGCCACCCACTCAGGAACTCTTCTGTTAACCCCTTTAGCACCCAGCAAGTGACGATATTCATTCTTCTTCGCATTCGCTGACTGGGCCTCACGATACTCCTATTATCAAGTAAACAAAAACACGATGATGATTAAAAACATATACATATGTAAACTATTTGTATGTATATACAATACTTAATTATTTAATAGTTAGTATGTACCTTCGTCTCCATCTTCTTGTCATAAAACTGCTGCCACTTCTCTTGGGTTATTGCTGTGTAGATCTCCCAAGGCTGGCGTGTCGCCGTCAGGCCGCTTAAGCTTCTTGGTGATGAACCATTTGACCAGATCATGCTTATGATCTGAAAATTTTTGCGCATCATCGATTTGACCATGGTGTAGTACTCGGTTTCTGCAGGTATTCGATATCGTTTCTGCATATCATCATAAATGAAAAGGATGTTAGTTATGCATACTTATAAATCGTATCAATAAATACTGCAACTATTGTTTATTTACCTGTACGATCTCAAACATCTGCTTCTTCAATCCTTCGTCAACCTGAGGCCAGGAGAGAGTGATATCACAATACTCTCGCACTATGATGCCCAGCTCAGTAGTGAAGTCTCCAGCCCATTCCCCAGTCGGTTGTAGATACTCATTAAACTGCAGCGGCTTCGACTCAATCTTTTTTGACTTCAGAGCTTTTGTAGGACCTCGAGGTTTTACGGTCCTGCTCTCTGGGATCTGTGACCCAGAAGGTCCAGCTGTGTGTCTGCAGCTGGCACATCAGACACTATAATCTCGGCGGTGCCACTACCCCCCTCATCAGTCGGGCCCGTGACGTGCGGCCCTTCCCTCCACGTGTTTGCCTCTTCCTCGGTCGGGCTGCGTCACAGAATCTCCCGACCGGGTCGTCCATATCATCCATTTAACTGTCTGCACAGATAAACAATATGATATTAATAACAACAAAACAAATAATATAAAAAATACGTAAGATATCATAAAAAATTAATATTTAATTACCTAACAAACAAACACATCATTTATGGTTTTTCGACCCATAGACCCTCATCATGATCAGACCTAGTATACACTACATCGTCTGGAATATCAACAATGTTGGTGGCAGGAACACTGTTAGAAAAGGGTGGTGTCTCATCAAATAATAATTCATCGTCATCAACATCTTGATCAACATTTGTGATCACAAATCTTTTCCCTGGTAAAACTACTGACCATCTGGAATCGATGGGATCTTCTATGTAAAATACTTGTTCACAGTCCTTGGGAAATATGAACGGATCTTGTGTAGGACCAAGACTTGATAAATCAACCAAATTAAACCCATCATGAACCCGATAACCGTGTCTGTTATCCACCCACTTGCATTTGAAAATAACAAACTTTTGAAACTGATAATCAAGTTCCCAAATATCTTCAATACATCCATACAACCTCGAGGTTGAAATCGCTGAAGCTGGATCACCTCGGGTGTACTGAGTTGTTGCTGCTTCTACTTTCACCCCGCTATTCTGGTTTAAACATCTATCATCTTGTCGTTTTGTCCAATAGGTGAACCCATTGATGTCATACCCGTCGTAAGATACAGCAGTGGAACCAGGTCCCAAAGCTAACCAACGGAGCTCTTCACCTACATTATCAGGCGCTAGTGATGCAAGTTTCATAACATGGTCTCTAAACCATGAACAAAAGGTCTTGTTTTGCTCTTTTGTCAACCAAACAATATTCCTCCCAGGATATTGACCTCTTAGTGTAGTCATGTGTTTCTCAAAAAATGGCTCAATAATCTCAAGGTGATGTAAAACGAACAAATGTGCTAACTCCATTGAGGATGAATCAATTGCCACAATTTTTTTCCCAGTAACACCTTGACCTTCTGTCCCTCCCGTGTGTCTAGGTTGTGGTACTCCAATAGCAACTGCACCCTTTAAGTATTCAGTACAAAATTCTGTCACTTCTTCGGTTATTGTCCCTTCTATAATACTTCCTTCAGGTCGATATCTATTCTTCATCCTTCCCTTCAAAATTCCCATGTATCTCTCAAACGGATACATGTACCTCAAATATATGGGACCACATAATTTGATTTCCCTAACAATGTGAACAACTAAGTGAACCATGATGTCAAAAAAAGAGGGTGGAAAATACATTTCAAGTTGACAGATCGTAACAACAACATCACGTTGCAGACTGTCAAGTGTATCAGCATCCACGACTTTATTGCACACTGCATTAAAAAGAAACATAGTCTTGTAATTGCATTTCGGACATCCTTCGGCAATATACCTCGAATGACAACAGGAAGGAGATGCAACATCAGAACGTGATAATCATGAGATTTCAACCCGACCAATTTCAAGTCCTTCATTGACACAAGACTTTTCCAGTTAGATGAATAACCCGTAGGAACCTTAAGGGAATGAAGACATTTGCAGAAGCTGATCTTCTCATTCTTAGACAAAGTGTAACATGCTGGAGGTAAATATGTTCGTTTGCCTCTTTCTTGAGGATGCAACTCCTCACGTATGCCCATAGCTTGCATGTCTCTTCGAACCTTTATTCCGTCTTTTGTTTTCCCAGGTATGTTAAGCAAAGTCCCAACAACAGCCTCACCAACATTTTTGACAATATGCATAAAATCAAGACAATGCCTAACAGATAAATGTCTCCAATATGGAAGTTCCCAAAATATTGAACATTTTTTCCAGATGTTTTTTTGGGTAGATTTGGACGGAACACCGAAAACATTCTCAATGTCTTTCACCTTTTCATAGATCTCTTGAGAACTCAAAGGTATACGAGCAACACGTGTTTCAGTCTTTCCGTTGAATAACTTCCTTTTTTTACGGTACGGGTGTGCTGCTGGCAACAATCTACGATGACACATGTACACGTTTTTGCCAGAAAACTTTAGACGATCAGAACAAGTGTCGTCCTCACATATTGGGCAAGCAAATGTGCCTTTCACCGTGTATCCAGATAAATTCCCGTACGCTGGAAAGTCATTCACTGTGCAAAACAACATGGCACGAAGTGTGAAGTTTTGTCTGCGTAACCGTCATAAACCACTGTCCCCTGATTCCATAACAATTTCAAATCGTCAATCAGCGGTGCAAGTATACATCGATATTATGTCCGGGTTGTTTAGGACCAGAAATCAACAATGATAACATATGTATTTTCGCTTCATACACAACCACGAAGGAAGATTGTAAATCACCAATAGAACAGGCCAAGTGCTGTGTTGACTACTTAGAGTGCCGTAGGGATTCATCCCATCTGTACATAGCCCGAGTCTCAAATTTCGATTATCACTGGCAAAATCTTCAAATCTTCTATCGATAGTCCTCCACTGTGGTGAATCAGCTGGATGTCTCAGCTTATCATCATTTTTCCTTCCTTCTGCGTGCCATCTTAAATTTTGGGCATCTCTGACATTTGCAAACAGACGTTTGAACCTTGGTATTATGGGTAAATACCAAATGACTTTTGCTGGAGGACTTTTTTTCTTAGAATTGGATGATTGGCCGTCCTTATGTTTATAGCGTGACAAATGACATTTTGGACACTGATTCAAATGTTTATTCTCTCCTCTGTATAATACACAACTGTTTGGACATGCGTGTATCTTTTCGTACTCCACACCCATAGGACACATCAACTTTTTTGCATCATAAGTGGATGTAGGAAGATTGTTATCATCTGGAAGCATGTCGTGGAATAGTTCTAGTATTGCCGTAAAACTCTTATCACTCCAGCCGAATCTTGCTTTCAGATTGAACAAGTGTAGCACGGATGTCAATTTTGAAAATTTGGTGCATCCGGGGAACAAAGGGGACCGTGATGCGTCAACTAATCTTTGATATTCATCGGGCTTGTCTGTGAAATTATCCTCAACATCTTGCAGCATAGAGTTCAGTTGTTCAATCTTTTCACTATCATCGTTGATTTCAGTGTCACTCTGATCACACTCATTATAGGAAATGTGGTATCATCGGTAACCTTTCTTGTTCACTGTTCTGCTGGGTGGAAGTATGCACCCTGCTACTAGCTTCTAAAGACTCGCCATGCAAAAACCATATCTTATAGTTTGGCATAAATCCACGTCGTGATAGATGAAATCTGATAGCATGTAGGTTAGGGAATTTGTTGCGAAGTTCGCACTGTGCACATGGACAGGGAATGTGAGTGTCGTTCATCCTTTTCTGATGATAGAGAGCTGCTTTGCAAAATTCATTTTCCACTTTCGATTCAAAATAATTCCCTCGCAGACCGTACATCCATTCACGGTCCATTCTACAAACAACCAGTCAAAATTTAAAAAATATTTAGAAAAAAGTGTTATAATGTATAATAACTTAACTAACATTTAAAATATTAAATATAAAAAATAACAATAACTAACCTATCTTCGGAAAAGGATATATATCGATATGGTTCTCGCACGGCGAGTCTGTATAATATATAATACGCTATCTTATATATACTACTTGGTTGTGTTATATGCATATTATATAATGTATATACATCTATAATATATATATTGTATATACTACTTGGTTGTCTTATATGTATATACATATAATATATATACTACTTGATATATATATATATATATAGTTGGTTATTTTATTTTGTTATATTTATATATGTATACTCAACTAACTAGCTACTAAATATAAATAAACTAACTACACAAACATTTTATAGAACACCTTGCTGGCATATACATTATTTTGTGGTTATTCTATGTTATATATATATATATAATCCTGCAACTAACTATTATTATAAATCAACAAATTATACAAACAATTATGCATGATAAATTGAAATTGATTTAGGTTGAAAAAAAAACTAACCGGTATTTGGAAGGACGAGGATCAAGCGGAAGCGGGTGGCGAGTGAAGACGACGAGGAGCTAGCTAACGCGACTACTACTGCCAATCTTGTGTAGTATCTAAATGAAGAAAACACAGTACAATTGATACGTCAATTCACCAAGGTCGTTTACTTCTCAAAAATTCACATAAACAATGGTAAGATAGCAAAAAAAATCACTGAAATTGGTTAAATCATTTCATCGAACACCTTGCGAGCGTATAGTTTATTTTCTAAAATTGCCCACATATTGTATTTCCAATCAAACCAATCAATCAATTACACTCCAGAATACATATATCAATCAACAATTACATATAAACAACAAATTAGGACCCAATTCAACAAAATTTCAAAGTTTCGAATCGGAGAAAAACTAACCCCGATTCTCTGTTGGCGTTGGATTTGGGCAGCAGCAGACGGGGGGGCGGGGTAGGGCGCGAGGGGCGGCGGAGGAGGCGGCGGCGGTGACGGCGGCGTTAGGTGCGGCGGCGACGAGAAGAAGAGAGGGCGAGCTGGAGTAGAGAGCGTCGAGGAAGAAGAGAGGAGCAGCAGAGCTTCGAATATGTCGAGTCGGGGCGCTAGGGTATTAGAAATAAGCATCATTTTCGGCGGTTCCTATATACAACCGCCGAAAATAGCCAACTCAAAAGACCATTTTCGGCGGTTGTATATAGGAACCGCCGAAAATGATCGTTTGGCTATTTTCGGCGGTTGTATATAGGAACCGCCGAAAATGATGCTTCGACTTGCTATTTTCGGCGGTTCCTATATACAACCGCCGAAAATAGCATGACCCGACACAATTTTCGACGAAAATTTAAAAACCGCCGAAAATGGGGGGCCGAAAATGACCATTTTTCTACTAGTGCCTATAATTAATCGGTGCACATACATCTTCTATTCTCTAGCTGCTATCGTTGGTGTTTGCTATGAATCGTTCTCCAGCCGGTGAGGAAGGAATTACGGTGCAGATGAAAATTTCCTTCTGTTATGATTATTCGGAGAGATGCTATTGAGTAGAAAAGATGATTATTCGGAGAAAGAATATGAAAATTTCCAGCTTCTATCGTTGGTTTTTGCTCTTTGGTTCATTTGGCCTGTTGCTTGCGGACCCATTTGGAATGGATATAAGTTCACTTTCAAAGTTGCTATACCGGGTTGGCTCGAGAATTTAGAGATTGATTATGGTTGATGCAGGTAAAAAGATTTGGTGATTTCATCTGGAATAATACTACAGGCTTTGGGTGTAACACTTGTCTTTATAATGAAAGGAAATTAAGAAAAAAAAACTTATGAAATAATTAGTTATATGAGGCGGTGGGAGGAAGAGATTAAAAATAAAAATGTGAAAGATGGTTATTTCTTTTGCGGTGGAAGGAAGAGGTTTAAAAGAAAAATAAGTTGTTCAATGTTATTGTCATTCACCACTGATAGAGAAATATGTGAAAGATAGTTATTTATTTTGCTAGCTGATTTAAGCAGTAGAAATTGATGAGAGTTAGTGTTTGGGCATTAAATCTGATGCTGAATGGTTCATGGATGTGGAATATATTAAGCAACTGCTAGTTGAGCACCACCTGTTTGTTAAATTGCCAGAAAGAAATAAATGGATACCTTGATCCCTTCCCCCTTTTGGTTGAACAACTATACATGAATGATTTGCATAGTTCTATGTGGTGAAGATCCGTGAGCCTTCTTTTAATCATCTGTTGTTATAATATACTCTAAAATAGCGGTGATATATATATGAGCTATATATATATATATATGAGCTATGTCTAGTACCTTTTTTCATGGATGCATAATCCTTATGTTTTGTTTGATTAAAAATATAGAGGAGGAAAACATTATAAATAAATTACTTGTTTGGACGACAAGATAATCAAGTGATGTTTACTATTCATTATTATGATTGTGTTTATATCTTAAAATTAAGGATATCCCCATATACATGTGTACGATATTTTGTACTTTTGTTGCTAGTGTGGGCTGATAAAGTACGCTTATAATGTCGGGTTTCTAGCAAACTAAGTATGAAGTTGGAGTTATAAGGTATAATTGATGTTTGTTGCTGTAGAGCAACTAATTTTGATCTATTATCAACGTCTCCTACCAAGGTGGGTTGAAGATGCTTCAGTGTTATGCACATGTGTATATGTATATTTAGCACTTCTATCAGCGTGGGAGGTACGGGTGGTGCTGACATGTAAAATAAACTTGTTGTCTGCGCATAGGTAAATTTTCTACATATAGTGTGGGTAACGATCTTTTAATTATCTTCGATATGATAAGTTCTTTAGGTGTGTGTGATTTTATGGAGATGCAGGTTGAATGAACATACTTTTGTTGAATGTTGAATTCATTGTAAGGTAAGTTAGTGAAATTTAATGATTAGTAGCATCCTCTACCAGGGTAGGGTAGGGGTGTTACATTGCTCCTTGGTTTATCAAAAGGCCAAACAATGTAGGGACATTTCTTATGTTATCAAAATGAAGAGAATGATTATACCAATGGAAACATGTTGATCGATTTACATCAGACCCTTGAATGTATAGTAAAGAATTTTGTTTTCTCTGATCCACGTTTACCTGATAATCCAATTGTAAGACGGATTCTTCTCTTTTACCTCTAATTATTATCACTCACTTCTCTTACACCAGCTTAATTGATTCTCATGAGATGGCAAATTGAGAATTCTTTGCTTGGATTGTCCGGATATTTACATCTGATAGCTTCTTAGAGCTGGCAGAATACAATCGTCAGGAAATTTTGGGAAGGAATTGCAGGTGATTATTGTATTTGTAGTAGTATTACCTAAAAGTTTAGATTTTTTTTGTTTTGTTTGTAATCAAGCACTGAATGTAATGTACTCGTTTGTAGTCATAACAGTAATATTAAGCATCAGGTTTTTGGACTAAATACTGTCACTCTATATAATCTTGCAGGTTTCTTTATGGTGCATAAATAGATCGAGATACAGTTTGTAAAAGCATAGAGGCCATTGACACTGAAAGCAAAATAACTGTGCAGCTCATAAATTACACAAAGACTGGTAAGCTTCTTTGTGTATGACTGAATCAAAGTGGTGTACCATCATGATGTCCAATTAACTTTGGATACTACTCAGCTTGTTGAACCCTTTCAACATCGTATTCCAAAGGCAGTTGCAACTGAGGAGAAACTGGTATTAGCTTTGAAACTTGCTTATTCACTCGCTTCTGCACTAAGGTTTTCTCGTCTGTAGTACTTCTCTGGCTTTCTCAATATCAATTTTTCTACACTGACCAGGAAGCATTTGGACTCAGATTACATACAACTTATTCTCGCATGGGTTGTTTATATATATCTATATATATATGTGTGTGTTTAAATAACCCTTTGTGTGTTTGCTTATGTAAAATCAACTGTTGATAACGTAGATGTTGCATTTAGTTAACCGCCGGATGCGAACATGGTAGCAACTGTGCAGTTGAACATGATAATAGATTCATTATGCTGTTATAGCTCTCTGATATGCATGTTTACTAATGTGTACTGAAACCAGAGGACTTGTGGGTAATCACTCAAAGGTGGTGCGACCAAAGGGGTAACCTATCTTCGAAAGCCATTGAAAAGGTAACTTTTATTCACTAGTCATAGTTTAAACAACTTAATCTATAATTTTCTTTCATATTATCTTGTTAATGAATCACCTTGAGTTTTTTTTTTCTCTTTCATTTTGATCTAATGTTTTTTATTTGGTTCACACCTTTTAAGTATTTGCATGAACAAATACTAGCTAGTTCCTATATTTTATATGCTTTGTATACAAGTGTATGCAGACCCTCTTTTGTGTTTCAATCTTCTTCTTGAACTTAATGCTATATTTATGTTGTCTCTGCAATCTGCATGTTGGCGGTCATGATAAATGGATACATGCTGCCCTTCTCATAATTAAGATTTTTCTTTATCGTCATTGCTCATGATCATAGATAGTGACGAACAAATAGAAATGCAATATTTTAGTCTAGTTAAACCTCTAGGTTCAGCGTGTGTGAAGATTGAGCTGATTGCATAGAGGTGCCTTTGTCGTTGTTAGATCCATTATTATTATTGTCAATGTCACTTGGTTTCCATGTATTTGCAAGTTTTATGGGTGATTATCAACTGAAATCATTGTTAATATAATTGATTCTACTAGGTGTCAACTGATGCTAAAGACACTCGCAAGGACCCATTCTCAAGCAATCCAGACAACATTAATGGGAAGAATTAGTTGACTAGGAAGATTGTATACTAGGGAGGTGATTTTTTGGTTGAATGAAGAGACTACTTTTGGATGTTTTGCAGTGGTAGGAAGGGTGAACTTTTGGTCATCATTTAGCCTACGTACAGTTGTAACTAGGCAATATTGTAGTGACAACAACTTACTTTTGGAATCTATATTTGGTTGTGGATGTTATTAGATGATTTTCAATGTACCTAGATATTTTTATGAATATATATATATATATATGTTAATGTGATTTTAGGATGTTTAAAGATGTAAATCTTTAAACTGTCAAGGTTGTGATATCATTACCATACTGGTTCAAATGATGGAGTATGTAAAGGATATTTGAGTTTATACCAATGGAATCTATACCAACAGATAAATTTGTCGGTATAGGTTCGAATAACCATGATCTCTGCCAACGGAAATAACGGTGGGTATAAATGCAACTTAAGGCGTAACATCTACCTATTCCAACGGAAATATCCATTGCTATAGCTAGATTGAATTCAGTCACAGGAATACCATTATTAACGAAAAAACCGTTGGTATAAACATTTTATGCTGCTCCAACGGACAAAAAATATGTGGGTATAGAGTTATCCCCACGGTGCTAATGCCAACGGAAAATATTCCGTTGGAGTAGGTAAATTGGTACTATACCAACGGATTTCAGGCTTATACTTACGGAAATTGTCCGTTGGTAAATGTCAATTTTTTTGTAGTGGCTAAAAACCCTGTTTCACATGAAAGAACAAAACACATCGAATTGGATTGCCATTTCGTAAGAGAAAAACTACAGGGGGTAGAGCTATCATTCGGCGGGCGGGCCGGGCCGGGCCGAAGGAACATTTTAGGCCCGTCAGGCCTATTTTAAAAAACCAAGCCCGATTTTTTACATGCTCGGGCCGGGCCGGGCTAGGCCCGGTTTTTTCCAGGTTTGCCGAAGCACGGCCCGCCCGCCCGTTTTTTTTAATTTTTTTATATAAATTAATAAAAAAATTTAAATTAATATATTTTAATTCGCTTATCTCTTATATTCCCTTCCTTCTCTCTTCCTCTTCTTTTTTGTCTCTGTTCTCTCCTTCCCTGTGTCCTTTCCCATTTTCCCCCTCCTCCCCCCCCTCCCCTCGGGTCGGCCGGGCTTGCCCCCGGCTCAAAAAATGTGCCGCGGCCCGGCCCGGTTTTTTTTTCGGGCCTGGTTTTATGTCCAGGCCCGCCCGAAAGCCCAATCGGGCTTTTTTACGGGCTGGGTCGGACCGGGCTGCCGGGCCGGACACATTATGATCACCTCTACTTGATCCAAGTCCAATATGTTCCCACCATGCATCAGCTGGCCGACTTGATGACCAAACCCCTCGCAGGTAAAAACTATCACAATTCTTTTCCAGTTTTGGGTTTGCAGGAACCAACAAAACAGAAGCATGGAGCAAATGGAGACAAAGAGCACACCTGAGCACACACATACCTTGCGCTGCCACACTCTGCATCAGATGTACTCTTTGAGGGGGTATTAGACATAGGCATGTATGGTTTATAGTCTGTATTTTAGGACATATTTTGTGACACCCTTTTTTGTACTCTTTTAGTCTGTATCCTAGGATATGATTGTAATTTGCTCTCTTAATTTTCCTTCTATTCGTCCGCACCTTATAAGTATAAAAGGTTGCTGACTGATATCATATACACTACGATATATACATAGAATATAAATGTATTACCTCATCTATTACAGAGACACTGTCTCGCATCATCAATAAAGAAGGAAATGTTCTTTTGTCAAGGTTTCTGACAAATGAAGAACACAATCCATCATTTAGTCATAGATGATAAACTAACAAGTTTAGATGCTTACAATAAGATTGCCAATTTTGATCCTACCCGAGAATGTGACCCAAAATCAACCTACTAAAAGCGAGTTTGAGTTGAGATATTTGACGTCATGATATTTTGGGTAATGTTAACGGAGTCGACCTATTGATTTTTTTATCCGTTTTTTGTTTGAAATTTTGTCTCGTTCATTTTTTGTTTGTTGAGTTGATTGAAGCACTACTACATTAATTAAATTAATTAGAACTTGCTATACCCATTATACTAGTTTAGTAAATACTTTATCCGTCCCTTCTTGATCGTCTTGTTTACTATTTAGGTATGTTATTTGACTTCAATATTTAACATATAAGATAATATAATTTTACAAATTTAAGTTCTGTAATTGATTCCTTATGTGACAAACTACATAATGCAAAATTTAATTTATCTAATATGTTAAATATTGAAGTGGAAAAATATGTCAAAAAACAAACAAGAAGATCAAATTGGGACGGAAGTAGTAAGATGGATTCGGCTGGAATTTAGTGGCCCATGTAACTTTTGGGCCAAATTGGATTCACCCATTTACTTTCGAGTTGGTAGGATTCGGCTCAACCCGATCCGTGGACATGTTTTACCGGCTCTACTTACAATAGAGTATAGAGATGACACACAATGGTAGTGGGATGAGATATGGTGGTCGATAATGGTGGTGGGCCTGATGACGGTGGTGAGATTATTTACAGTGACATGCGAGCATCTTGGAGATACAGAAAATGCATTATTTAAGAGGGTTGAACGTTTAAGAAAATATTGTCTAGTTCATAAGGCATGCATGAGTTTTTTAATGAGTTATTGACAATGATCCAAAATAACATGATTGTTTAGTATATTTTAACCGATGATTGTGTCATTTTTTTTTTTCAAACATGATTGTGTCATATATATATATATATGCAGTTATTCATCACCATTTGGTTCCTAGGTGAATATCATCTTAAATAAAAAGTTGACTGTTGTAATTGATGTCACTTATTGCGTCTCGACAGTCATCTTTTTATATGTAATTAGTGGCTCATAGCCAATATTTCACTGACGTGAATAAATTCTTATAGTACAACTCTTTCCCCTACAAAACATATTGCTTACTCTCGAAAAATGTTTGATGTATTGGGAAATTGATGCACCTATACCTTATTGCGCAATATTTTGATCTATTAGAACAACTTTACACTAATTGAGTTGAACTTATATCAGTTATATGTTGTAGTGATATTGTAGCGACTAATATTGTACTATAAATAGATCTACAGTGCTATAATATGACATTGTGTATATATGCCCGCAATTAAGTATAATCTAGCTTTGTTGTGATTTTTTTTCCTACACAGAAACCTTTGTTATTGTGTCAAGTATGCGCTAGGCTAGTCCAATCCTTATAAATTTGCGTTTTGTAAGAAAAAATATAGTTTACTATTTCAGAACATAAAATCGATGGTACAGTAGCAAGGTTAGTTTTGCCAAGAATTTATATTCGGTTGCGCCAGTCTCTCATTCAATTTGAATAGATCTTTTTAGTGGGTAAGACTAGGCGTAAACCATTTATGTTTGCTTGCCGCATATGAATTCTATAGAAAATCTTGTACATCACAATTGAGCTCAAGCACAAGTCATCGAGACAGTATAAGAACGCAAAACAATTAAGGAAGCTCATATCTAAAACCTTTTTTCTTCTTGCTATATGCTATTTTCACATTATAGTTCAGTGGACTGATATTGCTTTACTTGTTTGTAGACTATCATACTTCTCTCGTTACTAATTAACTTCTATCAGTTGAGTTAGGTGAACTTTTTTGTTAATTACAAGTTTGCAAAATGAGAAACTTTATATATCTCTCCCATCTTTCTTTCGCCAGTTGGAAGATTTAAAACACTTTTTATTTTAGTGCACAGAACTAGAGCTCGGGGACGACACAACTTGCCGTGGCATAATAATATAATGCAAGTGGTGATCGTTTTCTTTTTGTGTTAAAAGGAAAAAAAAGATGAGTTGAATACGACAGCAGGTGACACGTACTTGCACCATCGAATGCCTCAACCAAACACGGACATTACTTGCTGCAATTGTCTTCTTCGAACATGCATGGTACTCCACGTTATTAATATTAAATGAGAGATCTAGAAAATACGCACTCAGATTCACACTCCACATTATTATATGTTTCACTTCTCCCGTGATTTTATTTCTTACAAAATATAAAATTAAAAAACCTTATATTCCCATCTATTGTTATTGTTAATGATATATGATTTTTAGCATAATGTACCGAAATTAAGAAGACAAATATTATATTATTTTACCTATTTTCTATGGGAATAAGAAGGTTATGAGGGAAAAATGTAAAGGATAAATATGAAAAATGGAAGATAGAAAGACCAAAACAATATTTTGATAAAATTAGCAACACCTAGAAATAGAACAGGAGACCTTATTATAAGATTACCGTTCGTTCACAACGAATAAAAAACAAGGGTAATAATGTGGGCATTAATCTGCTTTATAAAACCAAGCTTAATGTAGGTAGTAATCGGCAGCTTTATTTTAAGCCGTTCGTTAGCGGCATTTAGTAAATTATCTGCGCCTAACGTAAAATGCCAGTTTTGCCCTCTCACTTTTATGAGGAAAACCGGTACAAATTTATGCTTTCCTCTTCTACAGTATCCAGTTCTTCATTTTCTATTTACGAAGCTTACAAATATCAGCAGCATATCAACTCGGACTGATGGCGTCCAACGGCAGAAATTAGAAATGTATGTTCAGAAATTCCATGACAAAAACGAAAGAAGCACAAAGTTTTCAGGTTCACATCTAAGGAAATCTTTGCTGTAACAGTGGGGCAACACGACAACCGATTGCGGACGAAAGGAAACAAAAAGTATATTAGCCAACTCGTTTCATACTGTAAATGGAGTGAAATTCAAATAGGTTACAAGAAATTATCGGAGTTATTGGAGCAAATGCTCCGTATCGAACTGCAATCGAAGAACAAGGGTTTGTGTGAGCCAACCTTTCAATTCGAAAATGGCGTGAGAGTATGCGTAAATAATGAGGGTAAGAAGGTAAAGTGCAATGACAGACAAATTCTATTACTGCGATTTATGGCTCAAACGCAGCATATACTACATTTACTGTAAAGGTGGGAAAAGATAAATCGCTGCGATTAATGTGCCGATTATTCCTCATCCAGTGCCCCGATTTTGGAAGATTAATGCGGAGCTTTAAGGATCATCCCACGAATCGCCCACACCGAACGGGCCCTAAAGTGGTGTCTTAATACATGATTCTTTGGAGAAATAAATTCTCTCTTTGGTGAAACCTCACACTTTTCCTCGAAGGTTCTTGAATTAGGCTCCCTCTTCAGTTCAGGTGGTCACCATGTGTCATTTCTTTGATGGCTTTCTCCTTCATGTTTTCCCTTATTCTCTATTTTTATTCTTTTTTTTTTGTCTTTTAGATCTACTCCTCTCCACGCTTTTTTTTTTTTCTTCATGTTTCTACCCTGGTTTCATATATTTTTTGTTTCTTTAATTTTCTATTTGCATGTTGTGTTTTTCATCTTATTTCATCTGTGACGTCTTCTTCATTTCTGTCTCTTTGAAGCTATTCTTAGTTTCCTTGTTTTGTAGTGGTCAATCTTGTGTTTCTGGTCGTCTTGGGTTGGTCTCGTTTCGTCTTCCTTCTAGTTAGTAACCTTCACAATTATGAATTTCTGTTCCTTAGTACTCTATTTTCCTGGGAATGAGAAGGTTGGTTTCTTTAAAAAAAAATTAAGAAACCATATGGTGACATCGTTTATGGTTTTTAGAAAACCAACCTTTCATTTCATTCATTAATCATACAAATAGATCATTAATTTATAACATACTAGAGCCACAAATTTAGCATATATATGAAACAACCACTGCACAACGTTAACAGATTAACTAATCTATTGCTAGCGTTCTTGAAATTGTGCCCCCCATTAACCTGTCTGAAGATAAAATCTAAAAAAACCAATTTTGTTCACCCAAGTGGCCACCAACGAATCCACATCGGTATATAGTGGTGTCATTGTTGGAGTAATAAGTCACCCATATGGAAATAACCATTAGTCCATTAGTTAATGAAACGATTTGTATTGCCAATTCTGAAATAGGAAGTTTGAATTAGTTTGAATTAGTTTGAATTAGATTAACACAATTTTGGTAGTTTACTTGTATATATATACACTACGTGGGTTAGGCTTCAATACACACATCTCCTCTTCTAAACATCTCATCTCCTCTGTAAAAGAAAGAAAGCTTAGAACACAATGAAATAAAATCATCCCTTTCCTCCCTTCTCTGCCTTGCGCTCTAATCTTTCTTCTTCTTCTCTTTCGATTACGTTTACATTCCAATATGGCATCAGAGCAGGTTTTCATTTAATCAACGATGGAGAACGAAATACCAATTGAAAAAGAGGGAGAGAAGGTCACTGCGCCGGCAAAGCCATCGATGCCGGTGACCCGCTATACGTCCATGTCTCCGAGCAACCCGGCGCGCAACTTGCCCCAAAATTTGACGGGACGGGATTCACAACCTGGAGATGGTCGATGGTCACAGCCTTGAAGGCTAAAAACAAACAAGGCTTCATCGATGGCTCGGTTAAACGCCCAGGCACTGGAGATCCCCTTCGAGAAGCGGCCTGGACTCGTGCGAGTTCTCTTGTTCGTTCCTGGATTACTACAGCCCTGGAACCAAATATAGCCCAAACCGTCATGTTCACAGAAGAACCCAAGGAAATTTGGGATTGCCTCTGCCAAAGATACGACCAGACAAACCTTGCCACGATTCACAACCTCAAGCAAACCCTAGGAGAACTGAAGCAGGGCAATGATACGGTGACGGTATATTTCGGAAAATTGAAGAGCATCTGGGCACAATTGGACTTGGCCCGTCCCTTTCCTACCTGTTCCGGAGAAGCAAGAGACCTCCTGTGCAAACAGATTGCAGAAGACCGCCTAATTCATTTCCTAATGGGTCTCGACAGAAGATATGTTCATGTGCGTGGTCAAATACTGGCGATGAAAGAAACGCCTTCACTTGAGCGTGCCTTTGCTCTGGTAATTCATGAAGAACAACAGCAAGGCGCGAACACGGAAGAGGAGAAAGGTAGTTCCATGTCGTTCCTTGCAGAGGCCCAAAAGAAATCGGAGTCCGACGCCTCCTTCTTCACTGCTACTGGTGGCCCGAATTCAACCAGAAAAGGGGGACCCGAAAGAAATACTGGAGAAAGGAAGAAAAAAACTGCACTTTTTGCAAAAAGAACGGGCATGTTTTTGAGGAATGCTATGCCAGACAGAAGTGTACCTACTGCCAAAAGACCGGGCACATTGCGGATGACTGCTTTCATCTCCATGGAAGGGAGAAAGTGCTGGCACGCAGGAAAAAGGGTGTGGTGACTTTAGCTTGTGGAGAAGGTCCAAGTGAGGGTAGTAAATCGGTGAAGGGATTCACTCGTGAAGAAATACAACAGATTGCTAGCATCATCCGTGCCAGCGATCAAGAGTCAAAAGGAGGAGATTCTGGCTACTGTCATTTTTCAGGTAACCGTTTTAATTTTACAGCAAGCAAATTGTGTCTGATGAGTAAAATCTGTATGATGCTGGAGGTTTAACTGGAAGTTGGATACTCGATACCGGTGCTACGGACCATATGTCTGGTGCCCGGGAGTTATTTGAAAACTGGAAAAATTTGGCTTATAAAAGATCTGTAATTCTGCCGGATGGAAGGCCTCAACAAGTCTCTATGGTGGGAGACGTAAGATTGGGAAAACATTTCTGGCTGAAAGAAGTATTGTTTATTCCAGATTTTATGTTCAATTTGATCTCTGTGAAGAAAATGGTTGAACAGGAACAACAACTTCTAACTTTTGGCATGGAAACTTGTCTGATCCAGGACCCTACTACAAGGGAGAGTGAAGTAGTTGGGCTCGAAAAGAATGGTCTCTATATTCTGGATCAAGGACGGATCAACCAGTGGTTTTCCCATCAGCAAAGACGTCAAGGAAGTCTAGACATGAGTAGTACTTTAGGATTTGCTAATTCTGTTACTAGAAATGCGAAAGATCTACATGTAAGGTTGGGACATGTGCCTTATCCTAAACTCGTTCAGATGAAGTTGATAAAACAAGTTGATTTTTCTCCAAAAATTGCATGCGATATATGTTATAAATCACGAGGTCAACGTTTACCCTTTGGAAAATCCGAGATTAAAACTAATAAGGCTTTCGACATGGTACACTTAGATGTATGGGGGCCATTTAACGTAACCACATACAATGGATATAGGTACTTCCTTTGTCTAGTTGATGACTATACAAGGATTACATGGGTCCAATTGCTAAAACATAAAGGGGATGCTTGGGATGCAATAGTGGATTTTGTTCGAATGGTGGAGAGACAATTTGATGCGAAAATCAAAATTTTCAGGAGTGATAATGCCAAAGAATTAGGAAGCTCTAATTCAGGCAAAAGGTTTCTCGCACAAAATGGAATACTCCACCAAACCACTTGCGCACATACACCGCAACAAAACGCCGTTGTAGAACGTAAGCACAAGTACCTACTTGAAACGGCTAGAGCGGTATTTTTTCAGTCTCAGGTTCCCACAGAATATTGGGGTGAATGTATTCTTCATGCGGTTTATCTAATTAACAGATTACCTACTAAGGCCCTGTTGGGAAAAACACCATATGAACGGTTTTATGAAACACAACCGACATATGATGACATTAAACCTTTTGGATGTCTGTGTTACAAGACCATAGTTGGAGAAAAGGGAGGGAAATTCAATCCCCGGGCCGAAGCTTGTGTATATCTGGGAGAGGAACCCCGCAAGAAAGGGCACAAAGTCTTGAGTTTGGTAACAAAGAAAATTGACGTGTGTCGAGATGTTAAATTCCATATAGATGTTTTTCCTTTTGCTAATGGAGTGGGAGAATATGTAACTTGTTCAGGGGAACAACCTAGCATACCACCATCTTGGGTCTCTGACGATGACCCTCGTGGAGTGGTTCACTTTACAACGAATGTCGATGAACCCCATGGTGTGGTCCACTCCGTGACAAATGACAATACCCCCTCTTCTCCCCCTCTTGCACACGAAACAGTCCTGGAACACACCTATATTCCAGAACATGATCAAACCAATGATGACGGGCTTCGTCGATCACAAAGAGAGACTCGTAGGCCTGATTATCTTAACGACTATATATGTAACACAGCCTTTCAAGATGTGCTCGACGAACGAGTTTATAGGCAGAATAAAGGGATGAATTCTTTAATACAATGTGAGAGCCTCACGGACACACGACCTAGTTCATCCCTTGCTCTTGCTGTGTCCACCAATATTGAACAATTGGAAGAACCCCAATCTTATCATGAGGCCGTCAAGCACGTGCACTGGCAGCAAGCCATGCAAAGTGAGCTACGAGCTTTAGAGGAAAACCACACTTGGACAATCGTTGACTTACCCAAGGGTAAGAAAATGGTTAGTTGTAAATGGGTGTACAAAGTAAAACTGAAGTCCGATGGCACGTTGGAACGATACAAGGCACGTTTAGTTGCAAAAGGGTTCACCCAGCGACATGGCTTTGATTATCATGAAACTTTTTCTCCGGTTGTAAAAATGACAACCATACGTGCCCTTATCACGGTCGCTCTCCACAAGGGGTGGATCATCAATCAACTAGACGTTAATAATGCCTTCTTGCACGGGGATCTTGACGAGGAAGTTTACATGAAAATCCCACACGGGCTAGATGTCACAGGACGTAACAAAGCTTGTCTTCTAAAGAAATCTCTATACGGATTGAAGCAAGCTTCCAGGCAATGGTTCTCCAAATTAGCCTACTTCCTCAAAACCCTTGGATTTCAACAATCCAAGAACGATTATTCTTTGTTTCTTAGGAAGAACGGCATCCGTCGTGTATATGTGGCAGTCTATGTTGATGACATGTTATTAATTGGAAATCATCAAGAGGATCTTGACAACATCAAACAAGCTCTTGATGACAATTTCAAAATCAAGGACTTGGGGACCTTGCACTATTTCCTTGGGATAGAATTTATTCCCACGCCCCGAGGCGTAGTCCTGTCTCAACGAAAGTTCTGCATGGATCTGGTCAAGGAATACGGGTGTGATAATAAAAGGGCAACAGTTGGGCCTATGGCGGTGGGCTCACAACTCCTACGCTCAGAAGGCACACCGCTAGATGATCCCACTCCTTATAGGAGATTAGTGGGAAAATTAAACTATCTCTCCAACACACGACCAGATCTTAGTTACACTGTCCAAACTTTAAGCCAGTTTATGCAGAACCCTTGTGATGTGCACATGGACGCCGCCATCCATGCCTTGTGCTATGTTAAGGGAACAATGACATACGGTATTGTTCTCAACAAATCTACGACACCTCAATTGGATCTTGTAGCCTACTGTGATTCAGACTGGGCAGCATGTCCAAACACTCGAAAGTCTGTCTCTGGCTATTATATCTTCCTTGGTACCAGTCCAATCTCTTGGAAGACTAAAAAGCAAGGAACAGTCTCTCTTTCTAGTGCAGAGGCTGAGTATCGTTCTTTGCGACGTGTGACAGCAGAGCTCACATGGCTAAGCAGACTACTACATGAATTTGATGTTTCCAATGTACATCCCATACCTGTCAAGTGTGACAACCAGTCTGCCATTTACATAGCTCGTAACCCAGTCTTTCATGAGCGAACCAAGCATATAGAAATTGATTGTCATTTCGTCCGTGATAAAATTCAAGAAGGACTCGTTGATGTTGTGTACACCCCCACATCAACACAGTTGGCTGACATGATGACAAAAGCTCTACCCGGAATATCTTACAAAGCACAACTTGACCGCATGGGTATATCCAACACCAACATTTCAAGCCTCGTTGATCAGGATCACCATCGGCTTGCGGGGGGGTGTTGGAGTAATAAGTCACCCATATGGAAATAACCATTAGTCCATTAGTTAATGAAACGATTTGTATTGCCAATTCTGAAATAGGAAGTTTGAATTAGTTTGAATTAGTTTGAATTAGATTAACACAATTTTGGTAGTTTACTTGTATATATATACACTACGTGGGTTAGGCTTCAATACACACATCTCTTCTTCTAAACATCTCATCTCCTCTGTAAAAGAAAGAAAGCTTAGAACACAATGAAATAAAATCATCCCTTTCCTCCCTTCTCTGCCTTGCGCTCTAATCTTTCTTCTTCTTCTCTTTCGATTACGTTTACATTCCAATAGTCATTCTTAAGAACCCTATCACGTGAACAAGCAAAGCCACCGCCAAGAACGACGAGGAAATCAGATGATAGATCATCTTCTGTCGATTGATGAAAAATATATATATTTTTTTTTATCTTTGTCGTGTTATCTACTAAGCAATACAACCCTTCACCGATAGGCCAGCATGCTGCATTTAAATTCACATTACCTCTCACTACTGAAACCAACGATGCCACCCAAACGTTGAAAAAACCAATTGAACGTTGTTGTCTGTGGTACAAGTTGTTGCGCATCTCGCAACTTCAACTCGGGTTCTATCCATGCTTGTTGCCCCTGTGATATAACTTCACTCTCCTTAAGCTCTTCTCTCTTGTCTCCAACACAACAGCGCATACCCATACCGTACTCTTACCATCGACAATACAAAGACTAGTATAAGAATCCATGACATTGTTAGTATCACCTGATCAAATTGAATTTATCCCTACTAGAACAACCCCACCCAACTGTAATACTCCCATCATGATACCGTAAAGCACGGAGCATAAACAAAAACCCAAAACCGAAAGCAAGAAGAAGAATAGGGAGACAAACCTCGCCATAGTGGGAGGCAGGATGATTTGGGAGAGAAACTTAAGTCTATAGGAAGAAGCTAAAACAAGGGGAGATGAAAGATGAGAGAGCGTCATACCACCAAAGAACTACATTGTTTCTTATTCCACGTGGAATAAAACTGTGACATCTTTTATATATGTTTCAGTTTATTTACACGTACATTTCCAAACAATAAAATGATTGCACTAACTTTTTTTTTTTTTGATCACAAATAAACGGGGGTTAGCAACCCTCCTCTCTGATTGAGAAAATGGAATACTTGTCCTCAGATAACTGAGATGCTATACATGGTGGTGGACTACTAAATACATGCAAACCAAAGGGTAGCTTTAACCCCATTTTCGCTAAACAATCAGCGGTCTTGTTGTATGAGCGCGGAATATAGGCCAATAAACTATCCCTAGCCGCCTCTATATAAGAACGGCATTCTTCAAGAATCGGCCTCAGAATATGAGAATCTGGGCAGTCATCCATCAGTTTAACCATCTTCAAGGAGTCTGAGAAGATCCGGACTCCTTCCATCCTTCTAGCTCGCACCAGTCTACTAGCCTGAAGCAATGCCATGGTCTCTGAGTGCAGCACGCTTTGGAAGCCAAACACTGCAACAAAGCCCCCAAGCCAGTCGCCATCAGCAGTTCTCCAAGTGCCACCAGCTGCTGCTTTACCTGAGGCCAAACAATTTGCACCATCAATAGTAAAAACAATGGAGTTTGAATCATATGGAACCTGGAGATTCTCCAAGTTAACTGGGGTGTCAATCTGTTGCCAGAGGCCTTCAATTTTTTTCACATAAGAGCGCGCTCTCTTGATCTGTTGGCAGCTAAGAATGATGGTACGAAGAGGGAGGAAAATCCTATTCTCTTTGCCAAACACTTTACTATTTCTCCAGTTCCATAGCATGAAGCACACTATGGGGAAAACCAGCCTCCAGCTAAGATTAATCATGCCTCGCATGTTCCCCAACAAGTTAGATCTGATCCAAACCTGCAAATTACACGCGAAAAAGTCAGAATAATTTCTGGAAGAGAGGAGTTTTTCCCATATTCTTTTGGCAATAGGGCAATCTCGGATGATATGTATGAGTGTTTCCTCTTGACCACAAAAGTGGCATGACTTATCACTAGTCAGCCCCAGCATAAATCGCCTGGAATTCGTCATAAGCCTACCAATTAACATACGCCAGATAAACATTTTAACACGTTCCTGGACAGGGAGTTTCCAAATCGTACTGAAAATAGCATCATTCACATTGGCAGCAACATCATAATTTCCAGATAAAAGTGTATAAGCAGAGCTAACACTATAATTACCATCCTCAGTAAATGATTGCACTAACTTTAATGTTTTGTTTAACACACTTTGCTTAAAAAATGTTTTATTTGATACAGTACATCAAATTATTGTTGGGGTTTTGCTGAAAGAAATCCAAATCTCTGGTCATCACCATCTTGAATACATCAGCTGATGTATTCTTCTTTCTTTTATTCGACACATTTTTAGGTGAAATTTCTTAGCAGCTTAAAAAAATTAAATTTCGATCCTCAACTTATTTTTAGCGATTCATGCGATTGTAGAATAAAATACATATTTAAATAATTTTCACAATCAATTTGAACAAAAATCACATGAAGTTAAACAATCTTTATAATATTCCGACTAATTTATCTAAACCAGCAGTGTATCAATTTAAACAATCTTTCAATTTAAATGAATGATTTTTTAGCATACTTGGACCCCATTCTTTTGTGATATTATCCTAGTTTCAAGTTCAACTTCGTCAGTACACAAAATAGCTTTCACCGACTAGGACCCGTTCGTTGTCCTAATTGATTGACTAAACAAGCAACACTGTTATTCTTCCTGCTTCCCGATCCCCCCGATACCCCACTCTTTGTCCCGCCACCATATCAACGCAGCCCGAGTTCTACCCTCTGAATAATTCGATTCCACTTCACAAAGCTGAAAGCTGCCAGCCCCTCTTTTGGGTCCACCCAAAAGCAAGCAACATCAAACCCATTGTGCTGACACTCTTCAACTTCACCACCCACGACACGAACTTCCCTTGTCCTAATTTTAGCCGGAGGTTTGCAATCGCATCGGAGCATCTTTATTCCCAAACTTATTCAGATATGGGTAGCGAGAGTAAGGGTGACTATAGAGATCAAAAATTGATGGGAGTTGATTTAGATATAGATGTGGATGTGGAGAACACTGTGTTTGTTGCTGTCGGGAAACTAGTGAGGGAGAGTGAATTAACACTTTTGTGGGCAGCTCGGAGCTTTGCTGGCAAGAACCTCTGCCTTCTTCATGTTCATCAGCCCGCCCCGTTTATAACATTTCGTAAGTATTCTGTATATTTATTCTCTATTCTCCATTCTCCATTCGTTTATGTGTTTGTCTTCCTATCTGCTATCATTGTCTTTCGAAATTCGAACTATCTGGTTATTTGGATTCCACCATTTGGATCAGGCTGACCCTCGTATCCGACAACTGATTTTAGGTTCTACCCCTTCATTCTAATAAAAAAAATTAATATGAATAGAAGTGTCGGGGACTGGGTGTTAATTTAACGGTGAATTCGGTTATGCAAAATCTGCTCAATGACTTATGATCTTATCATGTGTTGGAGAATTGGCTTTACGCCCTGCTGATGGTTGATAAAACTTCTCCAGTTAACTCGTGTGCTTTCCTGTTCGATTTATATTCACTGCATTTAATAAGGATATTCAATGTTAGCTTCACTCGTATCATTTGTGCTTTTCACCCTACTTTTGGTCTTTGTATTACTACTGACTGTAGTATCAAATGGGGGCGAATTATGGAAGACATAGGGTGAAAACAAAATTAAAACGTCTTCACTCGTCTGCATCTGAATATTAGGACAGACACAGATCGCCTTGCTGTATCAGTGAGTGCCCTCCTATAGCTTCACTAGCTCACCATATTTGCTTAGAGTGGATTATGGATGCTCTTCTTAGTCTGATAGCAAACTGTGTGACATAAACAAGCAAGTATATGATTTGGGTGTGCACAAAATATCCGTTTCTTCCTTATCTGTTGTTATATGCAGGCTATTATGCTCGGGAATAATTTTGGAGTTCTAGATACAGTAAATACCAGTAGGATTATTAGTGATGACGAGTAGAGTTTCATTACCCGTTTAATACTCATAAACATTGAATTTGCGAATTTTAATGAATAGTACAAACCTTAGAATAGATGGTGCAGTATCTCCTGGAATCATAATTTTTCATCAAGAAACTGTGAGCCAAAATTGCTTTGGGTCTCAGTGCCCCTTTTTTCTATACCAGCTGTTATATTTTCTAAAAAAGAATTGTTGTTTATACATATTGATTTAGTTCATAATTATTTCTCAAACTGCAGTTGATGCGAGGCCTACAGCGAATAAATTTAAGCAAAAATCCATGAACGCATTCCATGAATTAGAAGTGCTAAAGATACGCAAACTTCTACATCAATATGTCCTCCTCCTTTATGATATTGGGGTAGGTTATCCCTCTTCCTCTAATCTTCCAGATGTTAATAGTTTTTATTGCTGAACTATATAATCTTTCTTCTTTTTTCTTCCCAACCTTATTGCATGCTTAGAATTTCTCCAAAAACCATGCCTGATGCCTTATACTACATTTACAGCTTTTCTTTGTAAACATTGTTGAAAAATGCATTCTGTAACTTAGCCTTTCTAGTCCGTTCTTTGAAAAGAGCTACCACAGTGCTATACTTCACCAAAAGTTATCATTTGTGGGTCATACTTCTAGGTGGAGGCAGACAAGGTATGGATACAATCTGACAATATCGAGAAAGGTATAACAGACTTTGTTCATAAGCATGATGTTAGATGGTTGGTCATGGGAGCAGCTGCTGATACACATTATACAGAGTATGTATATATGTTTATCAACTTTGTTTCCTAGTTTGTATGTTTGTGGTATTTCCTTCTTTTTACGGTTATATGAACAACTTACAGGCTAGTAGTTATACTTTGACTAGGAAATATGGTTACTTATTGCCACGAGAGAATTTTTACTTGCTGTATCTTCATTACAAGAAGTGAAGGTACTAAATCATTAGGAACTGTTTTCACAATTCCAGTCACTTCCACATTGGGATAATTTTAGAACCAAGCCTTTTCTTTTGATTCTCTTGTTGCAGATGCTGTCTTAATAGCCTTGCTAGATAAGCATAGTGCACATTTAATACTGAACCAAAACCCCTTGAAGTTGACTACTATAGAAATTCGTTGATTTAGAGACATGCTAAAGTAACGAGGATGAGTATACCCAAGCTGAAGCAGTATAGTCAGTTGAATCTAATCCTAAGACTATGCACTCACTGTTTGAAGTCTTGGCTTTTTCTTGTATCATCCTGATAGTACCATGTGAGAGCCTTCCCACAAGCTAGCTCAAGGGAAGGAGAGCCCTTAGACTTATATAAACCACACACCAACCCCCAATAAGGTCGATGTGGGATCCTGGGATCAATCCGTAACATTCACCCCCCCCCCCCCATAAGGACCAACATCCTAGTTGGTCGCGGCTATGTTGGTCACGGCCACGTTGGTCACGGCTGGCTGGTTCCAGGCCACCACTCCGTGGAACACCACTCCATAGGCCACCACTCCGAGGTTTGACTCTGATACCAAATGATAAGACCATGAGAGAGCCTTCCCAAAAGCTAGCTCAAGGAAAGGAGAGCCCTTAGTCTTGTATAAATCACACACCAACCCCCCATAGAGTCGATGTGGGATCAGTCCATAACACATCCTAGGCTAGGGGAGCCTCTATGCCCAAAGGTTTATCTTCTGATGCAGTTGGAGCTAAGTTGAGGTCCTTGTAAAATACTATCTGTCCCTAGAAATATTTTCCCTAAAATGTGCTGAATTTATTCTTTTCATGATGCTTGATTACATAGAAATGATTTGCTATACTTTTTGAGATTTCTATGCTAATTCACCAATATTACAGGGGCATGAAGATGCCAATTTCCAAAAAGGCACTATATCTTCTTGATCACGCACCTCCATCTTGTAAACTTTGGTTTGCATGTATGGGTCATCTTATCTACACAAGGTATGTTCTTGGTTTCCTCCTTTTATGCAAATTTTTTCTTTTCTTCTTTGAGTATACTCTGAAAGAGATGGTCTTTGCATCATGGAGTCGATCATCATTTTTATCTTTATCTTCATTTTTTGTCAACTTCTTTATTAACTAATCATTTATCAGACGTGGATATGCCTAGAGTGTAAATATGTTTTAAATTATTACTAGCTTGATTAATCACTTGATAGCTAACACTACTATGCTTTTGAAGAGCAGGAAAGTAAGTGAAGATGATGATTCAG